>VUYV01000243.1:916968-1040846 GCA_008711295.1 Anarhynchus alexandrinus
CCTCGCGCGGGCGGGGCGCGGCCCCGGCCCCGCCCGGGCCAGGGCGAAGGGCCGCCGGGCGCGGGAGGCGCCATCTTGTCGCCTCAGGGGCCCGCCGCCCTGTGGCGAGTGGCGTTCCGCGCGCTTTCCTGCCAGCAGGCAAGCAGAGGAATCTCTTCTGACTGAAAAGACCGTGTTTTTCGGTAGTTACCGCGTTTATGTGCTGCTGTAAGTCTGTATTTTGCTTTGCACAATGCACATTAAGATATAATTTCCGAAGAATTTACTCACCGATTGTGTGACGGCACCAGCAAAACGAAGGCTTTCGTCAGTGAACGTGGCAGCTTTTCAGGTCACACAGTCCATGAGAAATTATAAGACTACCCGCATTTTATAGTCAGCCACTCGCAAGTTGCATAGGTGTAATTGACTGTCGCGTTAATTTCCTACATTTATAAATCAATAGTCAACAAACATGGTCTAAGCTGACATGATGCTGCCCTATCTGTCCTTAAAAGAGCCACACCGAAGCCTGTGGTGCTGAGGTTTTTGGACCAGGGCAGCAGCCAGGAGCTTCATTCTGCTTTGGGAAGTACTTGAAGGTTACTGAGAGTAGAAGAACCCAGGAATGCCGCTTCAATCCAGAAGGCTAGAGAGATGGCGCTCAGATGGTTACAGCTGTGTCTGAAGGGACAGTTGGCTCCGTTATCCCAGAAACGGGGGAATCGCCCTCTACAGGTGCCTATAACAGAGTGGCAAACTAAATTGAGAGAACAGGATTGTCTCAGTTTCCAGTTGGATGAAATGAATCCGATCTTTGCCAACCACTGGTTCCGGTAACAGGTGGAGTCTGTGACATCTAAATTAAGATAGATATTTTACTTAAGTTCAAGCACTGCAAAGAGAGACTCTTATTTAAGACTTTTTTTTCTAGAGTTAAAGGAATAATTCAGGGTTAGTGAGGAAAACATGCCATGTAAATCAGAGACAGAAGGTGGTCAGTATTGAGATTATCCAAGTTAAGGACGTAAAATGACTTGAACAATGTCTACAAGTATCTGTATGGGAAAAAAAAAGTCTCCTAATGCAGCTAACTTTTTAACTTCAAAGAAAGAGGTGTAATTAATTGTAACCACTATAAACTGAAGCTGGACAAATCCAGAACAGAAATAAGCAATGCTGGCAATTGTTGGCTGGAATAACTCGGCCCAAAGGGTGGCGTATTCCCTGTCACTAGAGCAAGAGTGGTCACTTTCCTAAAAGGTGATGCTGTAGGTACCTGAGCTGCTGTCTTTGGCAGAAATTGATGCGATTTTATGGCATGTGTTACAGAGCCTGTCACAGACTGCGTGCACGTACAACGTTGCATCATACGCAATTAGAGAGCACCAAGCTTTTGTCACTAATGAAGAAACCTAAAAAAGGCTGAAGCGAGAGAAGCATGTCTGTACTCCTTGTCCTGCTAAAGGTGAGCAGTGGTACTGTACGGCATGGGGCTAAATGGAGCCCAGGTTAAAACTCAGCAACGTGTATTAGTTTAGGCTTCACAAGACACTTCGGGAGTCAGTGGCACGGGGAGGAAGGAGGATTAAGGAACAAAAAATGAAGTGTGATGGAGGGGAGGCAGCGAAGACTGCTGCTCTAGCCACTGACAGCATTTATGAACATTGCACCCAAAAAGCTTGAAATTTTTGTTGGGCACGCTGCTCTTTGATGTTTTAACACAGTAGGAAGAATTTTTGCCTTGACCTCCACTGCTGTGAACTCCATGGTGACTGGTAGTTCATGTCATTTTGATTCTGGTTAACAGATGATAAAAGGCCTGAGCAGTTTGTGTAGAATTATTCATGTTTCCCTGCTGCTCTATCATCCACATTGCAGAAATTCCCATGTGAAGCTTGGTAGACCCAAGGAAAATGTGGAATGAGGAATAGGGAATGAAATGGTGAATTAGGGGTGAGAAATGTCAACCATAAATTATAATGTGGAAACTGTGGGAGACTATCCGATGCAATAAAATTATAAACTGTCTGAAGAGTCAGAAACAGCTTGCCAAAACAGGTCGAAAAGGTAAGAGGAAGCTATTGCATATCCTTCAAAGACCTTGACCCTGTGAGCAGAGTTTTAGCTCTGGCAATAACTCTGTCCTGCTCCAGGTGATGGACCATTGCCCATAGGCTGTGCTGCTAAGCTATGCAAAGACATGCACAAATGAGATTGTTAAGTTAAATAGTTCAAGATGAGCACAATCTATGGACAGCATAGGTAGCTAAGTGTGAGCGAATGTGTTTTCTCTTAGCCAGAAACACCTCTCCCCTTCAGCCTGGGTCTCCGTTCTGTTTGAACAGATGAGCACGGACAGAAGTTGAGAGCACAAGGCTTGTACCACGAGGGAGGCAGGAAGCACAGGCTCCGCTGTGTGCTCAGCTGCACGGTGCAGCCATGTGACTATTTGTACCTTATTTAATCATCAATTGAATCATTTAATCTCTCAGATGCAGGCAATTGCATTTCCGTATCCGATTTCTGTCAACTATAGCCTGATTATTTTAAGGGGAAAAAAATTGGTCTAGCTAAAGAATTAATGGATTCCTAGACTAATACTTGACAAAACTGAGATTCCTAGACTAATACTTGACAAAACTTCTGAGATTTAACACAGCAAGTAAGAATGTTAGATTGTTAAACTACCCCAGAATATGTCAGAGTTCTAGCCCAAAGGACAAAGCTGCATTAAGGAGTGTAATTTATTTAGAAACTTTTATACAATTTCTTTATCTTTACATGCAAGGAGGAAATGTCACAGTGAAGGTGCTTGTGTGACAGGCATCGACAGGAGGAAGTTGTGCTGTGGAATTCAGACTTGCTTCCATGGAAGATAACAACAAAATTCTCGCTGTGTTTGTGGAAGCTGAATGAAAGAAGGGTTTTAGGATTACCTCACAAGAGACCTCCCTGCAGTACTCATATACAGTTTCCAGCTCAATTCTGTCTCATTTTCTGCTAGGTGAAATAAAACCAACTTCCCAAACTTGATGTTACTTTGGATTATGTGAATAGCTCTGTTGCTACAGGCAATGCATTCACAATTAGATCCATTCATTTGCCATGCTGCTTAGAGAGGGCTCCATGCTTTTTTTTTATTTAATTTTAAGTGATGTAATTAAAGCATATAAACAAAACCAGCCATTTCTGAACCCCCCCGAAAAGAAGTAGCAAAGTTCAGAGTATCATTGTTCCTTCTTTTTTTTGCATCACATCAGGATTTTTCCTAACATGCAGTTTTCTTACTGAAAGGAATGGCTGATAATTTACAACACATTATTAAATACATAAAAAAATACATACAGAGACAAATGCAATATATTGAATTTAGAACCCTTTGTTCTGGGGAGGTTGGCTTTTTTTAAATCGACATAGTCCATCAGGCCAAACAGTCGCAGGCTGGTATTGGATATGGTTCTGCTACACATTTTATCATTCAAACATTCTTTTCTTTCTGTTTTTCATTTTACATTAAGAACAGTAAAAGCCCCTGAAGAATTCTGATTTATTTCGATGGCTAATGATTTCAAGATCATTTTCTGTGCCATGTACTAATCCATGCCAATATATTGCCACAATTTAGTGACTGGTTTAGTAATCTAGTTCATTCACTTGCAATGCAAAGCACAATTGATCTTGAATATGTGTCTGCAGATTAAATAGTTCCATTAAAATTCTCACTTTAAAAAAAATTCAGTGATTTCTACCAGGCAATTTTATGCTCAAATTAATATATAGTGGATAATCAAAAAAATTGTTAGACATATCGCTAAGAAGACCAGGAAGAGCCTGAAACAACAAAATCAGTAGTTAAATAAGAAGCCATTTCAGTGACACAGTGGCATGCTTTCTACTTAAAAGTTGACAGTACTCCAGGAAGTCTGGAACAGAATAAATTATTCTTTGCTTGTTTGCTACCTGGACACAGATCAATAATAGCTTAGGGCAAACACACTATACCCAATCTCTTAATGTAATTCAAATTGAAAGGAGAAATCTGCCTAATGGCAAAAAAGCACCAAGCAGCACAAAATTAAAAGAGGAGTTTGTGATGCACTGTATATACATTAAAAAATCTACGCAGTATATGTATGCGTACAATAAGATTACCCTTAAAGGTTCTTAATACTGTTAATTTAACTTTGAGTTACCTCTGTGTGTGTAGTAATCATCATGTTTTTGTGCATTGGTTAAAGAAGACTGCAAATACGGAGGCTTTACATTCAGATGCCTGAACTTTTGCTTCCTTAGTCATTAATGTTCAGTAATTTACTGTTAATTCATCTGTCCTCAGCCAATGGGAACCAATAGGTGTAACTGCTTCCCAAAAGTGGTTTTCATAGTTTAGTATCTTCCATCACCCATTAACGCAGAGCCAGCCTTCATGTAATTAGTTAACAAAAGCAATTGGAGAAATTTTACAGTGTGATTACTTTACACTTTGAAGTTTTGTGGTTTTGAATTGCATTTCATTTGCTGTCCGGTTCATGCTGATCAAGAAGTGGTTAAGACAATTTGAAAAATGGGCATGTGTTCTGGTGGTTTTCAGAAACAAAACAATGCCTGCTTTTCTATCTGCCATTTCCAGAACTGTGGCAATGCTGAAGGCACTTCAGTTGGACATAGTATAGATGGGTCAGATACAGGAGCAAGTCTTGGACAGTCCAAGACAGAGGACACGTACTGGCTCTGTTGTGCAGATCGCTGTGTGTTTGAAGGGCATGCAGAGCTACAGATCAGCCGCCTTCTTTAAACTGCAGTAATTCTCACCAGACACGATGCTGTTCGGAGTGAAAATAATAATCCCAAATCTTGAACCATTGCCTAGGCTGGTGGAAAGGAGCCAGCACTCCTAGGAGTAGCGCAAGAACTGTTACAAAAAGAAGTCAAAAGGTGTGCTCATCTGTTTGAATGCACAAGAAATCTTTTCTGGGTATTTTTGAGTATTGCTAGTAAAACAGCACTTATTTGCTTTAGACTGTGATTGCTTCCTGTATCTATTAAAAGTAAACAACCCCAAAAAGGACAGATAATTTTCCCTTGATGAGACTAACCATGGAAAATTTCAAATGAGAAGGAAAATCTTGCTGAAACTTAGGAGAAAATATAAACTAAGGAGATTAAAGACTCTTTTGCAACCTTCATACTTAGGCTTGTTGCCATGTGAACAATCTCTTGATATATCTTCGTGCATTATAGAAAAATGGAAATTGAGGCAAGGTACAAATTTTGTTTAACTATGGACATTTTTGGTAGACAAATTAGAATGCTTGAAAGAAATTATAATTTACATTTTAAGAATGAATATAAAATTTGATGGCTTTGGTATACTTAGTAGACAAGTGCATGTTTAAGAATTTTATTTAACAGTCTAAATGTATGAATTTACAACTATTCTTATTTCTGGTAAGTAGCATGATATACTTCAGCCAAAGTTGAATTTCGGGAAGGTGGATACACAAGTGAATATGTGTGTTATCAGAGGAGCCATTTACAGCATAGAGACTACTAGTAAATATAACCGAGTGTGAAAGGTATTGGACAACAAAAGTATAAAAATTATTATTCAGAGTCATTTCAATTTTCATAGTCCCCGGATTCATATTCTTCCTCATCTTCATCATCAGAATCGTCATAATAGTCCCCATATTCAACGCTGTAGCTTGCACTTCTACTGCCATCAGTAAATGCAAATGCAGGAGATGAGCCTGCAAGACATAATTGCAAGAAGATTAAATGAGTTGTAGATAGGAACAAAGAGGAAGGTATAGGTTTGGATCTGTACAGCAAGCTCAGTGTTTCTGAATCCTTGTTAAGTCATCTATTAAAAAAAGAGGGTTTTTATCTGATGACTTGACCTCATACCATCAAAGCTCATGATATATGAGAAAATTTCTTTATCATTCACATTTTAAGATATTGAAAATACATTTAATTCCCAAAACTATGAGTAAACTATACGTTCAGTTCTCTGCAGATCCTATGCACCTGAAAATATGACCAGAGCCAACAAAGCTTTGAAAACCCCTTGCCGAAACAAGGTCAGTGACAAACCAGATGGGTGGCAAACTCCCCAAGACCAGGAGGCAAATGTAAGACAATTCATCTTTATCCTGAATTTGCCAGGAAACCCAGTTCTCCCCGGAGGAAGAAGGATGTTATTTTGCAGGACTGGGCCCAATGCAAAACAATAGTCGAGCTATTTCTTAGATCTTTCCAAACACTCTCATTAATGAACAACAATGGTTTCCTTCCTAACTTTTTGAAAAATAAACAGTTAAGCAGAACTGCCATGGTTCAAAGACTCCCTCAGCTACAGCAGCTGTTGTTCCCGGTGCAGAGCTCCTACTAACATCAAAGGACTTCTGTAGGATATGGATAGTGGAATAATACATGTCTTGTCTGCGTGGTTGTAATCCACAGCTTTCTGTTTTCTGGAAGATGGTATGATTGTAGAAAAATACTACAATATTATTAACATTTAAGTATTTTTTTCCCCAGAATTCCTAAGTATTTCCGACTTCTAAATACCTAGGACTGAATCTCCCATTAGGGGATAAAATAAAAGCAAAGCACACAGAAAAGTTAAAATATGGACATCTTTAGGTAATTTCTCATATCCTTCATTTGCACTCTGACAAACCCACCCTTTGCAGCCTGCTTGTATGCATTTTTATATTCTTTACATACAATTAAAAAAAAAATACCATCAATGACTTTCAATCTTGCGGAGGCATATGTTGCACCATACTTATTTTTGGTGTGGCAGATGTAAATGCCTTCATCTGATTTTTTGAGGCCTTGAATCTGCAGCCAGCCCGTCACACCATACTTCTGAGGCCCACCTCTTGCCTTTGAAAAGAGAAAGAAATAGTTAAAATTGAGACACCATATTTCTCAAAATAGTTGTGGTTGGATTAAACATTGTTCCAACTTTTGCTTTTTGTTTATTGCCATCATGCTTTGATTCTCTTTGATTCTGCAGCCTTATATTTTAACAGCCTGTTGTCTCTACGCCTCCAAGTTCATGCTTTCCCTGCTCTGCTATTTAAACCTCACTGCCCTTCACAGTGCTCTGATTCCTTGTCCTTTTGATGCTTCTGCTTCCCAGCGCACCACTTCGTGCTGCTGCTGCTTCAAAGCATTGCCACCTGTTCTCAAGCTCGTAAGATTCCTTCAGGATGAGAGTGGCAGGTTGGTCTGGGTGAGTTGTTCAGGGCCCAGGGGCCTGACCAAGCTGGCACTTGGATTGGCATAAGATACCATGAGCTTTCACACTTCCGTGGCAATCAGTTTCAACTTACTCCAGCTAAAGCCTCTTAAAGGGGTGAGCTTTCTTTTCCAAACAAATAACACAAAACCATTAACAGAGATGCTGTCGTGCTGACTCTATTAATGACATAGGTTAACAGGGTTCAGTTTAACCTCTGAGGTGACAAGCGCTTGGATGTTGGTACTTGCACCATTGTTTCTTAGCAACTTTTAAATCCGCTAATCCCACCTGTGTTTATGCTGTCTCTGGAAACATTTCTAAATAACTTACACTCTTAGTACTTCAATACTTTTGGTACTTTAATTAGCTTTTTCTGTGTTTTTTCTACCTGCCTTTTTGTTCAAATTATTTCCCATGGCCTTTGGATCTTCTCATTTTTGGATTGTGCATCCAGAAAGCTAGATTTTCCGTGCATTTCTCTGCATAGTCTCTGTTCATATTCTTTGTCCATTGGAGAAGGCATGCAGATGCAGGCTTCAGCCTTACTGCAGTTTGCCTCTATATCTGGCTTTATTAGCTCATCTCCCCAGAAAGTTATTTCCATTTAAAAGAATTAGCATTTTGATTTAATTTTAGCTCAAACTTTCAGGGTGTTTCTAGATTTGCTTGAAGCCTATACTAATGCCATTCTACTCTTTCCCCTCAGATTAAAACAGTGTCGAGTGAGCGTCTCTGCTTTTCTTTTGAATGCCTCAGGGACTGAACCCAAATGGCAGGTATCCAGAAACAGCATCTTGCAAAGGAGAAGTTTAGATACCTGCCAGAATTTGCTTCTCCATCAAGAATAGAAAAACAGTTGCCAACAGCCATCCTTCCCAAAATTGCACCTTCTTTTAGGTAGAAGCCTAAACGGTTCCATTTATATGTTCATTTTGTTTTCCCAGAATCATACCTACATAGGGAGAATCTTCCATCTTTTCTTTCCCTGAAGTGGGCTGGAGGGTACCCCCTTGTTATTTCTTCTGCTTGGGCTGCCAAAATAATGATTCTTGTACTGACTGAAATCAGAATTCTTTACATAGTCCGGAATCCATTTATTGCAACAGTATTGTATCCTGTAGGAGGATTTAACTAATCCCCTTACTTCTCATCCCAAACTGCATGATATGTGGAAAACCCAGGTTTTACCTGTACTGAGATGTGGGTGTCATCTCCTGGCAGAAACATTTTACTTCCCTTTTTTTTCCATTCAAGGTGTGGCATAGGGTAGGCTGACACCTCACAGCCAAAAATGACATCATTGCCTGTGAAATTCTGGACATCCTGAGGTGGCATAGAAATAACAGGAGCTGCGAAGAACCAACATAACGGTGCTTTAGAAGACAATGAGCAAAAGACAACACAAACAGGAAAGCGTATTACATTAATTCCTATTTTATGTGATAAAACCAGGTTGCCCTTTACCATCTCACAAATTATGAAGAGCCACATGATTCCAAGCAGCTTTGAAAGCTCAGGACACCTTGTGTCTCATTAAAGGGTGAACAGGCTTTTTAAAAACATTTATTTCAAAGGACCATCTGTCCTTTCCCTTGAACATGATCATGAAACTTAAGGTGAAATTGAAAGCTTAATTTGTGGCCCATGAGCTGTCATCGTCGACCAGACTCAAGGCCCACCAGTTGAGCAGCCAGTACTCAACTAGACCTTCAGAGGAAAGTACAGGAAATTCTGTAGCAGGCAATCATAGAGTAACTTGATTATACATGATAGCTCTTCTTGTGTTACATTTCAGTTAGCTTAAAAGCTAAAATACTGTGATTGCTAGCTTGTCAAAATTTGTTTTCTGAGTACATCATTGCCTTGAACTTCCTAAATTTTGTTCCCCTCTGTTACCCATGGAACTCCTTGCAGCAAGTTACAGAATAACAGCATTAATATGTTTCACATTTATCCTCAATTGCTATCAATTTCATCTGACATTCTTGTTATGAGACAGGTAATAAAAGTGAGTGAAATCCAGTTATTTTTATAAGGTTTTATGTTATGTTTATTATAATTATTAGATTTCCACTTACTTGTTTCCTATTATTTTCTTACCCTCATCTTCATCCACTGTTTATTTATTGCCTCAGAATTATCCTCTCCCACTTTTTTCCCAAAGAAAAAGCTGATGTTAACCACGAGAGGGAGCCAGTCCAGGGATTTGAAGACATTAAAATAATAAACTGTCACCTGATGCATTCATACATGATTTAAGTACATATGCCTCTATGAGCATGTAAGAACATGCTAAATGTTAACAGGAGATTACGATATTTAGCAGCAGAGAGCAAAATAACATCTTTAGTGTTATCACAGCTTTCCTATTTTGGAGATCTCTGCTTTTTTCCTGATCTATTTGTCCTCAACAAGAAATGTTTTTCCTTCTAAAGTCTGTTTTCTTTCTATTTCCATACTAATGTTTAAAAATGAATGCATTTTCTGGGCCATTACACTTGCATTTTAAAATTGCTTTTTTTTTTTTTTTTTTTTCTTTTTTTTTTTTTTTTTTAATTTTTTTTTTTTTTTTTTTTTTGATCCCAGATGCTTGGAAATAGAAACTTACAGTAAATTATTAATATATTTTTACTTGCAGTATTTGAATCAATCTGTAGATACAGTGTTTATGCTTCAGCATTTGAAATTATAACAGCCTGTTCCAGGGTTTCAAGCAAAGTTTCTAATACATTTGTCGTTTTTTTCAGGATTGGTATCTGTGCAGAAAATATCAAATGCGTACTAATTAAAATTAATTGCAAACAAATTATACAGCAAAGTATCAATTTCCCCATTTATGAATGCCTCATTAAACAAGCCTGATACTCTTCAAAAGTAAGATGTTCAAACTAGAATACTTAAACCCTTAA
Organism: Anarhynchus alexandrinus; assembly: GCA_008711295.1. Lineage (NCBI taxonomy): Eukaryota > Metazoa > Chordata > Aves > Charadriiformes > Charadriidae > Anarhynchus > Anarhynchus alexandrinus. The sequence goes on from VUYV01000243.1 coordinate 927,115, forward strand.
ATGCTTGTCCTTTCACGAGAACTGTACATTCAGAACTTGTATATTATTTCAAAAATCATGTATTCAAATCAGCATTAACTGAATATCTTGGATGAGAAGTTTTTTGCTGATGAACTTATCGTGTAGGGTCTTATATTAAAACATACTTTGAAATATTAAAACTCAGTGCAACCACTCTCCTTTTATTGATACATCCAATGTAATTAGGCTTAAAGTGTAAAAAAGAAACCAAATGTCTATGTTGACTCACATGAGTTCCTGAAATTATTTCTGTACAGAGACAGCATGAAAACCTTTCTAAATAGGCAGATGTTGACGGGTTAGTACTTTTGTTCTGGTGCTAACACAGGTGTCCTACGGATACACAGACAACACTGAAGTATTGCCAAGAACTGAGTCCTGCTTACATGACTGTGCACAGCCAGGGCTCAGCCATGCAAGGCTGAGGGCTCTGGCTTCACCATGTGTAAACACATCCTTAGCCTCCAGGGCATAGGAGTCTGAATTACAAATCTACATTATAGCTGTTCACGTACGAGAAATTTGTCTAGCACTGTCTACCATACACCAAGACGAATTCCACTCTCGAAATACCCTTTCCTCCATTAACTGTAAGGAGAATCGAGATGATAGCTTAGGCAGAAATGTCTCGATACAGTCTGAGTCCCACCCAGCAGAGTACTTTTATAGAGGTAGTTAAGGCTTTGCTGGACCAGGGCTGACCAGGACTGGCATCATGTGAGATCAAACTCACAGCAAGTTGGAAGACCCATAGTTTTGATCTAACCAAACTGCTTTTTCTGAGTCTGAACACAAAATAAATACTTGTATTATCTACTCAAACTTGAAGTGCCTCCAGAAATAAAATAATACATGTCTCACAACACTATTTTGCTGTATTTTAGAGAAGAAAATTGCAGCAATAATGTATCATTTTAACAGAAATCTACAAACTTCATTTTTGAGTGTTTCAGCTTTAGTGTTCAGCCAAGTTCTGCCATGCATATCTGTGTGTACTTTTTTTGCACAACTGTGTCTTTAGAAAAAGATCTTGACTGTTATGATAACCCATTATTTTGATTCCTGGAATAGCTAAATTTTTCTTGATAGCTATAGAAAGCATTCTGGTGGCTCAGTGTCTGGAATTGAATGCGCAGTAGTTACTCCTTTCCTTTTATAGTCCCATTCATGAATTATTCTCATGTGTTACAGAAGACATAAACCAGAAGCTACAAAAAGTCAAAATACTGCTTCACCTTTCACAATCAACATTAACCCAATATCACTCCAGACTAATGAATTAGATAATACGATTTTTTTTCCCCACCTTAACTCATAGTGATTTTTGTGAATCTATGTCTGATTTGATGAAAATGGCAGAAAAATTTGTGTATTGTTTATTTGTTTTTTACTCCAAAAATTACATTTAATATAAATTATGTGACACAGCTAAATATAAAGAGAATCACCACTAGATTGTTCTGTTATTTCATTAAATCATCAGCAAGAGAGGTTTGAATGTGAATGGGGTTGGATTAAGTGTGGAGAATCTGTATATAGTCAATGTACTTAAGTAACCTTGGTAAATTATTAGATAACCTGATCAAAACTAGCTTTCAGGAAAAGAAGGGCTTTTTTAGTGTTTCTTTAGGGAGCTAAGCCTTTTTCTTCCCCCTTTTCTGGTGATAGACGGAAGATAAAAGGCTATACTCTTCTGATGAAAGGGGTTTATTGTTATTTATTTATTCATTGGTTGCTGTATACAATTAATCCATTTGGCATCAATAGGAAACAGCAGATGCTTTGAAGGAGAAATAACAAAACAAAGTACTTCGAGTTGAGTGAAGGTTATATTTATAGCTTGGTACCAAAACCCCACAGTGTTCAGTGTTTGTTTCTCATGCAAATTGGAGTCAGCAGAAAGCGAGTGCCACAGTGAGCTTGCTACTCTTAGAGCCAGACTCCCCGTTGCGTTTTGTCATCAGTTGCAGCCATGAAAAACCGGTCTAAATCACGGTGCGCTTTCACATGCCCACTGTGCTGCTGCAGATAGCTGCCGTGTCAAAGAGGGGGCTTACTGGTAGACTCTTATGGGGGACCAAGGCATGGTGCCCCCGTAGTAGCACCTCTGTGCCCTACTGCTTGCTGCAAGGCTCAGGCTCCTTCCAGGGTCTGAGGCACAATCTACAAACCTAGCATGGTCAGCTGCTGCTCAGAGAGGTTGAGAAGATGGACCATTATACTCCCCTTCCCCGGTGAGCCCAGCACCCACCTCAGGATCAAGCGTTTTGCTGCAGCTGGGCACATATGCCAGCTGGGCGCTTTCCTCTGCAAGAGCCAAGGAGACGGGCCCCCATTTTTCTTAACTAAACTCTGCACAGCACTGACATGGCTATGAACTTTACCCCAGGTTTCTGTGCAATTCAGTAAGCTGGGCCATCGTAGGAAATTTCTCTGCATTTCTAGAGAGAGGGTCCAGCCTTGCTGGGGACCCAGGGAAGCACTGAGAAAGCGCTGGGGGTGATGCCTGCATGCAGAGCAGCTGAGCTCATTCCTTCTGCTTCATGAGCAGTGTTATGCACCTCAGGGGTGGGTGACAACACCAGCAATTAAAAGTGGGAATACTTCCAAATTAACGCTTTTTGTACCTGGCCAATTCTGTTTAACTGATTAGAGCAGACCATTCCTTTAAGCCTGTATGCCTGAACAGCTACCTCTGCTGCAAAGTTGACATCAGTTGCTACTTGAGTGGCACTTCTAACTGAAATATTCCCGAAGGGGTTATGCCGCAAGAACTAGTGCTATATTAATCCGAAATAAGAACACCTACCCGAGGGCTAACAACCTTTCAATCATACTGTGGGCTGGTAGGCATTGACTTTTCTGAATGTCTCTTTACTGACAAGCCTCGTTTTCCAGCTGAATACCCTAATGGCAAATAAGGGATTCTTTAATGGATGTTTCTCTTGCAACTAGAGAAAGAGGAAAGAAGTCTGGTATTAACTGTTCATTGCTTTTCCTTTTAAGTATTCAATATCCAGTATTCATTCAATATAAAAGCACAGCATACAGTCTAAATTGGAGGGAACGGATTGCTAGCAAGGAGTGGGTAAAATGTACCCAAGTTACTCTCATATATGAACCTTTGCCAGAGATGCAATTTCAGATTCCCAGAACTGTAACCCATTTGTGACCCAGAGACCTCTTCTACTTAGTTAATTTGAGAAAATATTTCACTAACTTAAAAAAAAATACTCTTATTCAGAAAACAAAAGCCTGTTCACTTTTCCCTTTTCATTTTATATTCATGTGACTTAGGTGAAAGGTGCCCAGGAGTAAAGACTTGTAATAATGTGAAGAATGAGAACAGCGTATGAGCAGGAGGCAAGATTCTCCTGTACCACTCGGCTAAGAATCCTTCCACTAATAGTCATCCCAGAGTTCATGCACTGTAAGTGTCTTTAGGGAAATTGTTTCAGTTTGATTTTATTCTAGTAGTTGGATTTCTATTTAATGGGTTAGCTAGATTTTATGATGATTACGAAATTGGATTATTTTGGACTTTTTTGTGAAAAGAACAGACCTGTTAATTAAGCCCTATCTTCTATTGCCTCTACTTCACTGATTACCATATATACACACAGGTGGATACACACATGCACACAAATATGTATACATATATATGTGTGTGTGTATATATATGAATGAGATCTGCCTTGCTATCACCACTTTAATATCAAGTCAGTCCTCATGTAATAATAATTGTTTGTCCAGTCCTCCCAGACTATCCTGTCTGTTTACCTACTCCCAACTACACATACAATTTTTGTAGAAAATATCTCATACTTTCCTCATTCAGAGTAGAACTGGTCTGTAGATCTATGGCATATTAGTCACCATGTGATTTAAATCCACTAGTCTGATATAGAGGCTTGTAACATACAAGATTAAGTACCCGCTGCTGAACACATTTTTAACACAAAGTAGTATTATAACAAAATAATGATAATTGTAACAAAAACGCAGTATTAGTTTAATAAAGTTAGACTACAGTGTCTAGTAACAAATCTGAAAATAAGAATCAGATCTTTTTTCAGTTTGGAAGTGCCTCCGTCCATATTACCTGATTCACATGGTCCTTTATGTTTCATGCTGATATTTCTTTTTGTAGCATAAGCCTTGTTGAATTGACAGATGTTCTCATAGGTTTTCCCTTCAGGTCCGCAGATACTCTCTTGAGACTTGCACACACACTGGGGCTCAGGGACTTCCCCAAACCTTGCCTCATCAGTATCCAGCCTGCACTCCAGGTTGTCCCCACATTGCCCGTAAAAATGATTGCCCTGATCCAAGTCGCAGATCTGACCTTCCACATTTCCACATTCAGGACAGCAGCCGCAACGGTCCAATACAGTCCCAGCTGGACAGTCTTTAGGCTCAGAGCAAAGTGCCAAATTGCATTTTCCACAACTATCTCCTTCCCGTAACAGCCTCCACCAGCCTCGATGGTACAAGGCAGGGAAACTCTGAGAAACCTGCACCAGTACTACCAGCACTGCTGTAACCATCGAGTGCTTCATCTTGAGAATGTAACGAACAAGCAGAAAAGGTCCTTGGAGTAAAGCCAGAGGGAAAGAAAAAAAAAAGAAAAAAAAAGAAAAGAATGAGCTAGTGAGAGAAAAACATCACATTCCTTTTTTTTTGGTTTTAGAATATAAATTCTACTGCAGACACAGGCTTTAAAAAGAAGTTAGCATCAGATTCCTAATCTGGAACTGATAATAAAAATGCATACAAACTCACCGGCTTTTCTCTAATGCAGTTTGGAATGCAAGTATTGCTTGCACAGAAACCAAACTGCCCCTTCTGACAGCTGAGTTGAAGCTCTCTGAAAAGCTGTTTGCTCAGTGTCTCCTTGAGCCAAATTTGCAAAGCGTTGCTCTGCTGAAACGAGATTGTATTGCTCCTATTGTAGAAAGGGGAACAGGGTTAAATTAGTGTAAAATGAATAAATTAAGTGCTATGAGGTTTTTTCCTCCCCCTTTACTATTTGTGAAAGACAGTCTCAAAAAGATAAACATGGGTACAAGGTAGCACCCAGGATACCAGTACCCTTGAGCTTAGCCAGTGCTCTAGAGACTGGAGCAAGGTTTAACACCAAATTTCATCCATTAATGATCACAGCTAGGGGGTTCTGAACTAACAATTTACTTACAGGCTCTTTACAATCAAGGGACAAAACATCTGGAATTGACTTTAAACTATTGGGTTTAAGATGAGAGGTGCCCAGACCCATTAAAGAGCCCATTGTTCTCTCTACATTTAGCTTCTTTTCAGTGTTTATGGGTGTCTGTAGTTTGCAACCCAAAATAACGTGGTCCACATTTAGCTCTAAGAGAAAAGTGCAAAAGATCTAGAACACATACAAACATGAGCAAGCCGCCACAGCATCTCTAAACACACCAGAAGGAGGTTTTGCTGAAGTATTAGATGCATCACTTGTCTTTTCATAGCACTTTCCTGTCATCGTTTCTTAAGATGTACTTAAACTGGAGCTCTGAAGGAGGATGAAAGAGGTAACTCTGATTTCTTTTCCCACTTTTTCTGTGCATAAATTTCTGTCACTTCAGGGAGATGGGTTTGCAGGGTTATTTCTCACCAGGCGTTGCACTTTCCTTTGTACATCTCAGGATTTAGGCATACTCCCTATCATCCTACCTCCTACCAGAAAACTCCCCTCCCTTGCACTGCTGAGATTTCTTGTCTATAGACCATAGGCCACTGTTACCACTGCTGAAACCACATGCGGCTCAGCAGAGATGTATCTTACTGTCTGTTGGAGGCAGAAGCGAGGCATAATGGACTTACAGACCCTGCAAGTATGACTCAATAGCTTGGGTCAAGGATCACCACTGCCTACAAATGGAGCACCTTTATGTGCTTGTTAGCTTAAAATAACTCTACATGCATCACGTTTTCAAGGTATACATATAAGACTAAGACACTGTTAACAAGATGAAATAAAAGAGAAATCATCCACAAGTGGCTTTTTCTACACTTGTTATGTTCATGGTGCTTAGCTGCTTACATAAGCTCGGTGAAGGATGCGTTTTGTTGTACCAGCCTTGCATCCTCTGAACATGTACACAAAGGCAGATCTTTTGGGGACTATGCTTCCTTTCCATCCCAAACGTCTCCATGGCTTTTCCCAAGTTCAGCTTCATACCTTCTGCACCAATTGAGATTACCTCTTGCTTTGAGAGAAGTAGCAGGCTGCTTCAAAATCACTTCCTTCTCCCAAAATGCATATAATGCAATTTACCCCTGGCCTGCATTGGTGGAACACTTCTTAAAGCCAGCCTGGAGAGACCTACAGGGCACTGCTTATTTCCATGTGATGGCTGGGCTAATTCATATGCTCTAATGTGTGTTTTTGCTTTGAACACAGAATCAGACTGTGAAGAAGTAAATTATGTGTGTAATTGATGCTTCTAACATTTAGAGTCAGAAAAAAAAAGGAACAACTGAATTTAATGGGAAATTGATTTCTTGTCCCACCTTCTTATTCTGCTTAACGTGCTTTATTTCACACTTCCTCATCAAATTCTAATTGGACATTTAGTTTTGCATTATAGGGTTTACTCATCCCTGTCTATTTTATTATTTGTGCCTACAGCTGTAGGGGATGTGTATCTAGAGGACAAGGATTTGCTAGGCTCATATAAAGTAAAAATACATTTATAGTGGTGAAACCGTATATGCAAAGTGGAGCCAAAGCAGGGAGGGGCTATGGGCCAGCACTGCCGCCTGTTAAGGCTTAACTTTGCCTGTCATCTTCCAGGAAACATGTGATTTGAGGGTTGTAAAACAGCAGCATACAAGAAAGTATCTCCTGTGTCCTGGCACTGAGGAAACCCATCATAAATATCCTAGAAAGCATTTTTGGCATTTATCTGACTACTGTAATCTGACTTCTTGGTGGGTTCAGCCTCTAAATTAAGAACTGGGTATGCCTGTGGTCTTGTTTGAAGAGCTGCCCCTTGGCAGGTGATCTACAGCTGAAGGTTATTTGGCCACTGATTCCTGAGCTCACCTGGAACTAATTGGGGTGGGGAGAGGTTAAAGCACTGTGGTATGACATGGAGAAATGACCTGATAGCTCTCTAAAATAGCTTTCATTAGGAAGCCAGCTGTGACAAGCAGAGAAGAGTGGTGTTGTAACTCTTCACACTGGATGGCTATGCAGCAGGGTCAGAGCAACGGGGACAAAGGGAGAACAAGGAAAGAGAGTGGGATATACAGCTAGGTTTGAAGCGGCACATCTAAAGGCATAATCTCATCTGGTTTGGTAATAAAATATGCATTCTTTTAGTATGTCGCTAATCCCTGAAGCTGCTTTGGTGCATTTGGAGGAAAAAAGTGTTGATTTTCATCACAAACCGTGAATTATCTTAACCCTAAGTATCTCCCAGAACAAAACACAAGCAGCAGTGGATTAATGTCACTGGTGGAGCTGCAAGAGAGGCACCAAAGTACACTGCTTTTCAGACACCATCCCCAAATGCTGCCTGGAGAGCTAACCACCAGTGCAGATGAGGCCTCCACGACCCCTCCAACGAGGGGAGGAGGTACACAGCTGCAGTTCGTGAGGGTAGCTTTCTACCATCAGCTGTGAAATAATGTTTTGGTGAATAATTTCTTTAAGAGGCAGGTTGAACAGCATTAGTATCCCCTTGGTCTCTCAGCAGGCAAGGTAGTGCTGGTAATACAACAATTCCCTCACTTTTCCTGAGTATTTCCATTTGGTATGATCAGTGGAAGGAGTTCTGCCACCATCTTACGGAAGACTTGTACCTGACTTGGATGATGGGCAGTGACAGGACATGGCAAAATAGCCCAGCACTTCCTGTACCCTCAGACTGCATCTTCCACCAGGACACGGGCAACGTCTTGCAGAATAATTCCTGTAAGTGAATTGTTAAGGAAATTGTATTCCTGTTAATTTCCTGCTGCATTCTTGGGGCCTGGTGTTATGCTAAGCTGCTGACTTGCATTGCATTGTTCTACTTTGCATGATAATAGATAAGGTACGTGGCTGATGCAATTTGAAATCCTATTGCTAGTAATTCCTGAGGTGCTGCTCTTTCAGACAAAATGTGGTTCTGGTCTTTATTCTTTTTTTATTTGTGTCAGTGTGAGTTTTACTTAAGTACAGATTTCTGAATCTGGCTCCTGCCAGACTCGCAGATCTGGTTCTTACACAGAAACGGACGGGAGCCCTGTGAGGAACAACAGCAAAAACCATAAAGTTTTGAAGTGTCCCTTCTACCTTTTCTGTCCTGCAATGTTTCCTGCCCTTGAATGGGTGAAGTCAACTTTGGAAATTATAGTGCTCTGTCTCTTAGGTTGCATTAAGTACCTATTCTTGAGATTCCTTTAGAGAGAGTAAATCTTGTCTGACCCAGTGTGTTCCCATCTAAGAAACTCTACTTGTATTATGTGCAAAAAGAAGCATTAAAAAAAATTAATGTTTAGTCTGTTATACCCAGTTAGTAGTTATACCTAGTATAACTACTGGGCAGACTACAAGTGGCTGTGCCTATTGGGTATTTGCATTACTTGATATTGTACTAATCTCCTAGGATAATTTTTCCCCCCACAGTATCCAGAATTGAGCTTCAGTTGAGGTGATCAGCTCACCTGAAAACAGTATTTGGTTTTGTAGAAATAAGTGGCAAATAGTGGAGATTAATGACAGATGAGGCAAAGATGTTCTGCAGGTTCTGAGCAGAATTGCTGACCAGCAGTGATACAGGCAGTCCTGGGATCTCCAAACATTGCCTTTTTTTGGTGCCAATCCTATTTGCTGACACATTGTTTCATTAATTTCATCATTAGTGCTGTAAGCACATGAAGTATAAGTTAATTCTACTGTAACATGATTATTAACTCCATTAATCAAAGACTGGAGATCCGTAATTAACTTATTCTCTAGCATCAAGTAAATGATTCAGCTGTGAGCTTTAAGAAAGCAATTGTTCACTAATATGCAAAATACAGTGGGGCTATTAGACTATAAGGCTGTGGAATTATGTAATGAAATTATAAATTTTGCATATTTTAATAACATATATTTTAATTATTTTCTTTGTAAAGTTCAAATGGAGGATCATTATTTTTGCCTTCTTTTTTTTTTTTTTTAGCTTTTAAATGTAGTTTACCAAACATGAAAAAAAAGAAAAAGGTTTGTCTGTTGCCTGCCTGCTTGAAACTTGAGTGTTTTCATGCAAGGCTTTGGCTGGGCTTTTGGTGACTCACCTTGAACCTATCTCCAGCAGTGGCTGATGATAGATTTCTTATGCTTCACACTTCAGCATCATCATTGTTGGTGACTGTAGGCATTCAAATTTTGACTTGCAAAGACAAAAGGGCCTGCCAGCACTGTTCTAGCACCAGTGCTTGGGTTTGATTTAATATAGGCTTACTGATTCCTTTTCACACAAGCAAGCCTGGAAGTCCATTTTCACAAACTCCTTCCAAGGGGCCAGGTATTTTCAAGCCTGCTTCGGGTCTCTTCTGTCCTTTAAGTAGGTTTGAAAAGTTTGAAAGGTTTGTAGCTTTTCCCAGAAGCACTCGAGTCCCATAATAACAGAAAGGTGATACTGGAAACATTCAGGGAGTCAACAGTAGGTAATCAACCATTTCTCTGAAGCCATTCTTTTCAGAGGTAAGAGTTATAGGGGAAATGCCCTCGTGATACTGTCTGCGCAAGTTTCCTCACTATGTGTCCTGCCCACATTTCCAGCCCAGCAAATCTTAGTTGCTCATCTTAACCTTTCTCTATACACTTTAATCACAAGTGCAATATAGAAGGCATAGCCAGCATCACTCTCCTTTCTCTTGAGGGAGGGGGACATGAAGGTTTGTCCACCGCCTTAATTTTCAAGAGAGCTAATGGAAAAGTATCCCCATGTTTAGCACAGACCACAGTATTTTCGGGTGTTATGTTTTACTGCAGCATATGCTGCAGTTTAATGCTGAGTGAAAGAATTTGTGTGTCAAAGGCAGTTGCTGTCTACATCAACAGTGAAGTGCTATCAGGTACAGCAGGGCTTCAAAGACAACGGAGCTTGGGGAAAATGTATCAAACCTCGCCACATAAAAACAAAAAATGAAAAGCACAAGAAAGCTTGTCTTGCACATGCTGTCAGCTACAAGCAGCAGGACAGAAATGGGGCAATGGGCTGGGGGGCCTGCGGGCAGTGAGCAGGAAGGGGTGGGAGATACAGATACAGCCCTGGGGTCCCCAGACCTGTCCCAGGGTTGTGGGTGGCACCCACATTCCTATGTCACCACGGGATGGATGGTGTGAGAGTGGCTAGCAATGTCTGTGTGTGCCCCTTGCTATTCTGAAGCCCTTCTAGGTGCAACTTTCAGCAGTATGTTTGAAGACTGGCCTGGTCCTTGTTGCAGACCTGTAACAAACGTGCTCTAAGCATTTAGAGAGGGTCCGGAAGAAAAAAAACCCAAACCCAACATGGTTCTGGCTCTGCCAATATTTTGAGGTGCTTCCACCTAACAAAGACTGAAAACTAATGTTAGCTCTGGCCAGTGGCTGCTGAGGGCCAGGTGTGTTTGTGTGTATCTGTCCATCCATTTCCCACCAGTGGTATAGTGAGAGGAGGCAGACAAGGAGGCTTAAGCCTGAAGATGACACTGGTGGTGCCACTAGTTGCCTGTACCAGCAAAGTTCTTAAAAAGAGCAAAACACAGTGTTTCTGAGGAAAGCCTAACAGAGAGAGGGAAACCTCTGAAGCTTGCAGACAATGAATATAGGGTCATTTTTCTTGGCAGCCTTAATGTTGATGGATAGGACAGTTTGCCTTGTCCAGTTTATATAAGAGCAGCTGATATAAAATGACTTCATAGCTGGATATTTATGAGAAGTTTCATTTCAAATAATATAGCTTTTGCCTCTGGCAGTGCTGTGGTTTAGCCCTGTTATTACTGGGAACTAAATCTTTAGGATATTCTAACTATAACTGCAGGGCCTGTTTGATCTACCCAGCAAAGTTAATATTTTTCAAAGCAATGGAAACTTTATAATGGAAAGTCTCATTAGCAAAAACTACCTGTCCCTAAAAGCAGCCAGGAAATCAGGCACAGAGAGGAAACTTGGAGGATTTTCCTTCAGCTTCACCTGCTTTCTCTCACACAGCAATACTGAAGAAAGTAGTGTTTTCCATTACAGCAAATGTACACATAGACTGTAATGATCCTTCTCTAGAAAAGCAACTAGAAAACTATTTCTGATATAAAGCAAAATTCTTGTCTCTTGCAGCAGCTTGTTTCTGCTGCACATGGATCTTGCATAAAATACGTTTTAGCTCTTGAGGGAAATAGGATTCACCTGCGGTGCCAGACCCTCCACCCAGGCCAGCATGGCTCTGAGATCTATGCAGGAGAAGGGCTAAGGAGGAGGAACTAGTACCCCCCTATCCTTTCCAAAGCTGTATTTTAAGGTGTGCCTCTTTCTTTTGTGCCAAAGCAGTGGTATTAAATGGGATATTCTTAACTGATTCACTTGCCCCTTTGGATCATGCAGAGCTAAGGGCTGCAGTCAGTGAGGCCCATGGCCCTCATGGTGTTGGTAGGGCCCCTGTAGTCCTGCAGCAGTCTGGAAAGGCAGAGTAGGACCTCCTGGAGCTGCGCTGAAGCCTTCCTTTCTTCAGGCTAAACCGCAAATCAGACTACAGCCCTTCTTCCCATATCTCCTTCAAAGACACAATTAGCTCTGACCGTTGTTATAAAGGGAAGTAAGTCTGCAACAGGCAGGTTCAGGCTGTGAGCTCTGGTAATACAGCTTCCAAGTAAGTCTTGCAAAAAGCCTATTGCCTGGACAATGGTGGTCAGATCAAAATGACCCAGCAAAGAAGCTGGAGAAGAGAACAGGAATCTGCCTCCCACCACTGTGCTTCAGTTGGAACTGTTCCAGGATTTAACATTTCTGATAGACATTTGTGTTCATCTGTGACCAGAGAGTTTGAAAAGAGATGCACTGTGCTGTCCAGTGGAGGGGACATGCAGGTTGTGTGTGGGGAGGGGAGGCTTTGCTGGCTTTAGTCTGGGGTGGTTTGGGTACCTGTGAGTTGTGCAGCAGTAGGAGGTAGAAGTTGTGAGAGAGGACAGGAGGAAGATTCAGAGTGAATAAGGACAGAAAGCAACGCTTGAGACAGGCTCAGAGGGACAGCGCTTACCAGTGAGAGAGAAGGGCTGAGTGCACAGGCATTGCGTCTTGCTGTTAGATTTCCTGCTGTTCTCAGGACCGTGTGTGTTGTCTACAAGCAGGACTGTATCAAAGAATCCTGCAGATTGGTACCCCTGGGCTTTCAGGCTCATGCCTCCATTCAGGAGTGATCTCCAGACAAGATCATTCATCTAAATACTTGGAGGTTAAAAATCAAACAAAAAAAATTAATGTTGGATCTCTATCACAAATGCTGGACACCACATTGTGTCTCTGGGAAGAGGAACCTTGTCGAGGGATGTTTGCTACCCCTACCTTTCATTAATGCTTATGTTCTTGGAATCAGGATGGTGCAGGGCTTTGGGTTGGATTTGCCAATTTGTAGAAGCCCAGTGCTAGTCCTGGGCCCTTTACTATCCTGCTGTTTCCGAGGGCCACAGTAACGTGAGTAGTTCATCTGTGACAGCTCTCAGCTTTTCATGTTTGTTCCTAATAAAAGGCACGGAAGCTGGAAACAGCATTAAGTGAGGGGATGTGAATGAAAACTCTGCCATGAGCATGAGTTAAGAAGTTAAAGGCCTGAGTCCATTTAAATCAATAGCCAGACTCCCATTAACTTAAATGGGCTCAGGATTCCACCTGGCACTTTTAGTTTAGCCGGCTTCCTGTTTGAGTTGGCAGGGCAAATGTCTTTGTCCCTGTCCAGCAGGGCGTACTTCAGATTGTTTTTCTGTCCAGGATGATGAAACACTCTTAGAAGTCTCAGTCTATTCCAGCCACAGTATGGCTAGAGATACCAAACACAAACATCTTGCATGCTCTAAAAGTCATAGTGTTTTTTGCCTTAAATGCTGACCTACTTGTCTGAGAGCACAAGCTGTCTTGAAGAGCTAGTCCAGTCTTATACTTGTCATTACATTTCATGACAACTGACACGAATCTAAATCTGCACTAAAGCGGCTTTCTATTAAGTGACTACCTCAGCTTATAGAAAATACCAGTTAAATGGTATCTATTGATGCTGCAGGAGTGGATTGCTCTTGTTATATCAGTAGAGTGAAAAGGATACCACTGACTTGCTGCTCTCCTGCACCACAACACATAGCAAAGGTAGACCCACTTGTGTTTGTGCTTTAGAGCCAGGGGTTGTGGACTGCAGGGAAAGACAGGCAGGACATCTCTGGGGAAAATCTGAAATGATAGTATAAAGCCAAAACTTACTGTCTCCTTGGAGGGTGGGGGGTGGAAATAATCTCTATATTTAAAATAAGGCACTGCAGGTGGGCACATGTCCCAGACTGGATAAAGTTAAAATTCTGGACTGGTGGGAGGGCTTGGTCCTACAGCACTGACGAGAGCCATCAGCATGGTGTGAGCCTACCTGTGGAGCTTCCATGTTCTCTGAAGTTTGAGGATTTGCTTTCTGGGGGTCTCGATCCAATAAAAACATGAGTACCAAATTAATAAAAACCTACATTTTTGTAACTTAGCGGAACTGAAAAAATGTTGAAACAAATGCAGGCCATTTCCATCCAAATCTCTCTTCTGGTGGAGGTTTGGATAAATGGAGGGACTCTGCAGTGTGACTGAAAATAAAACCCCTACAACATACCAGAAGAGACAAAAACAGTTGAATTCTGGACTCACAGGCTTCCAGAGGGGCAAGTTCTCAGGTCATGCCTCCAGGGAGTTCAGTGCGAAGCAGATGCAGCTGCCCAGCGGACACAGCTGACACCCTCTCCCTGTAAAGGCAGGAGTCAGGACCTCATCTTGCTGGTACACCCTGAATCTGAAAGTCTCTTCTGTTTCAAAATTGTGCCAGTATACACATCTCTGCTTAGGATCTGGGATCTCCCTGTAAAGTACACTCATGTTACACATAAACCTTTCTTTTTGGAGGAGAAAAAGACAACTCCATATCTAGAACTAAATTTTCTTCCTCTTCTCAGTTCACAATTCATAACTCTTCTGTTGATTTAGCTTACCAGCAGGGACGATCACCCAAATGTTAGCTCCCAAAATATGGATTTCTTCTTTGTAGTCATCAGTACCTGCACTAATCTAATGAAGAAAATAAGACATAAGACAGATTTTTGTGCCCAACCAAAGCAGCTTGCAGTTCAATATTGAATTCTCTTGGTGAATTGCTAAGCAAGTAAGACACAATTAAAAAGAGTTTCAAACCACAGGAACTTTGAGGAAAACTGCAGTCTGTTTGAGAGACAGATCTCAAAAGGGGAAGGAGAAAGAAAGAAAATGAATCAAATTATTCATTACAGACTTAACACTTACCTCAGATTAACAAGAAGCCCATTGTCTGATCCCAAGTGTAACAACAGGCTGTAATTTAAAACAGCTTTTATTCATTAATGAATAGAAAAGTTATTTCAGTGAGAATTTGGAGAAAACCTGTGCCAATTACCAGCACTAAACAGTCTTTCCTTGTAAAGACACGGCTTGCTGGCTGGCTGCATGTTGTGACACTAAATACAGTAAGCAAACGAGAGCAGTTTCTGCTACCAATTCAATCAGTAGGTTTGAAATGGAATTAACCTTTTAAAAATGGAAAGTATTCCTTACAGCAGATGGTAGCGTTTGCATATACAAATACCTCTTGGAAATCATAATGTAAACCACATGCTCTGAAACAATAGGATTCCTGAGCTGAAACTTTCATCCTCCTGAAAATGAAAAATAACACTCTGCAAGCCCAGACCGGTGGCTGCTGCAGCAGGACCCACTCCTGCTTGTGCTGCGGTGAAGTGGGCACAAGAAGAATTAGGGGAAGAACAAAGGTGGGGGGCACAGGAGGAAGCAGGGGGATGTTGTGATGTACTAAGAGGTGATATTTCTCTGTCACTCACTGCTACACTCTTAGACATACATGATTATGTGTTAGCCTGTTTTAAGCTCTCCTCTATAGTGCAGCTTCTTCATACTTTAAACTGGATAAATTAGTCCCCAAAATGCTGTCTGCTGCTGTGGCTAGACTGCTTTTGATCCCTGTGCCAGCTAGGGTGATTCCCCATAGCATATTATGAGGCTTTATATTCCTCTGGGTTGCACCAGGTACAAGCACTTGCATCTCTTGAAAGATCCTCAAGTTACCTGTGTTGCCTGACTGCTGCTCACTATCCATCGTGCTTTCCTGTGCTAACAGGCATTCACAAGCATTCGTGCACAGAGACTTAAAGTAAGTGCAAGTGTTCTTAAAAAGAGGCAAAGATTCCAGAAGCTGCAGCGTTACCAAGTACCTGTAAGGAAAGGTTACAGCAGACCAGAACATCACTGCAAAGCAGAATTACCTCAAAAAGCAAGTCAGTCTTTTTCTCCATATGTTCACCTTCAGCACAAACAAATTGGCACTGTGGTGAAATAGTAAGCGTTAGGGGTAACTCTATCCTGTGGCTCATCCAGATTTGTGGTGCCAAGTTCCCTCAGAGCTATGGGGCAGATGTGGTCAGTGAGAGGTGAAACAGCTCCCAACACAGGAACCATCAGCCTAGAGGCTCTTTCAGAGATTAGGCTGCTACTCAAACCCCCTCCTGTTTCCCATAGAGCCTATGCAAGGCTGAACCCGTAAGCAAAACAGAGCTGTGTGCAGTGCTTACCTGGAACTTTTTTCTTACCTGCAGCTCATGTGTTACACACCAGTCCTTTGTAGGAAAGGCTGATTTTCAGTTGGTGTCTGTCAAGATATCGGGGCTTATCTTTGCACACCAGTAACACAGAAGCTGCTCTGTGTTCTGCACCTATCAGGATATGAAAGTCCCGTCTTGAATTCAGTGGTGCTTCTAGCTTGTGTTAGACAACACCCAAAAGAGACAGGAAGGACTTGGGATTGTGCAGTGCGTCATCCTGATGGCTCTGAAGAACGTGTCTGAGCTTACAATGCTCATCTGTCACTGCCCTCTGCCCAGCATCACATGTGGGACAACAGCAACACCAGTAATAACACCAGGCTGCCCCAGGACATCAGTGCAGCTAAGATGACTTGCTTCGCTGTGTGATGTATTAGCAAAGATTACTTTTAGTCCCTCTGACGTGCCTGATACACCTTCAGTAGGACAGAGGCTAGGTGGCTTGCTTGCTTTGTCTCTTACTTTCTATATCTGGTCCTTGCTGAACATCAGTCTGACCACTGAAATGGCCTTAGGACCACTCCGTGTACACCCCACTGAGACCAGAGTTCATACCTTGTGTTACAGTAGTGCTATATAGGGAGACAATCATGTGTGAGGTGTATTAAAGTGGTGAAGTCCATCAATGAGAGAGAAAATTATATGTAGGAGCAAATAAAGCAGGAGAGTCCATACTTTCTAGATTTTAAGAGTTTCTGAAGTAAGATGTTTCCCTTGGCCAAGCCAGCAGCTCTTTAAGAATATTCTCAGAAGGTATCCGAAAAAACCCCCTCCTTTCCCTACTGTCTTTTATCCCTCCCTTCCTTCTTGCAGTTACCAAAACCAGCAATAAATGAGAACAGACAAAGCTGACGCTTCAAGACAACATGCTGTTTGCTAGGCCAGGTCAATAAAAAACATTTTGCTGCACAGAGGTATAACTTAGAACAAGTCCTGAGCAACTTCAAAGCAGCAAAGTTGTAATGAAAGCTGCATCTAATGAAAGCAAGCCTTGAGAGTGGTAGTCTACTATAACATACAAAGAAATTCCTTTTGTTAACATTAATATTTGGCAGGCAATGTAGAACACATTAGGGCATTTTAGTTGAGTTTTAAAGAAAGAAATTGACACAGAAAGAAGGCAATGATTTTTTTAATAGAGGATCTCTCTGGGGGTTTGTGTTCATATCACAAACATTCACTTTATTACATTTTATGGAATGGACTTTAAATGCCAGTATATACAAGCCAACATTTCATTATTGGAGTTTGTGTTTATTTGCTTGCCATTGTCAGTCTGTTCCCCTTTGTCATCTTGTGCTGCTCTTTGTAAAAGCTATGATTTATGAATATGTGGTTTAGATCCATCACAATATAGTGTGGTGAAGTGGTTCGATAAAAAGTTATTAAAGTAAAAAAATCTATAGTTTCACATGCTTTGCTTACCTTCTGTAGGAACCCCCAGTTGGAGACACTTACACTAAGCAAACATTGTGTGCATGAGACTGTAATATAAGCTACAGGCTTCACTCAGCCAAAACTCCTGCTGCATGGTAGCCGCTGCAGGCAATTACAGTTTTGCCTACACAGCTGCAGGATTACACCCTCAACGTTATGACAGTTGCATAGACCAAAAAGAGTGGAGGAAAACCTGCCATAAAACATTCATTTTAAAATCAGAAAATAAAGACTTCCAGTAGCCTTAAGCTGCATTAGTACCAAATGGCATTTGGTTCTTAAACATAAGTGTGTGTGCGTGCCACATATTTAGTTTCTTTTTAAAAGAAAGCTCTCAGTCCTGTTGATTGCAGGATAAACAAAGCTGACTGGCAGCTTCCAGAGCCCACTTAGAATCTGAATTTCTACAGAAATATAACACTGTTTCAGCCTAAAATAGAGAGTGAAAGGCTGATTTAGATCATCATACCTCAGCCCACGCAGGGCTTTTTCACCCAGCAGCACTGCTAACTTGCCACAGCTGCCCAGACACATAAAAGAGGGGATGACAAATTGGCCACTCTTGCATATGGCTGGCAAGAAACAAGAGCTGGTTATAGCAGTGAAAGCTCCAGGATGAAAAATAATTTGTGGAAGACGTGTAAGGTGGTAGAATCTGTTCGACTGCAGCACAACAGTAAGAGCACAAGAGATGGCTTACAAACAATTTTGCTGCCTGTATTTTGTGTTCCCAAATCTCTTAAAAATATGCAGCTCTACAAATAAAAAGCCCTCTGTCTGTCTAAGGGATGGATAACTTCAGCAAGTAACGATTACCTCAATGAGTCTGACAGGTATTAAAAGCAATGAGACATACCACTGCACCGATGCCAGCAACACCAAAATCACCAGTCTGGCAGCGCATCACCCCTGGGACAAAGCAGCACCATGCACGGGAGCCGTTCCTCTCTGCGCACGGCACACTGCTGCCTTCGGGTTCTCTTACTTGAACAGAGGAGCTATTGAGACAGCAATCACGGTCCCTCTGTTACTGTTATCTCTGGCAAACAAAGAATAACAGCTATAATCCTACATCCTCTTGGAGATCTAAACTAGAAGGTTCCAACCTGCTTCAGACCAAGCTAATTTTGCCACCTGTAGTGCTCTGTGGCCTGCCATGTGCAGTCCTACACACCCATCTCCGGCCAGGTGAGAGGCTGGATGCTGGAATGAAAAACAGGTACGAGCACAAGAGCCCAGCACAGCCACTCAGCTGAACAAGCAGTTGCCCAGAGTCAATGTTGCTAATGCTGAAGCACCAAGAAGGCTTTGCATTTTGCATACCTCACGCACTTTTCTGCTCTGTACCTCAGGAAACAACAGAGCATTTTGTCCACAATGGATTCACTGTGGTTAGATACCTAGATGCCCACTGGCAAGATTCGTCTCCTGCTGAAGTAGGAGAATGAAACAACTCATTTCTACTAAAAATATAGGTAATAAGCCCAATAGAACACATTGACGAGCATAAAAAACAAAGGGAAAAGCAGTTTGGAGTAGTGGTCTACATTGCTGGGGTTCTGAATTGTAAAATAACCAATAATCCTGTGCATTTTGTTTCTCAAGACACATTTGATTTTCTCATGAGTTTTCATGGTCAAGCCACTGCAGTTAACATTATCGCTGGAAATCTCAATGCTGGTAAAGCTGATTTTCCGTTTATAGCTGGTGATGGAGCTGTTGAGGATGTTAGTGATGTTGACTTCTTCCATTTCTTTAGTAAGTTCGTTTGCAGGCCCCTGGGAAACAAGTGTACAGTTAGTTTTAGGGTTTGTCTTCTGCAGAGGAAAAGTGCTTTAATCAATAAGGAGACCATGAGGACAAAGATAAAAGAACACAGCTTCATATGTGTTCATCAAACACCCCAATAGTCAAACACGTGTTTCAGCTGCTGACTATTTTTAGGAGTGCGTGAAGTCCCAGAGATGCCTGTTACCAGTACTGTATTTCTGGAGATATTTTGAGATCTTTGAGCAAGTTTCACTCTATGTCACTGAGCAACCCAACATACATCTTCTACAAGACATCCATCTCTTCATGTCTGCACAGGAACTTAATGGCTGGGGAACTCAGCAGTGAGGTGGGAAACCTCTTTTCTCTCTGACAGGATTTGGACCCTCGATGACCACTGGACTATAATCATACTTGACTATTTAATTTCTCCCACCAAAGCAGAGCACTTCGAATAATTTACTTTCTCTCATAACCCCCAGAGAACACTGTGGGACTGATGTTTGGTACTGTCTTCTGGGAAGGGAGGAAGAAGGGTTCAGCTTTCCTCTGGCAGAGGAAACTACCTTCCAGATCAGTGTCCTAATCAGAGTTATTCCATAGAAGAGCAACGAGGTGTGTTATACTGACTCTTCTTTGGATGCATTTTGAAAGGAACAGAGGTGCTTCATGCTCTCACGTGAGCCCAGCTCATGGCTGCAGCCCCAATTCTAGTGGTAGGCCAAAGTGGCTTCCTGCACGTGGTCCTGCAAATCTAACATGACTGTCAGCCAAGGCTGCTGCTCCTTTGGCTGGTGCACAGGAGTCTGTCAGAGACCCAGAGGTCTAGTATTATTCATGCATTTGTTGCATACAAAAAATTTAGGTTTAATGACAATTAGGAGAAGCAATTGTTACTGTAGCCATAGCAGAAAGACCATTTGTCTTATCCAGTTAGTGGAGAATTAATTATTGTCGATCCACGATAACTAGGGCTTATTAAGGTAGATCAGACTTTACCTCTCGAGGTGCTTTAGCCGCACACTTTTGTGATGAGCTGTAGTGAGCCACTGCATATTCCACAAGTGCACCAAAGATGAAGCTGAAGCAGATGCCAAGGTAAACATCAATGGCCTTAATGAAACAGTTAGTTTTTGAAAGTGAACTTCGTGAGCCAATCATCAGAGTTGTCATGGAAAGCACCGTCGTGACTCCTTGGAAAGCAGAAAAAGACAGACCTTCTCTTGTACATGCTTTGGAAAAGGCTTGGCCTGTTCTTCTGCACATGCTATTGCTCTGTTGTTAGCCAGATAGAGCACATCACTTCTTACCAAACCCAAACCATCCATGCACTGAAATGCTTTTGTAGCACTAGCTACTAGCTTCACACAGGCTCTCCCTACCTTTGACAACTTGGCTCTAATAGGCACTTGGCTCTTTTAGTTTTCTTGCTTTCAGTAAAAAAAAAAAATCCCCCCCTCCCTGCCCCCTCCAAAGCACATCACAAGGAATGTGTGCTCTGTCCTCTGCTCTCTGCTGTGAATCTACCGGGAGCCTTGGCCATACACAGCTCTGCAGGAAGGCAAGCGTGCCAGCC
Source organism: Anarhynchus alexandrinus (assembly GCA_008711295.1). Lineage (NCBI taxonomy): Eukaryota > Metazoa > Chordata > Aves > Charadriiformes > Charadriidae > Anarhynchus > Anarhynchus alexandrinus. The sequence continues at coordinate 947,786 of VUYV01000243.1, forward strand.
ACAGCGTATCTTCCACGCCTCATACTGCTAACCCAGCTCTGCCACAAGTGAAAGCAGAATGTGAGCAGACCATTTATCACTGAGCCGAGAGCTCAAGAAAACTACCGTCTACCCAGCCCTCAGAGGCTCCCCTGCCTGCTTAAATCTTCTCCCTGCCTCAGGCAGTAACTCACCAATGCAGGTTCTTGCAGGCACTGAATCCAATGTGATCCAAAAAGAAACCCAGGACAACATGACGAGCAGAGTGGAGGGCACATAGGTCTCCAAAATGAAGTAAAGGACATTTCTTCTCAGCTCAAACTGCAATATCAGTCGTGGGTAACTGCCTGTTAATAAAAGGAAGAAACCACAGTGAATGTGAGATTCCCAAGGACCCTTGTACTGAAACTGGGAGAGCCCAGCACCAGCCCTTCAGCTGATGTAGATCAGCAGAGCTGTAGTGAATCGGTGGGAGATGCAGTACTTGTACAAGGCTGACTTTGACTTCTTGCCTCAGAGGTCTTACTTATCTAACAAACCCTAGACAAGAGGACACATACACACAGCATTGGTGGACAAGAGACATCTAAAACAATGCGTAGCTTGCAAAGGGGCTCCTGAACTTAATCCACAGTGGGAACATTTTCTACCAGTGTCTTAACTCAGAGTAGGGGAGGGCTGATGCTTTTATCTATTCTCTCGTACTCAGCACAGCACATTTTTTCCAATAACCTCTTTGAAGGGGGATTGCCAAGTTCAGTCTTATCTGATGGCTGAAAAATAAACAAAAGATTTTTCTTGCGATTTTAGCAGGCTCTGGCTCATGTCCCAAAGCATCCCAATATCTTATCATCACAGGGAATTAGACCCCCTGTATTCATTAGTAATTTGTGATCTTTGATAACTGTGTATTTTTGTGCTCAAAAAAATTCAGTCAATTCTTTAAAACCAATTTGTCATAATACTGCCATAAGGGCTCTGGGGCTGGATTGCTAGTATTTTCAGGAGATATTTCTGCTGTTTAAACAATAGTTCCCTTTGAAACATAGAAACAAAAGCCATGTTGTTCTTGGGCTGTGTACGCTACAGTAAACAACAAAACATTGTTATTTTTAAAACTTGGTCATTCTAAGAAAGTTTTGCTCCCTTTCATAGTGTCTGTCATTGGAGAGAAGAATATTTACACTGATAATGAAAAAGACATTGAATTCTGATGTACAAAGGGATTTTATTCCATCATAACATGATAGAATTGGAATTTACAAACAAAAGTATATTTTGAAATTAAATTTTACTCCCAGTTACTGTAAACATGGCTCTGCAGTATTTATAGCCTGCATACCTGGGAGAAAGGGATAGAGTTATTCAGGTATGTGTATAAAAGCAAAGACGTGGAAAACTTAAAAAAAAAATAATATTGAAAACCCATCAGGTGAATATAAGTTATTAAAACCCCCATCTTTCTGCGGATTTCCATCTTAGAGAATATCCTGATTGCAACTTCACCATCTTTCTTAGATTTGGTAAAGACTTTGCTGGTTCAGGCCTGAGTCAAAAGATACTGGCCCACAGAAGGGAAGAGAGGTGGGAGGGGAAATACTTGAGAGCTTTTCTCTTTCACCAATTTACCTGTTTCCTGCTGGGACTTCGAGACCAGGGTATAGTAACGTTCCACTGTGTACTGAGAGAGACGCAACTTTTCTATGCCGTGGACAGAATCATTTCCTCTCAACCATGTGAAGATGACATCGTTTTCATCATATCCCCCTAAGGAGAACACAAAGACCAGTATTATTGTGGTTTAGCCAGTAAAAGCCCAGCTATTGCCCTGCACTGTCTCCTGGGTGGGAACAGAAACTCCATGTAGGCATTGTAGACTGGACAAAGACCCTCTTAACTGCGTCACACTATGGGTGGACGTTGGCTGTTCTTTTCTTGCTGTCCTGTCAGTTTGCTGGTTCAGATTTCAGTAGGAACACATGCCACTGTGAATGACGCACAACACGCAAGGCTGCTCAGAACCTATTTCAATCACTTACATGGGGTGTTTCTATTTTAAAATATTTTAACATTTGAAGAGATAATATATTCCTGTCATCTGCAGTTTGATTACATGCAGCAGGATAAAACTACTGCAGCGATCAACCCTCAAACATAGTCTCTTCAGTCATTAGAGGAGAGCAGGAGAAATGCAGTGCTTAAAAGAATATAATCGGATCCCACTGAGCCCCGTACCAGGTAGCACTGAAGCACATTTCGCTGAACTGTCTATTCAAGTGCTTAAGAATACCAGAAAAGGCATGTTCAGTTAGTCAAGAGCTTGGAGCTGAGACTCCTATGCAGTTATGAACCAGGTGCTCTTCTGACTGTATATGCGTAGTCCAGAAAACTTGCTCCTAAAAGCAGCTTTTCCACAAATCATTCCTCTTATCCCCAAAGGCTTCAAGTTACTGAGGACAAATAAATGTATCTGACATTTAAGTAACACTGAATTTCTGCCTCAAAACGGTGGGACAGATGAGATCAACAGCTCAAGCAGTTACTGGTAAATTCCATATATACCAGCTGAGTAATTGCCTCCAGGAATGTAAACGATGGCATAACATGACCTCATGCTGGACTGAGGGATAAAGCTTGTACTGAGTCACCAGCCTGCCATTCGCTTCAAAGATTTCACTTAATTTAGGAAACAAGCCCATCAATCTCATTAATTTGATTCTTTTATTAAGTGCCCTTCTTTGAGAAAATGAGTAGGGACGCTTTGATTCTGATAATAACCTGTTCATCCTGGTAGAAGGAATAAGATGCAGTTGCAGCTCTATTTTTATCTAATTGTGTGTTCTTATTAGACATAAATTACCAGAGCTTGAGTGTGATGAACTCCTAAATTAGTTGTCCAGGGTATGAATCCCTGCATAGAATCCCTAGCATGTGACTTCAAAGTTTCTAAGCAGTTTTATAAATTGTGGTTACTCAGGAAAATTTTATAATAAATGATAGATTGTTGTTAATTCATCTGGTGTATATTTAAATAGCGTTATTTCTGGGCACTTATCCTAATGAAATCTCCAGTGGGCAATGTGCATGTAATTTCATTGGAATTATACAGCAACTGAGCATGATGTAGGACCCAATCACTTTTAAAACAGGCCCAAACAAGCTATGCTTTAGCAGAAGAGGCCAATCATTATAATTTCAGAAGCTACTCTTTGTAATAAAGTTAACCATGGTGAACTAATATGATTTTAATGTGAAAATAATATGTGCTTCCATAGGTGCTTCATGCTGCAACCCCAGAAGTTAAAACCTGGTCTTTTCAGTACTGAGATTTTAGATGGTTTTTGGGACGTGAAGCGGGAGATAGTTGCTTGCTTGTTGTGGAGCTTCACAACTACGGAGCAGCAGCACTGCTCTTGCTGAGCTCCTGTGTGTAAAAGCCCTGTAGTGTCCCAAATCTTCCTGGAGTCTTTCCTAGCCAGCTTTGCCATGGACGAGCTTTTTAAGTTAACTGAGAACAGAACTCACTGATTATTCCTTTTCTTGAGATTTCCAAGGCTGAGACTCCTGTTGAAGAGGATCCCATCATCTGCATTACTGTAACAGACAGCCCTTGTGGAGAAGCGTTGGCCTTTGTTTCAGTTCATGAGTTTCAGAGGCATGTTCAACTCATATTCTAGTAAGAACCACCCCTCCTGCTGTTTTGTTACAGTGGAGGTTTGGGAGGTGCAACAGGTGGTAGATACCTAAAAATGTGAGAAGTTGTTCCTTGCTGTACTCCATCGCATGCACTTACCCCACAAGTTAGTTTTGAAGAAGCTATGTGTGTGCAAAAGTGACCAAATTTGGAAAACCAGCCGTTATTACTTCATTCTCTCTGTGCAAAATTGAACTAGGTACTCTTTAATAAAAATATGATTAATTGCCACTCTTTTTATATAAATTGCACAGTGACAAGAATCCTCTAAGCTGTGGATTACAACACAAGCATCTGAAGAATGATGAAGCAAAGTTGTTTTCTTCTCGATGTCAGTATTTGCAGTCTACTCCAGAATGCCACTGTGATGAATGCAGATATTCAAAATGCATAGTTACGCATGAATAAACAAACTTGAAGTCAAGTCATTTTTTTCTAGAATGTTATACTTACAGCTTTCTAGCTGCAGTCTGCATGTTTGTGTGTCCATGGGATATTTTGACAGGTCCATGTTACAAGCAACAGTTGTAGTGATTCTGTAGGAAGAGAAAGAACTCCGAAAGTTGCAATAAAAGCCTGTAATGAAATATCTCTGGTTTTCACAGCAAACTCGACCACAAAGACTCTGCTCTGTCACGTAGATAATTTTGACCTATGAAATGAATAGACTGATATAGTCAGAGAGAACTCTCCTTGAGAAAATATGCTCTCTGCAACCACACTGGTGAAAATGCAACCGAAGGAGAAATTTTGCTTTGCTGTGGTGGGAGATTTAGTGTAGATTCACGTGTTTTCCAGTACCATGGTTTGCACAGCTTAAGAAGTAACCAGTTGTCGCCTGAGGCACAGTAACTCACTGCTCTGGCTTGCTCTGATGTGGAGGGTAAATGAGTTAGTCTGCTAAACGAGTTAGCAGCTTTACTTTGCAGTTAAGGTAACTGGGACACAGTTCCTGTGAGCTAAGAAGAGGTAACAGCGTATGAATTGCTAACACAATTACAGGGCACATTTCTGCAGTACATGTACAAATACGCTTTTTGCTAAAAAGCGGAAATCATGGCTACATGGCACTGGATAAGCAAATAGTTTCCCACTGTCTGTTAAACTTTTACTGTTACGATGTCCTCCCTCCATTCCTCCTCTGCCTCCATCTGACTCTACCTGACTTGCCTTGGGTGACATCTAAACTCGTGAGCCTTCTGAGCTGGCACTGTGCTCTGCACACAACACATGCCATCATGGGGAATCCTGATCCTTGACGAGCATTTCAAGGTGGCCAGAACAGTGTGCAATGGATCGGAAAAGTATGGTCACAGTTGGCTTGTTGACCCCAAGCTCATTATCTGTGACAGTTGGTATCTGCTGTCCAGCGTAATTCTAGAAATCTATTCTGAACCATCATCATCAACAAAACCAAAGGTTGACCTACCTTAAGGCATACAAGATAGTGCCATTAGAGAACAGCCTTATGAGGCGGTTCCCCACAGTGACGTCATGCAGGAAAGACCTTTTTGACTCCACAATGTATGTGTCTGGTACCCAGAGCAATTCCACTAGGCGAGCATCTAGTGTGAAGCTCTTGTTGCCATGAAAGACCAATCGGGGGTCTGTCCAGCGCTGCCGCAAATATATAGTAGCTGTGTAATCCTGGGAAAGAGAGGAAAACCTGAGAGGATGCATGTCCACAGCACCTGCAGAGCGTAGCTGTGGGGATGCCATGTGCGACGAGGCAGAACACAGAGTTTAACCTATTGAAACTCAGCTTCAAATGCATGCGGTAAATCTGACAGATTTTCATCATAGCTTTATTTGCTATATTATACTCAAGGTGTGCTTGAGGACTAAAGGTTACACTCGTAATTTTTTTTTTTAAAAATGAGCAATTATTTTAATTGATATTTTTGTGTCCATTTTGCAGGTAAGAAAACATGGAAAGTGCACACTTGAGGCCACTCACATTAAAAATCAGTCATTGTCTATAGCCGGAAAATTACACATGTATTATAAACGTGATAATGAAAGAGACATCAGCACTTCAGAGAAAAAAGGTAAGCAAATCCAACCTGTTTTCTTCACCGAGGTCTTAAAAAAACCCTAAACAAATGAAAAAACAAAACTTGTAGCATCTTTTTTAATAGGAGTTTTGAATCTAAGGACAGTAGGATTAACTTGAGTTTAGCATGCCAAAATCTACCTGCAGCAACTGGAGTATTTTCACAGTGCCGTCATAGAAGAATAAGCAGTACTCAGCTCTAAAGATAATTCTTTACTGAGCCTTCTGGACAGACACAGAGTGCTGTTGTACTATTTCACTTCCTTATCGATGAATTAAATGCAACCAGTAATGCCTTTTATTTTCAAAACATCTCTGTCACAGGCAGACAGACACTGGTGATTCTGTTAACAGAGTGAAGTCACTATGTTTTACCACAGATATGCTGCCTGTCTGCGGAGGATGAAGCAGTTCTGTTTCATTCGATCTATAATTTGTAAAATGTTTTAAGAGAAAAGGTTTAAGTAAATATTGGGTATCAGCATTTAGCTTTTGCAACTTTTAAAATTTTACTCTCTGCCTGTGTGAGAGGAAAAAACACATCAAATGATGCAGTTATGGCTTTCAATACAGTGAATTATGAAGTGACAAAAGTGAAGAATCCCGGTTGATTTCCAGCTTGTATCGAGGCACAGACTAAGCCTCTGCAATGTTTTCCATGTGGTCAAAGGAATTTAGATGGACCATCAAGAAGAAAAGCTCCAGAACAGGAGCTATTTTAGAAGGCCCTTTAATTAAGTTAGAGGTATGCAAATAATTGATTTTATTGGTTCTGCCACTTCCCCAAAATGAGTAGCTTTATCAAAGTTACAGTATTTTATTTAGTGAACTTGTTTAATTTGTTGGGGGGAGAGATAAAAAAAAGTCAATGGTGTTCTTGAAAATGTTGAAATTGTTCCTGACGGAACTTCGGACTGTTTGGACTGAACCTATGTACTGAATTTACCCAAGTTGCCCATAGTTTTGGTCAACCTGAAACAGGAATTTTCAGCAATCAGTGTTTGAAATCCAGCTGTTATCAGAAGCAGAGGGAACCAGACTCATCAGTGGTAGGAAGATATTCTCTGTATATTTGAAAATTGTTCTTATTTTTGTTTCTTGGGATGACCAGTTCTTTGAGCCTCAGACTGTGTCACAGCTCAAAACCTCCTTTCTCCTCCTTGAGAAGAAACCCTGTCTGTGTCTTCAGTCAGCGCCAGCACGTCCAACAGATGCCACCTCTGCCCTACACACAGGAAAGGTAAGAGAGAGGAAATGCCACACAAAATGGATTTTTTTCCATTTCAGAGGGGCCTGGATTTCCAGGAGGTGCTGAGTTTTTGACCAGTGAGACCTTTGGAACCATCTCTATTTACTCACAAGCCCACATTACTATGGTATCTACATAGTCTGCAGTCATAAATGACCTCTGTTCTCATCACACCTCTGAAAGTGCTCAACAGATACAGAAAAGCAAAGCAGCTTGAATATGACACACAGGAATATATGACAAGCCTCTCAGGCAGATCCTACTCTTACCCCTTATAAAATAAAAAAATCTTTCACTTACCATGTCACTCTCGGATATACTAGAAATACTTGCAATGTCCAGACTCATTGCAATTTGAACAGGTTCTCCTGTGGAGGGAAAAAAAAATGCTTAAGCAGAGAGAAGGGAAGAGTGAAAGGCACAGTAAGACTGCTCCGGATGCTGTGCAGCGTGGGCTCTGCTCACAGTGTCCCATGCTGTCTCTAAAACCCCAGGAACCCAAAGGGTTAGACACAGTTTTGGAGCATTAGACTCACAAATGACATCATGATCCAAAATAAAGTTGTCACTGTTAGGGAGCTGGAGTTCTGTATTTGGATGGTAGCAGAGAGCAAACATCCACCAGCACTAGCTATGAAGATCAGCGGTTTAGATAAGCGGCATTTCAGCGGCATTTGCCGATGGGCAGGCAGCCAGGGCCAGTTCATCCCTTGTTACCTAGTGCACGTGAACACCCGCACACTGGCAAGAACGGTAAACTTTGTACAAAGTAGTTCTCACGCACAGCTCTCGGAGAACTCCCCACAAGCAGGTAGCAATCAGCATCCCTGTTTCTCAGAGAGGAAAAACTAAGAGGCAGAGAAATTCAGTGACTCCTGAGACAGTGCACTGGGTTACAGCCAGAAGCGCAACAGCCTTTGCTTCTTTTTACTATATTACTGTTCTATTTACAAGCAAATTTTCAGCAGTCAAGTCCTGAATTTCGGTAGTCCCCCATTTTCTAACACTAACTCTTAAAATCCACCACGAGAGGGCAGCTCCTCCCCAGGAAACGGCAGAGCCGGGGCTGGAGAGGGCTCACCGGGTCCCGGCGCCGAGGAACCGGCGGGCTCTGACGGGGGTGGTTGTTAGACCAGCAAAAGGACACAGACTTTCCTTTAGGCTGTGCCTGGTTTGGCTAATCCCCAGTGTGAATTTGGGGCTCTGAGTAGGGCTTAGCGCTTTCCAAGACAGCCCTCTTTCCCTAGGTGACAACACAGCAACGCCTTTCCTTGGGGGACTTGCTGAAATGCCTTTTCATCGTCTAAATCACCTTTAGGAAAGTACAAGAGACACAGTTTCTAAATCTCCCTCCAGGTGGTTTTGGTTTTGTTGAGGTTTTTTTTGTTTGTTTGTTTTAAACGGTTCCAAAATCCAAAATATATTTCATTTGAAAAAAAAGTATATTTTTTAAAGTAGCTGTCATTCACATCCTCCATCTTGTTTTTAGATATTTAGACGCTTGAAGCCCACTCAAATTAATGACCAGAGGGTAGATCTGTGAGGACTGGGGGCTTTTGGAAGAGGTCAATCCAGAGTCCTAACCGTTTCTGTTTAACATTTATGGCTCAGGTAGGCATCGGCTGGTGTAGATGCAGTTAATCTCTGTTACACAATTGAGAAGCATCTGTTCACTGATGTGACAGGATCTAGAGGAGCTTTTCTATTTCTGCATCAGATCAGGCATGCTAGACATAACAAGCTGGTAAATTCTGTATTGTCCCAGAAATTTATCACCATGGGCAGGAAAAGGAAGAAGCTCAAAGCTGCTAGCAGCAGCAGGTCAGTCTGCAGGAGCTACAATGGGAAACATCCAAGTCCTGGTGAAAGCTGATGGGGGATTTTTCTGTTGAGCATAGTTTCATTAATGGGTTCTGGCAGAAAAGGAAAATTGATAAAAATTTTCACAGCTGTTTTTTAAACTTTCATCAATATTTTTCAGGTGCTGAATGTCATTCTGAGTAACCCTTTCTTCTGAGCGGTTACAGCACTCACCTGGAAGGTGGGAGACCTGACAGCCAAATTGGACAATAGCCTCAGGTAAGATCCTAAATACTTGACTGTCCTTCATATGCTCCCTACTCCCTAGAGTTTCATGAGGGTTTAAAGCAAGTTTAGTTTGTGTCTCAGTACGAAGCGTAAGCGTGCATCAGAAGTCAATATTTCTGGTGAGGAGAATTACTTTATTCCTCTATAGCTGCAGTCTACTAGATATACATGAACAAAAATAAAGCAGAAAATCAAAAGAGTCAGATTCTAAAGAAAAGCATGTACAATTAGAGCAGAATTTAGCTACTCTGTCAGGTCTTTTGTAGAGGTATTGAAGTTTATAAATTCCCTGTTCCTAACCTCATAACTGGACATGTTCTCATGTCCCACATGTGCATGCACAATCTGTTCAAGACAACAGTGGATGCTCAGAAAGGAGGGCAGCCTTGGCTACTTGCTAATTTAAAAGGAACACAACCAAAAGGACTGGGGCATCCTAAAGTAAGCGTAAAGCGTGCTCTCCCCTCCCCACAAGCCTTACGGACTGTTCTTCAAACGGTCAAATGGATGGAGCCAACATACCGCCAAAGTAGGGCCTGAGGTATTTGTTGTATCCCATGGTGAGGTTCTCAAATCCAGGGAGAGATGTTGTGTCGCTGCCACGCAAGTCAGATATGTGACCCAGGGAGCACCTGGGGACACAAATACTACTGTTAAGTGTGTCCAGGCCTGCTGGGCACATCTGGTGTGCAGCTGCGTTTCCAGTTCGTGCTCAAAGAAGCAAAAAAACTGCACAAAATGGTTATTAAAAATAAGCAGATAATTGAAATCACAAGCACTTGCTGGCATTGCTTATCTTGGCTGAATAGTTGGTACCTTGAAGAAGTAGGAAAATGGCAAATTACCTCAGCTGATAGCTACAGGTTTGTGCACACAGAGGCTTAAGGACATTCTTAAAACGTCCCAGACAAATCAAGCAAGGTCTATATATTACAAGTCTTAACAATAACCCTCTATCTCCCCCTTCCCACTCCTCCTCATACAGTCTCTATAAGGAACATGCATTCCTTTTTTCCTCCTGCTTGTGACAGCCTGAGACAAATCTTACTGACCAACAACTCCTCGTCCCTTATCACGAGTCCCCCAAGAAGCTTTCATCCTCATGTGTGAGTGTCAGGCAGCATCCCTACAGCTACTGTCAGGAGTAAAACCTCTGGGTGCTCCGGAAGGGGAAAGGTAGAGCACTGAGTGCTTCACAGACACCAAGAAAGCTTTGCGGGCTGAACCACCCCCAGCTGCTGTGCGTACAGAGGGTTCAACCTGAATTTACAATGTCAAAAGTAATATTTTGTGGACGGACGATAAAGCTAGTACCTGATGGCATGAGGCTCACAAATCTGTACCATCACACAGACAGCTAGGAGACAGGGCTTCTGGACTGGAAAAGGTAAGTTTTATGGTGCAGTGTCCCTGTGTGGTCATGTGCTCACTTGATGAGAATGTAAATGAGCCAATTGTTAAGAGTTTGTCATTGCTTTGTGAAGGGCTGAAGGAGGTGGAAGGCAGTGCCTCTGCCTCTCCCCAGAGTCTCAGGACCACTGGTCTGTGCAGTAAGAAACTTAGCAAGACAGTTACTCAAAGCCCTGATGAATTTTTTTCTTCTGTTCCCTTTAAAGCTGGGTTAGTAGCCCTTGGAGCTTTGCTGCAGGTTTTAAACTAAGAAGGACCTTACCACAGAACTGAACCAGTTAGTGCACAGCATAAACATAAACCTTTCAAAAAATTTAGGACTTGTAGGTCCAGGGATGGTAATAACACAGCTGGGAGTCCTGCGGGGGGCATTTCCATTTCCAGCAAAACCTGCAAACTATTCTGCTCCTGAACAGGAAATCAGAGGTTGTACTGTTAACGTACACACTGTGTTTTGGGGACCTACGCAGGTTGCTCTCTTCTATGCCACATCCCTTACTGCACCCAGCTTTCTTTGGACAGGCTGGACAATTGGAAGCATAGTTTCCTTTTGACCCCCATTATTTATACGAGACATAATTCACATGTTCCCTGTAAAACAAAACAAACACTTCACTTACCTTTGGGTTGGAAGGAAAAGACACAGACTGAGGAAGCAAAAGTATCTGCAGAACATCTCTGGAGATTATTTCTGTATTTGCTCTGCTTGTCTGTGAAGGAGAAAAGAAAGGCAAAGTTTTGTGGTTTAAGAAAAAAATATTTTAAGGGAAGGGGACAAGGAAAAGAAATCCTGCACAGTCAAAACCACACACTGTGTAATGTTTAACATTCCCAACACATCGTGGCTCCTGCCCTTTTTTCTAGCTTGTGTCATTTTTCAGCACCGTGCTATCTTAACACTTTCCGCATAAAAGACACTAGTGACAACTCAGGTCCTGAAGTCCTTGACAGGGTCACCGAATTTTAGCTGCCACTTTGTTTTAGATAGGGCTTTTCTTCTTTCACCATGGGATGGCAATTAGCTGATATTGAGAATGGCACCATGGGAAGGGATTTATTAAATAGAAAAATGTTCAGGCAGTCCCTAAAGGCAGTCAGACTCTGAAGCCAAGCGAGATCCTGCCCACATATGACAGATTCAGCATCTTTTAGTCCAGGGCTCCACTAATCAGCTACGCAGAAATGCTGTAGCTCTGCACTCCATTAGCTTGTACCTGGGATAAACACATGCTATTAATAGTAACGTTGGCAACTCACTCAGCATACAGTACAGGATAAAATCATTCCACTTTAAATGGGTTTCGTTGACTTTTCTGGGAGCAGAACCAAATCTTGGCTTCTGGCCTGCGACTCCCACAGGCTCATGCTGCCCTTGGAGCAGGCACCACGACGGGCAACTCTTAACTGAGCACCGCTCTGCTCTGCATTTTTGCTCCCTGCCTGAAACGCTGCATCAATTGCACACCTTTTCTCAAGCATACGGATGGCGCTCTGCCACACACCTCACGTGTGTTGCCACAGCAAGCTGCTGCAGGATGGGCTGGTGAGTACGACTGCCAAGGGGAGATCGTTACTCAGCCATCATTAGTTTGAGTGAGAAACACAATACTGCTCGACCTGCACCGCTACACTATTTGAAGCGTACTCTGTGTGTCAGAGTTTTCCTGCAGATACTGGCAAGGCAACATCATTCTTGGATGGATAGGAGTTTTCCTCTTTATTATACCGTTACAAATTGGGAGTAACTATGCAAATCGTTAGTCCCTGTGCCTCGGCACCAGTGAGAGCAAGATCCTAGCTTCAAATTCAGTGCCTTTCTCACCATGCATGGCAGTTAGGGCCTCAACTTCAAAGCTGGCTGTTCCATAGTAACCCAAACATCAGGAATTTTCTGCTTGGGTTAGATTCTTCCTGCAGTAGTTCACCGCAGCCCAGAGGACACTGCCTTCTCAGCTAGTTGTACAGCTCTGGTGCTGTGCCATGGGACAGTAGGGTTCCAGGCAAGTAGAACATCTCAGCCCTTACAGAACCAGTAAAAACAGCTGAACATTCAAGCACCACAAATGCAGGGCATCCTACTGGAGAAAGGACGTTTTTAAAAATAAAATATGCTCTAATATCTGTCCAAAATCTGAATTCCTAGCAAGGCTTTGTACCTCTAGCCCTTTCTCTGAACGTGGGGTTCAGATGCTTCCAGACATTATTGAGCGCTTCTCACTATCATGCAGGGCTAGAGAGAGGCTAAGTTACCCACTCACAGCAATGTCAGACCACAATTTTGATAGCAAAGAAGGAGGATGAGTCCAGGCAATTTAAAGAACTTCAAGGAAGAAAGGATCATTCTACAACCTAGCATTTAGTTAAAGTATGAAAATTCATGAACTTTAGCTGAGGAACAGCCCCTCATGAGCATCTTTATGAGCATTTGTTTCACACAGGGGCTGTGGTTGCTAGCATTTTGGTGCATCGGAATAAGTTTCTAAGCAGTTTTATTCTATCCGATCCTAGTTACTAAGACCTTATTTTGAAAAAAGCAAGCCAAATTCTATTTATTTTGATGACTGACTAATGGATGGAGACCTCTTACATAGTAAAAGGCCTTCTTGGGACCCTGTCGTGTCTTCACTTAACAGAAGTAAAGTGTGCACTGCAACTGTGCTACCGCTACACAGCAAAGGCAGTTAAAACAAACCAGCTCAGATGTATTTATAGCTGCTGCTGCCACAGACCTGAGTGAACTACAAAGTCTAAATTTCTGTGACTTTGCTAATTCTTTGCAACACAAGGAAAATCTTGTCCTCCTTCAGAGGATGGCTGTGAAGATGATAAACACATCAAAGACTGCGAGGCAGTGAAAGGGGGATCTGCAAGTAGCTAAGAGAGCTAGAGACTAGGCATACCAAAGTACTCACGGGCAAGAAAAAGGTGACCAATGCCCAGAGCGGAATATAACCAAAGCGTTTTTTTTATTCTTCAGTGTATCTGTTAATACAATTGCAATTCTGCTTTTATTGTGCAGGAGCTTTCATTAGAGGTTACCAGCTTCATTAGTACAGTATACTGGGAAGAAATTATGATAAGATTGTATATTTACGTTTCTCTGTCCAGTAAAGGATTTCAGTGTATTCTAATAGAAAAAAAAAAAACCCAAATCTTAAACATTGTTTAAACTGGACATTTTCCTGTGGTCAATAAAAGCACGGCACAGGCAATACCAGAACAGCAGTAGTCATGATGGCAGTGCTAGTACAACTGGTGGAGAGATTGCTTCCAATGCCAAAGTTATATAAAAATCATTCATTATGTAGACTCAGAGATAATGAAAACCTTAAGTATATAATAGGTCACTCGCTTAGCTCTGTGTTCTCCCTATGGGCTGTAAAAATTATACAAAGATGCAAGTAGTATAGTAAAATAGATCCAACTAGAGTCCTCTGTGGAAGCCTGTGTCCCCTTCCAGAGGATTTCACAAAATAAGGCTTCTTTACACCAAGCAATAACAGCAGTTTGCGTCTCCACTACAGCTCAGTCTGTGCTTCCTGAATTCTGCTTTATTCCTCTGTCTTTGAAGGGGTGGTAAGAGTGAAAACACAAAAGGAGGAAAAATCACCGGCAGTTTCAGTGATTCTGTTTCTAGGGAATGGGGTGTGAGGTAACAGATGTACGCTGTCACCTGACGGGGCCTGAAGCGGTACCCAGGCTCCTCTGCACCCCTGCCAGGGCAACCCACAGTGACAGGCTCCTTCATCTCCAGCAGTCACGAACTGTGAGGGAAGCCGGCAGGAACCTCTGCAGTCCTGCGTTACCTCCCACTTCACATCGGAAAGCGCCCTCTGTGTCTCACCGCACAGAGCAGAAGATTAGTGCGTTCTCAGCTATTCTACCAGCTGATGACATCCCAATGCCAGGCAATAGGAGCATTTCAGAGAATCTAAAAAGCCACCCGGAGGACCAAACCTATGTGACCAGTGTACTCAAGCTTAAGGTAATAATTCACAAGGTCAAATTTTACTAGAGCCAAATTGCTATGACTGCAGAACGTGCCACACAGGCACGCATGCGTCTTGGAATAAAATCTCGCTAAGCAAGATAGACAGTGAAATAAATGCCAAAATAAAAACAGATTGCATTTAATTTGCCCATTTAGGTGTTGCCTCTATTTATTACACAAAGTTAAGATTTTCATGATGAACTCAGGCTTAATTTGTGTGTTCTATTTCCCTTGCGCTGTAAATGAAAGCTCTGCAGGAGACACTGCCGGCTGCTTGTGCTGCAGCAGAGGCGGTTTGTGAGCACCGCTAGGCACAAGCGGTCCAAGCACAGCCTGCGTCCCACATGCCAGGTCCTCACGCAGCACCCAGGACACCCTCACACCTGAAACCTCAGCTTGCCTGAACCAAACACAAGTGAGACCATATCTGAAAATTTTAGGCAACCATTTTCACTGGGGTGTTTTCACAAGTGCTTTGATTCCTAGGACAAAGTTTGACAGGCATCTTATGAGGACACTTTCATCTCAGACGTGGAGCAATGTGGATGGATTGGCTCTGCCATGGCTTGGCTCTGCTGGAGGACCAGCACAGCCCTGGCAGCACTTTCACAACCTTTCCTCTGCACAGGCCCAGGCGCATTCCCCAGTCATGGTCAACACGGCCAGCACACAGGAATGGTGCTACAGAGGGAGGCTGGACAGAGTCAGGCACTCCCCTTTTGCTCCCTGTATTCACTCCCGAGGAGTAACTGTGCACGAGAAAGCACTACTACACCATCACCAGGAGTTTCCAGCTTCACGACCGCCTCGTGGCTGCTTTGGCCACTGACACGAATGCAGTAGTTGTCAAATACAATTACAAAATGATGAAAGAAGCAAAAAGCATCATACACCCTGGGATCAGACTTCACTGGCTTTGCCAAAATGTCACTTCAAGGTCAACGTATTTGTTTATCTAGAAGAGGTTTTGAGTGATTTAAGACAGATATAATCTGTCTTCCCTTTTAAAATGTTTCTTTTTTCCCCTCTGCCCAGCCTGAACTGTGAGCACTTGTCTGGTCTTGAAAGACAACTACTTCGGGGATGTGCAGGGGCAGGGGATTTTGTAAGGAAAGGTTCATGGCATGACAGCTGCTGCGAAAGAGTCAGGCATTCTGATGATTTATGAGAGCTATTCAAATTTTAACTTACTGACCAAACAAATCATTAAAGGCTTTCATTTTCAGCTGATCTAAAATTATTTGCCTCTCAATTTCCTCAACTTTAACTTGATTTTTTTTTTTAAGCTTTAAAGCTTGTTTTTCCCAGAAAAAAAAAAATTAATTGCTATCTTTTTAATTTTTGAATGTTGAAAATCTATTTTGGCAGGGCAGGAGAAAATCTGAAGCAACTACAAGGAAGAGAACAGAGTTAACAACAGGGAAACATTTTCATGCAACTTTTTTTATGCAAGCCACTCTTTACTGAAAACCTTAGTTATCTGACACTGAAATCAGTTTATACAGAATGAATCCCATTATTACAGAACTAAAGAGCTAGTGAGATCCTGTCACGTGTCTACAGATCCATGAGCTTACTCCTCGGCTGGCCAGGACAAAAAGGGACACTGAAAGCTGATGGTGGAGAAGGGGATGGGAGAACCTGGAAGCAGTGCCTTTACCAGCAGGTCGGTAATACAGAAATTAATTGTTTCTGATCTTTTAGCTTCAAAAAATCTCTTTTCTTGTTTACAATATTTTCTGACTAAAACAAGAAATTGAGAAAAGACTTCAAGTCTGTTAAGTAAGAGAAGGTAAAACAAAGGACATAATTTTGGGTCGAAAGGAATGTCTCATATTGACTTAAGCCTTTCATGGTTTTGTATTCTGTCAAAACCCCAGTCAGTTTCTGTTTTGGTTGAAATGGAACCTTTTTCTGCTCTGCTGCTTTCCCTGTTTAAGAAAATCTGAATTAAACCAGGTTGTTTAACAATTTGACCAAGTCTAGGAGGTCATTATTGGCCCAGTTTTTGCCTGGAAGAGCAGGAGGTGCGTTTCAAAGCAGACGCTGTGGGAACCCCGGCCCCAGCAAGGCACGTGCTGGCTGTGGTGGGGTGTGACACCAGTGCTGAGAGCTGGCTGCCCAGTGACAGACACCAACTGCTTTATTCTGCTTTTTGTCTCTTTCAGTTGCTTTGAGTGGTTATCTGGAATTGTGGACAGTTATACAGGTGGACTTCATGGTACTTGCAGAAATCCTTCAAGAACTTCTGTGAACTTCTGCTCCTGGTAAAAAGATAGATTCTTTCCATCCACATCACTCTCATTACATCACATGAAAAATTACCTCTCAATTCCAGAAAGAGCAGGCATTGCCGAGGTGACTCGCTGAGGCTGTAGCACACACCTATGCTTGCTGGAGGCAACCCTCGCTGTGTTTCAGCGCACGGACCAGCCCCTACGGTGGGTGACAGCAGCGCCTGTGCCCACAGGCCATTGGTGACCGCCCAGAGAGAGTCCCAGGCTGCGTGGGACAAACCAACACTGGGTGACTTAAAAATACAGAGCCCACTCCGAATTTCATATGCGCTGGTACAGTGAGTAGCACACGCATTTATATACATAGACTTTATACGTAGTACTACTGTTAGTACGGGGGAGAGGGGAACCAGTCCTGTTACTTACATGACACCCCATAAACTGCAGGCCTGATTCCTGTCTGTCTTATTCCAATGAAAGTCAGAAGCAACTCCAAGACACAAGAAGGGTTTACATAAAATAAGATTCAGTCCTTATGTAAGAATGTTAAACCCATGCCTGAGTAATGCATTTCTGTTTTGAGGATGTAAATACTCATCCTTCAAGCTGCTTGTGGGAAGTGCCAGCTTATGTTCACATCTGCCCACCCAGCACAGCACACCGCTCTGCCTGCAGCTTGCAGGACTGAGCTTAAATACATACAGAAAGTCTTAAATTACATTAAAATGAAGGTTTTTGAGATTTACTTACGTGAAATAAATTCTTCCTCCAAAATGTCAAGTTTGGCGTCTGGTCAATTTATTTGCTCTGTTTGAGCAAATACAATGTACATAACATTTATAAAATAATTAGTTTTACACAGAAATTTAGCATGCTCCAGGCAGCTGTTTCTCCTGCACTAGAGACCTTAAACTCTAGCTCCAATCTACACTTGCCTGCAGTTGTCAATCTCCTGTGGCTGCAGATCCGTGAGTTCACAGCTGTCTGTGCTCAGTCACGTTGGGCAATTACTTCAGGTTTCATTCACTCAGCAAACCTGCCCCTCACCGCCGGCAGGGATCCGGGGCTGGCTGCAACAAGTTCATCTTCCCTCCTCTAACAGGCAGACAGCTCACAAGCCCGCAGCGTTGCCTTCTATGATTTTGTTCGCTACTTGCCAACCCCGTAATTGTAACTCTGTATATATGGTCCCTCCCACCCCCGCAGTTCTGCTCGCTCAGTCGCCTCCATTGTGTATGTGCAGGTATTTTATGTGAGACATAATTATTCTTGTTCCTATCAGCTGCGACAAGCGTGCACAAGATTAACTCCCTTGCGGGACACAAAATAGTGCACCCCGAGTACCTTCTGAACTGTATGCGTGAAGAGGAGGATAATGACTGTAGGTACTTGTTACATTAATGGCAAATAAAGCAAAGGTGTTTACTGAGGAGCTTTACCGAGTTCTCTGCTCAGTTCTGCATGAGCCAGAGGAGGAAATGCGAAATAAAAGGTAATTATTATGGAAAGATTCTCTTGTAAGCAGAATTTGGAAAGAATGAGAGCGTGTCATTTAGACAAGAGTAATTGGAGGGGCACAAAGCTAAAATAAAGGAATACATAGAGAAACTACATCAGACATTTTGTTTCTGATTCTCCTCACATTCTGTCAGACCAAGGGCATGGTCGATACACCAAAAGGCTACAGGAGACACGCAGTCACAAAGTCCACCGTGGTGGAAATCTTTCTTCCAAGCTTCCAGGCAACAGGTAAATGTAAAATAAGAAACCTGCAGATGAACTGGGTAATTCTGGATTGCTTTCCTTGGTCATCTTTGATGGCCAGGAGAAAGGGAAGCAGTTTCCCTCGTAGCACTGTGCTGGCTAACCTCCATCCCAGACTCTGCCGTACCACCTCCTGAAGCGTGCGTTGCAGGCTGACCCGGCGGGCTGTTAAGCAATGAATGCAATTTAGTCGAGCAATTGCTACGTGCCCCGGCCCACCCCTCCTCGAGGAAATGCAGGAGAGACTCACTGACCTCTCCAAGGAGGAAAGGAGTGATGGACACAATCACTTCATTTTGTCTTCGTTCTCGCTGAGCATCTGCCTCCTTGGAGCAGATGGGTGGCGTGGTGTGCCAACCTCAGCAGCACCTTGCCGAGGAGGGGACAGGACCCAGCGTGGTTGAAGGGGAGGAGTCAAGATGAATAGAGCTGCCAGTAACTCATTAATTGAAGGCTTGACAACACACTGACAAATGGGCATGTAAGAAAAAAATATCAGATGGGGCCCCAAGGAGCACAGTTCAGACATAATCATTCATCTTATGCAGAGATTAGTCTGAACTTCTGTAGGGTGGTGAAACACTCCTCACCGCAGTACGTTTTAGGGGAAAACCAGCCGTGTAACATCTTGAATGCCTCCACAGCCCACTTTTCCCCAACACATTTATTTTGCTCTTCCAGGCAGCACAGTCCAAGCTGCACTGCAGCTGCATGTCCTTCCACGCCAACATTCGTTTTTCCTCAGTAAATACTCAATCTCCACTACAAAGCCATGCACAGAGAAACACCAAGTGCCACCATTTGACTCAGAGCAAAATTTCACTTTTAGTAGATAAATCCTTTTACCTATTGCATTAAGAGGAATAATTTATACATGAATAAATAAAACCTTAAAGCCAGTGAACACACCCACAATAGGCCACTGCCGCTTAGTAAGAACAATTTAGCTTTCCTTGTAACACTTAAAGCTGTCACAATGCTTTGGCATGGCAGGATTACCTGGCCGCAGTGACTGGCGGGCCGGTCCCTGTGTGCCTATTAACGGTGTGACCTTGCAGCCGCCAAGAGCTTATTACATGAAAAGAGTCACCTCTGGACAATAATTAGAAGCAAACACAGTACTGAAAAAGTGCGACTGACTTGCCCACAGTAGCTACCACAAAGGAAACTGGATTTGAAACCAAGTGCCCCACATGCTGCTTGCCTTCAGCTTGCTCCATGCAGCAAAGGAGCCATGTGCTGGTGTCCCAGGGGCGGAGCTGTGGCCCAACACAACCATGTTCAGATACTATAAATTTTACTCAAGTCTGCATTTAATGCTTCCCACCAACTAGGCCCCTCATGGGTTATAAGAAAACTTAAAAGCTAGTCCACCCAAAATACCAGATGCGAGGTGACAGACTTTGAAGGTGCCTCGGTATCCTTTCAGGTTTGTCAGCTCCTGCCAAGAGTTCGGTGGCAGCTTTGCACCACTTGCTCATGTTGTCCCCCTTCCCAGGGCACTGCATTGCTGCAGTTCGGTACCCTCAGCCTGGGCTGGGCAGGTTTGAACATGCCCCATCAAACTCTGCCCGGGCCTCAGCAGTCCTGTCATCCCCTCCCTGAGACCGCTTTACCTATACATATTTAACCCGGATTTGTTTTTACATTACCTTCTTTTTAAAGGCCATTCAGCACCAGGCTGCGTAGTGCAACATGCTATTTAATATAGCAGTAAAACAACAAAGAATGTTTTTTTATTTGGACTTTTCTCTTTAAATGACTCAAGAAATAGCATAAATGTTTCCCATTTCTAAGAACAGCAAAATAAAGGTAGTAAGAGGTCAAGTTATTTGTCTCTTAACTGTTATCAATATCAGTCAGACTATCTGCCAAGAAGAACAAGCCTTCTGCAGAACACGTGCACACACCTCCTGGCTCAGAGCAGTACCCAGTCTTGCATCTCTTTGGGAATCCCTGATGGGCAGCACGACGGCCACACACGCAAAGGCATCACAGGCTTTCCCCATGCTGCTCCCCGAGCCCGGGCTTGCAGGAGCAGCCGCCACCCTGCAGATATTTGCACTGTGTTATTTTTCCTCCTTGTTTCATTTACCCAGACCTTGACCCCCCTCCCGGCCGGCGTGGCGAGGTGGCCCTGTGGCAGGCACTGGGCTGTGGAGCACCAGCTTTATTTAAGATAATCCTTCACGCGAGCAATCATCAATAACTGCTAACCTACTCCCTAAAAGACACAGATCAATTGACAGATTATTATAACCCCTTAAAATATTAATGCCCTATCAGGGAGACAATTTCACCAGGCCTAGAGACTCTTCCATTATTAGAAATTATGCCCCAGCCTTAAATAAATTAACTCAATAAATGTCTTACCATGAATACAAATTCCTGCTTAGGGCTTGCAAATAAAATGATTTAGAGCTGTTCTCTGAGGAAAGATGAGGTGTTTAAACTTGCAAAAGAGGAAGGGCTACCATATTCATTAGTCTTTTGTTTTAAATGGACTTCTTTTTTTAAACCGAAGGCATCCCTTTCAGAAGGGAGGGGGAAATCTTTGGAAAATTAACTTGTTACGTTTTCTTACACTGGGCCGCACGGTTTCAGTTCTGCAAATACACAGATCTCTGCTCAACTCCAAAGGCAGCTCTGGGGCAGGGATGACACCAGCCTCGGGCAGGGGCTGCCCAGTGCCACCAGCACCACCTGCCTGCAGGGTGCAGGGGGGCACAGCAAAGGACACGAGGAGGAGCGGGCTGGTGTCCCCAGCCAGCAGCGCTGCATGGCTGCCTGCTCACATCGGCGCTGGCAGCAGGCAGAGCGTGCTGGCAGCCTGGATGCAGGCCACCAGCTCCGAGATACTGCGTCTGGATCCTCAAGGTTGGAGGGAGCCGTTCTGCCGTTGCCCCCAGGTTGAATTCTGGCAAAAAGGAGCTCATTTTGCCAGGTTGGATGGAGCTTTCAGCAATGTGGGCTAGTGGGAGGTGTCCCTACCCATGGCAGGGGGTTGGAACTAGATGATGTTTAAGGTCCCTTCCAACCCAAACCATTCTGTGATTCTATGATTTTCCTGGCTTCCTGCAGCCATGACTGCGTCCTGCCGGCATTGCGAGGGCACCTGGACTCCCTGGCAGTGGAAGCTGAGCCAGAACTGCCCGCCAGCAGCACAGCAGCTGCTAACCGGGAGTGAAAAACTTACCTTGCAAAGAAAAGCAACGCAGTGCTGCCTGCACTGGGGAGAAGCCGTGAGCTGCTCTCGGGGCACAGAGTGCAGCAGCAGCCTTTCAAACCTGAAAAACTGCTTCTGTACCATAGCTGGCTCAGTTGGCCATTACGTATTCAGGGTTAGGTAACATAAGCAATGTTCAGTGTAACACTTTCTGTAACACTGAGAATCGATGCCAGGCTGGAGACCACTGTGCTACTGTTTTCCCACCTGGCCTCAGGTCCCCTAAACTTCAGCCAAGACCAGACCATGTAACAACCATGAGGCTTGATATGGCACTGGTTCATTCAGCAGGAGTCATTCAGCCTGCAACCCGCCAGCTTCTACTTACACGTGCCCCAAAGACCCCATGGTTCATAGGGTGTCCATTAATAAAGCTTCAGCCTTAGCAGGTGTTTGTGATTTCAACAAAACATAAGCATGCACAAGCCCATTCATCATCCCAAGCCTCCCGTCAAAGCGTTTGCCCTCTTCCTATCAATGAATCGACTGCAGCAACGTGAAAGCCACACTGTCAGATTTAATTAGAGCTGTATTTCACACCAAAGGCCCCCGATGTTTCAAGAAAAGTATTACAGAGCTCTGCATCCTTTTATGAATCTCTGAGCTGGCAAGATGAACCTGGAGCAGAGTAATACCTTGGCTCTCCGTTGTGCATACTCCCACCATTTGCATTTTTGGCCACTTTTTTTTTTTTGGAGAAACTACACACACACACTGCCTCTTCTGCGCACCATTGTACTGCTATCAATGCATCGCTTGAGAAACTGATTTTTCTCAGGTGAGCACAGCCTGGTTTGCTCTATCTGTACTGTCCTTAAAGACAGAACAGCCCTGGGCATGTAGTCTGCAACGTCAGGACAGGTGTAGGCAGCACCCCATGGCTTGGTTATCTGCCTGGTAGCAGCTGCCAGGTGTCACTGCCTGCCTATGGGATGTCCAGAGCCATGTCCATGCAGCAAGAGGCGGCACACCTAGATCTGCGCTGCAGCAAAAGCCAAGCATGACAACATTTCCTGAAAAGATGTGCCTTAGCTCAAAATACAGTGCAAAGACACACACATTCCTAAGACAGTGCAAACGCATGCTTTCTGCAGATAATAATCAACAGGAATACCATGGCGAAGATAAAGTCTCTGTCTTTTCTTTGTGCTCAAGTATCGATTTGATGAGATTTTGATTTTTTTATAACCAAAGCACTGTTGTTTGCTGGTTAAAATGTCACATGACTTTCTCAGTCCTGGCTTAAGAAGATCAGAGCATGCCTCAAAAATGGATGCAATGTTTCCAGTTCTTACTTTTCAATTTGTATATACACGAACAGCTCAGTCCCAAACTGCAAGACACACATGCAAGACAAGTCAGGATGAAAAAAACCAACCACACTGATTCCACTGGACAGAATCAGAAAGGTTTGTAAAAGAGACCATAGATTCAACTTACTTGTTTTGCCTTAGAGAGAAATTCCATTCAAAGTCACCCACAGAGACGCTTAAACACAGGGAATTTTACAAGCGGATCAGGGAGATCGCCTCAGCAGCAACCTTCTCCTCGGTGTCTCCTCTTTGTTGCATTGACTTTGCACTCGTACCTGTTGCGTTCCCAGCTGATGCATCAGTGAGCTGTGGGGCTGGTGACATGAAACGCTCCCCAGCAGGAACACTTGCTTATGTGCTGTAGCTTTTAACTACAGCATCTGAATTTGCTTTCTTAGCACCCTTGAGGGCTGGGATAAATATAACCCCAGCTTAGACAAGTGAGAACCTGAGAGAAAGGGAGTGTGTGGGCAGGGAAAGGGGACACAGCCTGCTTGGGGGTGGGGGGGGGAGAGGCAAGCAGAGGAAAGAGTAGCTCCCCCTCTCCCCTCCTCCCAACCCCACCGAGCCCCCACATCCCCAGGACTGGGAGCCCACTGCTGTGCCTGTGCTACCACGGAGCCTTCAGGCACCCACCAGCACCACTTCCCAACCACTGCTCCCAGGTTGGAAACATCCCACCTGCCTCAGTTTCCCCACAGACCTCACATTTAGCAGTCATAGTCATATGCAGCCACTAGCTGCAGCTGCCCTCAACACAAGACACCTCACGTGCTGGCCCCATCCACGGACAACCCATGCAGACACCACCAACAGCTGGCACAGGGCTATATTACATTTAGGGCCGCTTCGCTCTTAAGATAACGGAAAAGTGTATCTGTGCAGTAATAACGTTTCAAAGCAATTTGGCAAAAAGTAAGGTTAGAGCAGTGACTTCCCAGCTCTGTGCAGCAGGTTGCAGCCTTGTGGCATCTTGGGAGTGTGGCAGGTGGGTGGTCACCCCCTCCAAGCCCCTGCTGCCACCTCCCTCCTGTCCCCAGCACCTGTGGCTTCCCGCTCTGTCTCCAGCCACCAGCCAGGCTCTGCTCTGCCGCGGTGCAGCCAGCAACGATCCTCGCTGAGGCCGGCTGATGCTCTGGGAGATTATTCCTTAATAGGCTGATGTCTGTGCTAGCAAAGGACCGAGGAAGGGAGGAATACGTTATCAGCTCTGATCTGGCATTACAGCATGCTTGCTGCTTTGGTTCTGCCTCCCAAAAGCAGAATTAATTGCTAGGCTAGAAAATGCAGATAAATCAATCAACTCATACCACATTTATTTTCTGTAGCTATGCACTGGGCTCCCAGCAGCTTAAAACAGCAGTGACACCCACTGTTGCTACAAGGAAAGATGAAGGTCGGGCTCTTGCCAAAGACTACTTACAGAAAGGAGTGGTTGCCCAGCATGCAGGCAGGGCAAGGTGGTGGCACAGAAACAGCAGTGACCTGGAGCCAAACACCATCACACCAGCAGTATTTCTGCCCCATTGCAGCATTTAAGGCGACTGTCAATGCAGGCCCATTGCAAAACTTATTTTTCTAGCTTTTCTAAAATAAATGCCTGAATGACAGGAGAGAAAGTGGAGGCAGAAAACTGATATTGTGGGAAAAGAAATGCCATTTTTTACTGTAGACTTATTTACAGCAAACTCTGTGACTTGACAACGGTGACTACAGCAACAAAGAAAATAAAACACTCAGTCGGTACCAGTATGCTCTTTTTGGGTGAAATGATAAAGCAAACACAAACCTCAAACCAGACTCCTCAGTCTGCACAGGAACCACGTTCTGGTCTGTGCTTTCCCACCCAGGGTTCCGGTCCCCGGCTGGACTCCCCACCCCTGGCTGCAATGCAGGGCAGTCATGACCATCGGCTGAGGCCTTTTGTCAGGCAACATGTAAATTCAGGTAGTGACCCCTTCTTCCCACTTTCCTGCACTTCACCACGTGTCTGATGTGAGCAGAACAGGACATACCAACACCCTCAGCGCCCTGTTCCTGTCCCGACATCACCTCTGCTCTGCAGTTTCCTCCTGCACTAGAAAAGGGACTTCAATGTAGAAGGTACCTACCACAGCTCAGAAGACCACAGGTCTGAGATGTAATTAGCGTGGCTATATTTTTTCTTATTAATTAGATGGCAGATCCAACACAGCAACTTTTTCTCCCCACCTTTTAATGTGTTCTTAATTGATTAACTGGAAAACAAGCAAACAAACTGTCCTTTCCCCCCTGGGCCTCAAATGCAATTCTCATTGTTAATGGGAATGGCAGGCGGAGCGGCTGGCCAGGCTCACCTAACACAGCTGTCTGCCACAGCGTTTGCCCTCCCAGGGTGCCCGCTGCCCTGTCCTGGCCCTCGCAGCACTGTGTCCCCACAGTGCAGTGACCTCCACACCTCCCATCTCATGCCCCTGGCGAGAGGTGCCTGCGTACACTGCATCCCAACACGTGGCGGGACAGAGACATCCTCCAGGAAAAAAATGTGCTGAAAGAGGGATGTGAGCTGCTGAGCATCACCAGAGGTTCGAGCGAGCCTCTGTGTTACTCTGAAAAATTCTGTTGCTGCTCCATCCCTTAGCTACCCACATGAAAAACTGAGATAATAGCTGTTTGCACTGTCTCCTAGGGACCTCTAAAGACAAAGACTCATGGAAACATGCTTTTCTGTTGATCTTCTCTTATTTTGACTCTCAGTCACCAGGATTTGTTCTTTTCTCTGGCAAACTGAAGGGTCAGGTAAGCCAGGTTACCCCATCCAGCCTTCGCCTGAGTCCAGGCTGCCCATGGACACTGCCCCTAGCAGCACGGCATACTACTCCAAACCAGAATTTATGCATCACGGAAGCAATAGGTGCCATTTTACCTTTTATCCAGTATTTAAAACCCTTGTAATGTGCGAATGTTTTATGAACTGCCAGTGAATGGAGACACAGGGGAACTGGGCTGCGGGACGGCTGCCCATCAGTGTGGTTTCCTCAGCCGACATGTCCGCAAGAGTGGCTGAATACACTTGGGCAGCTCTGAGCCAACCTCACAGCAGCCTGGTGTCCAGCACTCTGCAAAACCTTACCCAACGCTGTAAATTATTCATGGCCAGGCAGCTATTTGCTGTAAAACACATTTCAGGTTCCAGCTGCTCTGAAAAGCAAGCAATGCTAACAACAAATTCTCTGTCACCAATACCGTCTTGCTCTTAACAGGTCTAACGTGCCAATACTGCCAATACTTGAACCAAAAAAAAACATTTTAAGGAGGAACAAAAGTTCTGGACTGGTACCAGGCATGTTTTTTTCCAATCCGAAACCCCATTTAATTATTTCCATTATGACGTTGCCCATTACAACCTGAAAACATTATTTGATCTGTGTACGCATCAGCACCCAATGTTCATGCCTAAATTCTTGTACAGCTTTGTAACTTTGCTTTAAAATAAAGAATACACTTTAAAAGTAAAAAAAGGTCGGTGTAACCTCTTGTCAGATAAAAGAATGAGTTTGGGAACAGACAATTAATTGGACACTCGGTTTCAGGTGCACAACATTTTGTTATTATCTCAGATTAATGCACAATTGTGGTTTAATCTTTGGCCAAAACTCTTACCTGGTATGATGTCATTCCTTTCTGCTCCCTAACTTATTAAATACATCTTTCATCCGCATAAGTGACTTCAGCTGTCAAAAGCTGGGCAGTATTTTAACTAGCACTAGATTAGGATCTATTGCAAAGTATTGCTTATTTTTATGTTAATGGGATGAAATACACTCTGAGACAGCAGATCAGATCAAGATGTACTTACTAGACAAGCTGCAGTAAGTACTAGTTTCTGGTTTGCATGTTCATTAGAAGAAAAGTTATCTCTATTGCTAGGGCATGTTTTTTGGAACTGTTCTGAACACCATAAACATAAAAGCAGCTTAATTAAAATTTAAAAAAAAAAAAAAATTCAGAACTTTCCCTGAGTCAGTATTGTTATATTGTTTTCTTTCAAGGGGGGATGGGGGGTGGGAAATATTTTTAAGAGAAAAAAAATAAATGCCAAAATACTTGGATGAACACTTAAAATTGCTACATGAGTGCTTTATGCTTCTCTCCAAATAAGATGGCGCTTACCAGTGGGATTCATCCCTGCTGATGCACGGTAGTGTCTCCACTGGAGCAGCTGTAAAGCCTCAGGGAGGCGACGATGCAGCAGGGACCCCTCAGCACCTCTACACATCTCATGAAGCACTGCAGCAATGTACCCAGTTCTAAGTCTTTTGGTCTTTCATTTTGTCCCAAACAGTCACGGAGAGCCGATATGGACACACTCCAGTGTTTTGCTTCTGAAGTAGCTGGATGTTGGTTACAGGAAGATACTTTATATTACTATTTCCACTATTCAAGAATAGTAATTCTTGCTTTATGTTATTTTTGAGCTGAGGGGTTCTGGATAGTGGAAGACATTCAGTTCACGTTACCCATGCAGGGTACGAAAGCAGCAATGTACGCTACCAGGAGATAAGTGAAAGAGAACAGATAAATGTCTTACCTGAAGCTTTTGCCCTCCATCACTTGCCGAGTCCCATCCCACAGCTGCGCACTCGAGAGGAGCTCCAGCACAGTGGGCACAGGAACTGCTCCTCAGCAAAAAGGCATTCAGGGACACGCTTGTCGGCTGCATCGGGCCCAGGTGTGCACGTCTTCCGTCTCTCCATTGGAAAGGACATCTCTGAAAAGCTTACTCATAGAGCACTTAAGTAACTTCCAAGATTAATTTCCAAGGAACAAGCATTTTCTGCTTTTGGGTGAAACAAAATGAGGTGGGAAAATCACCTTGAGGTTCGCATGGGTTTAGCTTTATATTTAGCTTATAAAATAGTAGTGGTAGGTTTGCCACCAGAAAGACAGCTCTCATTACCTAGAATAGGTTGAGGCTTAGCACTCTTAAAAATGCCTCAGCAATAGGCAATGCAGTACAGAAACATTTTGTGTTTAAAAATAGTCTCAAGTGTTGTTAGAAGGGATTAAGCAATGTTTTTTTCCTTTATCAGCACGACAGAGCAATGTGGACAAAGTAAAAGGGTAACTGTCATTACTCTGTGAATGAGGAAATACTGCTTTATCTAATTTACTGCAGCCCGAGGTGAAACATTAACTTAGCTTTGAATTATGACGGGATGTAAAATAGCCTGAACAAAAACATTGCTGGGCTTTCTTTTGAGGGCATGAACTTAGAGGTCTTCAAAACTGAGTTTGAATGGTATGACAACACACACCTTTCATTTTATTGAAGTATTCACTGAAATGTTTACCTTTGGAGTAGATTACTTTGAGCACTGAGGAAATAAAGAAAAGGAGAGAGATTTTATGGAGAAAGTTTTTAGGAAAGAAATGATGGAGGTTTCCCAAAGGACTATAAAAAATATTTTAAAGGGATAAAAAGAAATAATTGCAGACTTACCTTCAGCTTTGCATTTCAAAAGATAAAGAAAAGGTCTTAACAGCATTTACACAGTTCACTACGTGCTACCTGCAAAGTTCCCTCCCGCTTCTGTGTGTGATGGAGCTGGCGTCGGCTTCCCATACGCTCTGGGTTGGGGCCAGATCGATGCTCCTTGTGCATCTGGGATAAAGGAGGTTTCAGGCCACTCCTTCTCAGGGTCATTCTTGATCTTTACAATGTGTCAGGGACATATATACCTGTCCACCAGGGAATGCACACACCAAACCAAAAGGGAAATTACAAAAAGGAGGAAGAAATCTGACATTTTCACTCAAGTGATTATTTACGGTTTACGTTTGTTACAGCATAAAGTATCTCTGGCCCTAGCACAAATAAAATAACAAGTTCCTGTTACCCAAAAATCATTGAAACACTTGTGAGCCAATGGAGGAGACGACCTTTGGTATGACACTGATAACTATCTGATAGAGGGAAAACGTCTGGTGTCCTCAAAGGCCCTATAGCCTATTTACTGCTACAGCTACAGTCACATCAGATCACCACACACCCCTGAAGAAGTTATGTGGCATCTGGAAAAGTACTGACCAGTATGTCCCCACAGGACCGTTGGTCCCTGGGTGCCCTGGCAGAGCCCCAGTACAAATATCAGAGGGAACTTGCTTATTTTAGGGCCGTATATTTGCCTATGCACTATAGCAAAAGGGAGATCGCTAAGAGAAGGAATAAAAGTGACATTGTCACTAATGCAATT
Organism: Anarhynchus alexandrinus; assembly: GCA_008711295.1. NCBI lineage: Eukaryota > Metazoa > Chordata > Aves > Charadriiformes > Charadriidae > Anarhynchus > Anarhynchus alexandrinus. The sequence continues at coordinate 977,026 of VUYV01000243.1, forward strand.
ATTTCTGTTGCCACATTAAAGTAGTTGCCACTCAAATAAAAATGGCTAACGAGAGAAGCTACGCCACCACCCCAAAACATGCAGTGCAGTTTCTGTGTCAGCCTGGCAACCCTGGTGAATTGTAACCATTGTTCAGAGCTGCTGGATTGCATTACATGGGATGAACGAGAGTGACATCAGTGTCCCCAGCCGCTCCTGCCCGTGGCCCAGGTGCCACCCTGGCTTGGGTTAGCTGGCTCTCTGTATGTCTCATCTGTTAAAAGCGCTTTGGGGAAATTAATAGCTACTTTGGGAATGCTGCGCACTCTTCCCTGTAATGTCCCACAAAGCACACTCTCGAGACAGAAACCTGATGGCACATCACATTTGCAAGGGAAAATTTAACTCTAATAAAGATTAATACATGGGGACTCACCACCACATTTTTTCTAATTGCCTTTCATTAACATTCTCAGCAACCTTGAACAAACAACACGGCCTTTTGTTTTCTGTTTGCCAGACAGGGACTGTATGAGGCACAGCCAGTTCTTGCTCTATAGGAGCAAAACGTTTTCACTATAGACTCCCGTACTGAGGCACTACAAACTCTTTGATCCCCAAATGTCTTCTAACAGCCTCTGCCTAGAGGAAAAATCTATTTTGCAAAGTTGGAGCAGTGCAGTGTGAGTTATTTGTGGGTGAAACAAGAAGAAAAATTATCCTTTGTCCTCTGTGAACACCCTCCCACACCGGGACCATCCGCACAGCAGTCCAGGAGCTGCTGCCCAGGATTGCAGCGGGGTTGGCCTTGTGCTCCACAAACACAACATCTCGCTTGGCTCCTTCCCGGCCAACTCAGCTCATCGCAATTTCACTGAGGCCCCTTGAAGGTATTTTTTGGGACGTGAGACTTCTTCAGGGAACAGGCAGAGGGTATAGTGCATTTGTGACAAAGAAAGAAATAGTATGTGGAAAGGAACTTGTGAAAGACCACATGGACTTATGGTCCAATTCTCATGTTGTTAAATCAGTCCCCTACAATGTTCCAGCAAAAACCTTATAATTTCTTCTTATACTGGTTTGCTTTCACTCTTCAGATCCTCCCTCATCGATTCCTCTAAAAGCTAAAATATATTTTCATAACTGCCTAAGAGCCCCTACTGATCGCCAAAGACACCACTGCACTAGCATGCCTGTTCCTTCACCTGACTATCAAACACAACAACATCCCCAAATATCTCTGAACGTTGGGCAACTCAGCTGCAGGTAGCAGATGGCTGTTCCTGTAAACCCAACACGAGCAATACAAGTAAAGGAGCCTTTGAAGGCTGTTTCATTTTAATAAAATGACATTTTGGTGTTAAGAAAAAAACATTGTACTGGGAAATTCAGACTATACTTACCAGTGTGGTGATATTTTCTGGATGGTGTTAGTGACTATAAAATCTATTACATCATCACAATAATGACAATACTGGATATTTTGCCCAGCTGCAGACAGGGAGTGGGGGAGCACTCAGAGGTTCCTCGAGCCATGGGGTGGGTACAGCCTATTCCCCATGGAGGTCTCAGACCATTTGCTTGTTTCTGTGCCAATACCCCGATATCTGAATGCCAGCTGTCTTCTGGGTTAATTCCCAACTCTGCATGTGCTGTGGGTGAAAGCTGAGGGTTTGGGAGAGCTGCAGTGCTGCCTCTCATTGAAAACAAGGAAGAAACCCACACAGCCAGGGCCCAGGTGCCCATATATCACTGCACTACAAATACCTCGAGAGCGAAACCATAGAAGACCAGCCAAACAACATCTATTGCTCCCCTCCTTGCCAAGTGCTAAAAAAAGCCAAAGGAGAAAAATCCAAGCAGGCAGAACAGGTTTGACCAGCTTTGTCACATTTTTGTGCTCTCTCTGGTCTCTAAAGCAGACCCAGGCAGGGGTTTGTCTATCCCTTCCAGACTTTGTCGGTACCAGGAGGCACCTCTGGCCCCTTCCCCCAGGGAGCTCCCGCCCACTGCTGTTAGCTTTCCCCAAACCCTTACAACGGGGCATCTTCTTACTCCATGGACTTGTCCTTGGAGGGGAGGAATGGCTAATGCACACGGACTTACCTAGTATATGAAAGATTGGCTTAGTTCCCAGCTCTGACAAAATTACCCCCACAATCATATATGGCTTTTCTCAGCTCCTACACAAATGTGGGCACAAGGCAGCACCTCCCAACCTCACTGGGGGCTCTGGAGATATGCATAGGAGATGGCAAGGTGTTCAGATACTGTCAACATAGAGGTCATACAAGTGTCATAAATATAGTACCAAACCCATAGTAAAGCTACAGTAAAGAAACAGTACTTCTCTCCTTGTCAATTAAATTTCTGAATGTGGTTTTTACTTTATCTAAAATTACCTGGAGGTAATGGCCCATCCCTGGAGGTGTTCAAGGCCAGGTTGGACAGGGCTTTGAGTAACCTGGTCTAGTGGAAAGTGTCCCTGCCCATGACAGGGGGGTTGGAATGAGATAATCCTTCCAACACAAACCTTTCTGTGATTCTATGATTCCACCTCCAGGTCTCTGCAATGTCACACTGATTTCTGCAATGATGTTTTTTTGCCCTGCTGGGCAGGGCTGCTCAAGCCCTGGAATACCCTCTTCACAGGCTGTAATGGGATTTCTGTTCCAAATGGGGATTAAATGTGCTCTCAAGAAATGTGAATTTTCAATTTCTGAAATTCTGCTTTTGTACTTTGAAGCTGCCAAAATCTAGGCCTTTTTTTCCTGGTTTCGCATTCTTACGCATTACTTTATGGCATGTACTAAATATTCACTGCTACAGTAAGACATAAACTAAAAGCTTAAATATTCTGTTAATTTTAATTTATTGCTAAAATCACTGCAAGACACTGCTCTGATTCAAATCTCTTACCTTCTTTTTATTTCAAAGTGTCTCTTGTTTGCTTGTGTCCAGCTGTTCTATTTGAGTACAAAAGGAGACTGATCTAGAAAACAGTTCAATAACTTCTATGTAGCAGATGTCCTTAAAGAGTTTAGCATTATGATATCACGGCTTAGTACAAAACAGAACAAACGTAAGGCAAACTAACTACTTTAAGATAAATTTAAAAAAATCTGAAACAAAAATTGAGAACAAAGAAGTATTTTTGCAGCTTAGTTTGTCATACAAACACACAGGTTTTTCCAAACAGTTTTACTAATTATTAATTACAGCACAGATAAGTATTCTATCCTGTCAGTGCAATGCTCACCCACTAAAATTCATGAGTTTTTTCTTACATACAACTGGTTGGTAACATAATGGAGAACGGTTTTCCACAACAGCTCATGCCATGTGAAGGAAACATAAGTCTCTTGTACTACTTCATGTTCTGAGTTCTCTAAAGTTTAGTATGTGTGTTCCGACAGAAACCTATCTCCTTGTATACTGACACTGTTATATATTTTCAATTTATATTGATAAGAAAATCAATAAAGTAATTAGAACAAAAAGGTTGAATAAGTTTCTGTGAAAATGTCAAAGTCTATCTAACCCTGGGATTGTAAAATCAATCTTTGATTTTTTTAGAATCAACACTTCCCAATAACTTACTGTCTGTCTGGAAAGTTCTGGGTCAGCATTAACTTTTTGCAGATGTTTTAACAAAAGAGTTGAATGTACGTTATTAACAGCGGTCCTTTCACCTCCATCCTTTACAACATCAGCATACACACTCCTTGGTTTTCCCTGCAAATATAAAGACTAAATAACATACTCTAAAACAACAGGAAAGGGGCAATGCGGCTTTATCATTCTTATGCCCCCTTCAGTCGCAGGCAGAGGAACCCACAATGTGGCTTGGGTTTTGGAGACAGTGTGGACATGGTCACACGCAAGCCTATGAAGCAGGGAAGGATGGTCACAGGGTTTCACGAGGAGCATTCAGGCTGACCAGAATGGCCTTGTTCTTACATTTTTTTTATCTGGATTCCTGGCCCTGGGTGAGGGGTAGTAACCACCCGGGCTGATTTTCTTCTGCAGCTAGACTTCAGATCAGAACTGATTCCTACAAGCACAATGTTGCTTTGTTGCGCTGCAACTGTGTCCCCATTCTCCATTTCATGACAGCTGGCTGTGGTTGCAAATCCCAACAAGAAATAACTTTAAAATTGTCCCAGGTTTTTAAAGGAAATGCTCCCCTCTCCCCACTACCACAAACAGTGCCAGCCTCTTGCAGAAGCCCTTGTCCTGAATTAAGAGCGCAGATTACTTTGGTACCACCTTGGCTCTTCCACAGGCCTCTGCGTGCAGCATGGGGTGCTGCCTGTGCTGGCCAAATGCAACCCCAGGGACAGGACAGCAGATGAGTTGCCAAGGGGATTTCACAATGAAACATGGCAACTTACTCCGTGCAGCAGGAAGCACCTTCCTGCCATGAGGGCTCCCAGCCGGAGCCCCACAGTGATGGAGTCCCTACAATAACAGATGGAGAAAGACACACTTTTAGGAAAGGTCAAACAAAACAGGCTGGAAATAACCACATCCACTGAGGATCTGGAGATCCTCAGTTCATTGTCCACCTCCTGGAGGGTGAGTGGGACAGGTCTCCTGTTTGCAAAGAACCAGCCCTTCCTGGCAAAGCGGTGGGGGCAGGTCCATCGCCAGCTCTCCAACCAATTAGAACATGCAGCTCCAATGCCTTATCCCATACAGTACACGCCTGATGTGATGAAAGGATACAAAATTTTGCTTCAGTTCCTTTTCTGTGAATTAGAAACAATTACTTTCCCCTAGATCCCATTCTTCAAAGTTCACCTTTCCTACTCTTAGATATATCTGCATTTTAGACATTAATGACCACATTTATAAAAAAGGATCACATGCCCCTGTTACTTTAATTACTTCTCAAAGCCAGCTGTTGAAGATGTTTACGTATGAAAGTGCTTGAGTTAGCACTGTGTGATGCCTGACACGTCCTGCTCCTTTGATAATAAAACACAATCCATGCTGGAACCCGCCTACTGGGTTGGCTGGCTCACCAGGAGGGATCTCAGTGACATCTAGTGTTCCCTGCCACAGCCCAACAGGCAGCACACCCCACCACACACACGGCCCCCTCGCTGCCCCGTCAGATCCGATCTTCTGAAATCCAGACAACTATTTATTGACTGCATAAGCACAAGTTATTTAAGCAAAAGGTGTAAATTATCACGAGGGCAATCAATTTTTACAGAAACCAAACCTATTCTCCTAGCTGAGAGACAGTGCATAGGATAAGTGCCACTGATAGAGAATCTCACATGTTAATTCTGAGAAGAGCAAGAATCATTATTGGGACAGCTCCTGTTAGCTAACCTGACACCAGGGTCTGTGCCACAACGAGATACAAGTAAATACAAAAAAGTGGCAGCGTAATTTAGAGCAAACAGGAGGCTGCACATTCCCATTTGATTATTATTCTTTTTTTTTTTTCCCAAATCTAACATCAGAGTAGTACACGTATATACAGATATGATATACCTGGATTTGTTAAAGGTGAATTCAGGTGAAGGATCTAGACCTCTTATGTGCATACATATTTATCTTAATCTCACTTTTTTTCTTTTTTAAAGTATTTGAGAGCTATCCCACAGCTGGGTTGCAAACGTGGCTGACCCCTCTTAGAGAGCAATTGGCATATATGACCAGGAGAGCCCTACGGGGAAGTGACAGTGCCTGACCCCCTCCATCTAAATCACCCTAACTCCTGACTTGCAAGATGTACACTTTTGGGACAGAATTCAAAGACAGAAGCTGCCACTGGAAACCTGTGCGTGCTTACCTGTGCTGTGCAGACTGGGGTGACCGTCACTCGGATACATAAGGATGTATCACCTCAGCTGGCCTCAACACTGTCAGATAGAGATGAGCAAATATCAGGCTTCAGCTGACACCCGATTTTGTTGTATTTAATACATGGGCAGTTTATAAAGGGATGTCTATCCTTGTTGTGGTTGATAACCTCCCACGTTAATTTGATGACGTAAATGCATTGAGGATTTAATACCACTATTACTGATACCTTGCCAATTTGTTTTTACTTTAACTGTGTTTTTATTACTCTTTAACCTTCAATTAGTGTCACAGACAATTAGCAGCTGTGTCTTCAAATGCATCTGGTCATTTCTGTTTATTTTTAATAACATTTGTTTATAAAGACTTTCTTAGGTATTCCTTTCATTTGGCCTAAATGACTGAAGAACATGCTAGATTCAAGTCACCTCATCCCACGGCCTCGTTCATGTCCTCCATACTTGTCTGCTGTCACCAGTTTGAATTTACTTCACAAAAGCAAAGCAGTTTAAATAATCCTAATCAGGCAGACTGCAGCTAAGGAGGTAATTCAGGATGAAAGCCAGAAAGTTAACAATCTGCCCTCTTCCCAGCAGGATTACTCAACTCCACTTAGGCTTGGACCTCTCAGAATTGATCCCAGATATTTGGCTTTAGAGATTATGATAATCTGAGATTTCTTCCCTCAATGAAATTTGTTAAATTAAATCTAGGTTGCAGAACAATAGATACCTGTTATCCCACAGTGCTCCCAGTCACATCCCACTCTAGTAGGGTACAAGACTCACTTTCCTCAGAATGCTCCATGGTTTCTCCATGTTTCTCTGCCTCAGACACATCTTCCAGCCCCAAACGCAAGAGAACAGGGTAGCTGATAACTTCTTGTGTAGAGAAGTAGATCTTTATATGCCAACATGTCTAGGTCTCTTCTGTTTCCAGCTTTGCTGGACCTGCAATGGATAACCAAAGATTGCAGAATTAATCTCACAGCAAGAAAAAGCTATTATTGCATTCAAAAGTAACATTTTTCACATGCTGAGGTGCAGCACATGCTTCAGTTTCACCCTACTGTGCTCTGGAGGACGTTCCCAGAGATGCTGTGGGGACAGCCCTCATTGCTAGCGCATACCTGCCCTCTTCCTCACTGCCCCTTCACACCATCAGATGCAATGTCCCAGACCACGTAAGGCAGCAGGATGGGGTGCTCAGCCTGCAGTGGTGATGGGCTGAGAATAAAAACAGAGATGTCTAATGTCTCACAGCAGTAACTAAGGCTTTGGACAACCACTTGAGCAAACCTGATGCTGAAAAAGGAATAAAAAGCATACGCACGTGCCAGTGACCCCAAGTCTACCTCACCTAGCAGGAGCTGGGTGCACTTTGGAGCTAGTGAGAAGCGCTGAACAGGCAGCTTCAATGCCTTTTCCTCACAGGGACAGCAAGAAGTCAGCTTTGGCATTTTCCACATGGAAATGTTGACTCTTCTGAGCAGGCTGGTGCCACAGTGGCAGAGGCGGCTCTCTCCCCATCTGCGCAGCCAAGAACTGGCTGGGGGGAGCGGTCAGCTGGGCAACGCGACCTGATTAGGCACTGGAGTGAGACCAACACCACGTTTCACACAGACATCTTTATTTTCACATTTCTGCATGTATGCAAGAGAATGTTCTTTTTCCTGGGATGTACTGGTAGGCATATTATACCCTACAGAACAGAGTTTAGCAATTTTATGTATATATATGTACACACATATATATAGTCTCATAAAATTTCTTCTGCATTTCTCCATGTGTCAGAACGGATGTTTACAACAAATCAGAGCTAAAGGGACACTGTGAGGTTCTGTTTTATTTTTTCTTATCTCTAAAATAAAAGAATGCTTGCAATTTTCCTCAACTTGATTGTCTGTTCTCCTGGTTATACTTAAGCAAAAATGCTGAAATGAAAAGATGTGCCTATAAGCTTTCAATTTTTACTACTCAGAGATACTATCAGTGATGCAAGGAGAACATTTTTGAACTCTTATCTATACAAGGGCCAGACTATCAGTTAGGTGTATGTCACTGCACCAAATATAAGAGCACTCCTGAATCAGTGATGCAAATAAATCATTAGCATGTAAATGTTACACTCACAGCACAGTTCGGCAGTTTAACAGCCTCTATGCAGCTAGACATGTGTTTATAAGAGTCCTGCTTTTAAAAATTTCTCTGTAAACTTTTAACCTGACAGTGTCCCTTAAGAAAAAAGTACATACTGGCTTAAGAAAGGACACCTTCCTACAGATGTTTTCTTTTTATTATTAAAACCAACATTTTTAAAACCATTCAACAAAACGTAATACAAATCACTGTTGGAGAATAGCATTTGTGAAGCTACGCATTGCTGCTCCATTAACATGGCTTTAGTTATCACAATTTATATTATTTGCACATTTCCTTAGGTCTTCCATGGCACTTCCATGAGGAAGGAAAAAAGATCGTTACACTGCTGCTACCATCTCATCAGAGGTCACATATGGATACAAAGATGTTTGTTCTCAACATGTGCCACAGTCAGGCAATGCCAAAGTTCTGCCCACAATGCTTGAACCTTAGGATGTCCATACCTCAGGCTTATAGCTTGACTCGTGATTACTCACAATATTGCAATGCATTCAAAGTAACGGGAAAACAAACATCGACGGTAACAGGCACATTACATTTTGTTTTTGCATTATCATTAATCACATTCCTATTTTTTCAACAGATTGTTGCCTAAAATGCATGTTAGAAAGGCTTTTTTTAGAAAATGCTGGCATGAAAGTGCAGACTAATGTTTGTAACTAATGAAACAGACTAATGATTCAGACATTATTTAAACATTCACAACTTTGAGAAAATTTGCACAGCTGATAGCACTGACAGATAGTCTAACTGTAACTTAGAAGCCAGCATAGTAACTACCTTCCGCATACTGGCAGTAGGATTTATGATGGTATGAGATTAGAATAGCATACTATGTTTTATTTAGAAAGCTGTAGTAGTAAGTATTTGCCATAAATATTGCAAGCCCCATTTATGAGCGATAGGAGGCTTTGCAAGTTTACAAAGTAACATTCACGGAAAACAAAAAACAAACCCAAAGACATTTCCATGCAGAGTACGATTCTCTCACAGTCACTGGATCTCTGGCATCTGTTGGCTGGAGCACACGTGCCGTATACATGTATGCTGCTCACGGACAACCCAGAGGCCTTCTATGCACTGATGCATACCAGTCTCTGGCTGATATCAGTGGGACCAGAGACAAACACAGGGTAATAAATGGGTTTTGCAAAGGCAATGACTCTGCAACAAACAATTTTCAATTAGAGCTATATGAAAATACAACTGCTGTGTGTCACTTGACCACTCCTCCTATCTCAGCTACAGTGGACTTGAAGTGGAGCAGAGAGGTAGCAACCCAGGGCTGAACATCAGGTATGTGCAGGTGGGGTCTAGACTCCTGTAAGACCAAAATCAAAGCTAGTCATGCCTCAAGAGCAGAATCAGGACCAGTGCGGCTTTCATCATCTCCCTCTCTGCCTAACTCATCCCCACCGTTACTGGGAGCTGAAAACTTATGCTGCGGAGCAGCTAAGGAGATGCCAAAACTGCAGGGTCGCTAATGGTAGCCTGATTTCAGCAATGCACTTTTAAGCATGTACTGAGAGGAACATCCAAATGTTTGAAGTATGTTGGCAAACTGGGGCCACGCTCAACAGAAAGCAGTTATAGCCCCTATGACACAGGCACCCCCACACCACCTGTAGAGCACTTCTGCTAGTGGAGACACAGAAAACATAGCTGAGGCCAAATTCATCACAGTAACTCCAGAAATTAATCTAGCTTCAGGGACCACGGTATCATGCAACTAATAATGTTTCCTTCTGAAAAGGGCACATTCAACACTTTTCAGGCTGTACGTGCCATCTCATGAGCACATTTGGAGCAACACTGTTAGAGGAGAAAGGCACTGTGCTAGCCCAATGCAAACGCTTGTTTTCCATTATCTTGACCACTTTTCCCTCAGCTGAAGTTAACTACTTAGACAGATACTCTTTTGGTGTGGGGAAAAAAGCAGGTTATTCATTATATTAAATTCTGTCATTTGCTAAAGTGATTGCAAGAAGAATCAAGGAGGAAGAGTGTAAACATTGTGCCTTGTTTCAGCTGCAACAGATTCTTTACCAAGTGCCTATTAAATAAAAACTAAACAGACAATACTGGACAACTGGAGGACAAGGCTACTCTCACAGCATCACATCACTTCTGCGAATCACAGCACATTATTGGAGTTGCTATGCTCTGTATCATTGCTAGGAAGGAATTAATTAATGGTATTTGTATGAAAGGCAATAAACAGGACAGACTAGGGTGTCGTTCCTGTGTATATGTAACTTCACTCACTTGAATAGCACTTTTGACAACACATGAGCAACTGAAAGGAATAAAGTTAAGACTACATAGAAGTGTATGGAGGAGCGCAGTAAAAGGGGAAAATGTCCCATCTTGGGAAATTAGCATAGCATTACACTAGTGCTGATCAGATTTACTTCTATAATCAGGAATACTTCAATAGATTAAATTTTTATAAAATATAGGGCTACAGAAATGAGGCATTCTATATATTTTGTATTATAAAAAGCTTTCACTTACATATTTTTTTAAAATATATCTTCACTGCTAAGAGTATATTTGTAATATAGTATCTGGTATAATAAAAATATATGCTTACTGGATGGGAGCGATGTAGCACTATGGCAGGGACTCTCCTTTCTGTGTGGTCTGAGCAGCTGGAAAAGTTGGCTGTTCCCTCCTTCCCTTGGTTTCTCAGCCATCGGCTGTCTGGAGACTGCAACGGCACTCTGGTGTGTTAACCTTCCTAAGAGTCCTCTGCAAAGCAGGCTCTGACATGTTCCTCAGCTGAAAAATAATCTACTGGGGAAAATCCAACCTTGGTGTAAATTGACTACATGATTTTTTCTGTTTTACTAATTAAAAAACCCAAATCCCCAAACCAAAGTGCTTTTTGGCATTAGTAAGGAAATGGGACTTTTACAAGTCATGCAACTGCTTTGTAGGAAAAACGATTTTGCTATAGAAAACATCAAATTACCTAAAGGGACAACATATGGGCCTGGCAGCTAACATACAGGGCACTTTGTGGGTGCCAAGGTATGTATATAGAAACACAGTTGCATCATCTGGGCCCTTTTCTGCACTAAGTAATACTGGAAAGCTTAAATAAAACCATAAAGTGGGTAACACTTTACTGTAACTTCCAATGGAAAAATACAAACGTTCAAATGATGAATCTAGGAAGTGTGTGCCAAACTACACCGAAAGGACCGTAGCGCATGACCACGGTGCTGCTGAGACATACACTGGAGAATCACTTGGTGTCCCACCACGTGCTGGGACTGCAGAAGGTGGCTGGGACCAGAGCAGGTATTCATCTTCCTGTACCAGCCCTTATAAACCTGCTCGGTCTTGCAAGAACTTACCATCGTTAAACAGGATTTGTTCTGTAGTTTGAAATTTATATGTGCAACACGTGTTTTGCTCCTTCCTGGCTCACCCTGGCGTGAAGATCCTCTAGTTAATGTGTTCAGGAAAAACTCCAATAAACTCAGCGTGGTGGCACCAGTGCATGTGAGAGGAAAAGCAGGATCTCTGCAGAAATGGGGATATTGGCTACACAGGCTGTCTGCTTAACGTCCTAGGTACATTTACTGTTCATCTTTCACAGACTGCCCTGGTAGATTCGACTTTTGTCAAAGCAGATTAACGGCAAGGCATTCATAAAACATTTTGCCGTATGGTAGTATAGACTGAGCTTTTCACTTACAATAGATGGCTGAGTAAGCTATCGACATGAGCTATCATATGTAATCAAGCTTGCTAGATTAAAAGCAGGACTTGAGCCTAGCAAACAATGCTGTATATTACTCATTGAACTTCGAGCAGCAGTTCTCTCTTGTCAGGTTTTATTAAAATATTCACATGCTTCCAAAACGAAACAAAGGTCCACCGGCATCTCTTGGGGAGAAGAGGTGGGATTGGTTGCATTCGGTTGCCATTTGGTTGGAGATGTCGTACAAAATCCTCACACACTGAACATGGCTGAGTTGTAAAAAGCTTTCACTCAGAAAGGAGGTCTTTGTAACAGAGTCTCTGACTCCTCCAGCACTCACCAGACATGGTTACATCACGTTCTCAAAGAGCTGTAAGGATCGCATGATATTGTCATCCTGAAAGCAATGAGAAGACATTTTCATGAAACCAGTACTGATAATCACGACTCGTAACTTTGCAAGGCACAGGAGGGGCTCTGCAGCTGCTCCTGCAGACAACAGCCTTGCTTTCATAATGCTTTTCATCCTTGATGAGCTGGAATTGATTCAGTGATCAGGTTCTGTTTCAGCAAAGCAGTTGTCTCTTACTTTGGCACCTTGGTTTGAGGCATGCAAGCACAGGATCTTCTCACAAGCTTGACATTCAGCGTGGGCTGTGCTTTACTGAAGAAAACCAGACACCAGCATTGAGCTGGTGCTGTAATGAACCCTCAGGCTTCAGTGCCCAACTTCATTTCATTGATCCTGAACATGCAAATGCGCATTTAGCTAATATGCTTCAAAAGTCCAAATGAAATTACAGGTTTTGAACTGATAAGCATGCTGCCTTGAAGGACCACTTGACCCCAGAAATACAACCAGCTCAAACCCAAAATACATGCAACCTCAGCATCTCTGAGGTTCCTAGATCCAAATGAGAAAGTTGGAGACACACAAGGGAAATCCCAGATTGTCTCTCATGAAGTCTGGAAATTGTACTTCAAGGTAATAATGAAAGTAATATTCAAAAACATAATGATGATTTTTGCCTCCCTGCCCCAAGGAATTCAATTATTCCAAAAGATACAATAACTGTTTGTCTGTAACGTGAAAATAATTTTCCACATTGAGCAACTTAAGAGATCTATTGCATCTCATTCCTCTATCTTATTTTGAAGCTGCATCATCTGTCTCACTTCTAACACAGTTTGGTGGGTACCAGTACAAGGTATCACCTTGCATGGGAAACCAATTACCCTCTCCAAAGCAATGCCAGGAGTTCACTGCCCATGAGCCACACCCTTAGAAATGGCAGAGCAGAGGTAAGCACTATAGTGCACTTTGGTTTGTTTTCCATAAAGAAAAAAAACGCAAAACGTGTTAGTGTTGCAGGGCTCACTCCTATCTGCCAGGAAACCACAGTGCATCAGACTGCGCAGCAAGTCTGTCAACAGAAGGAACCAAACCCAACCTAGGGCAGAGCATTGAACACGCTCTAATAGTTAGAAGTAAAGTAAAGCTGTTTTAATACTGAGACACACACACACACACATCCAGCCTGAAGGGAAATTATGAATGTGAAGAATAATACACAACACAAATGATCAAATTAAAGATGAGGCCAAAAATAAGCTAAACAATCAGGAGGGACCAAGAATGAAGTGACCGAAAAAAATTACTCTTGCATTATGCATCTACCAACAAGGATTTTGCTGCCTGAAGTCCCTGACTGCGAAGTAATCTGGATGTTGCCAGAGCCAGACTCAACACAGAAACCACGGGAAGCCAGCCTAGCCTTCCACAGTGAGCATCTTCCCATTGCTCAGGTACAGAACAGCTGTCTGACTGCAGAACAGGAAAGGTTTTTCCAGGGAAAGTAAAATACACAGGAGGGCTGGTATGCAATTATTTGCACCTCTGTCAACTTACTAAAACAGGTAGGCCATTACCGTACTGATTAAGTATTAGAAATTACAATTACAGCCTAAGACAACAGACATTTGGCCAACTGCATGTAAATGCAGATGCTTGTCTTTGGGCCAGTGCTAAAAATACCAGCAAACATTTATTACAGCCAACCCAATGAACGGAAATTGCAAGAGGGAGCTTATTTCCAAAACAGAAAAAAAAAATAATTCTATGATGACAGCATTTGCTTTTAATGTTTGAACATGAAAACATCAACTGGGTTGGTCAATGCTATAACTACAAGATTTTAGAGACCCTTCGGCTCTGGACAGTTCCAGCACTGTGGTACCTGCTAATGATATCCAGGGGTAGCATACAGAGACAGTATCAGTCTCTTAAAAAAAACCACCAAAATAAAACAAAACCAAACCACAAAAAAACACACTAAGGAAGGTTAAGACCATTATGAGCTTTCTCTAGAGTTATCTTCTTGTCTACAGAATCAGGTACTGCAGACTGCAGTTCACTCAGGAAAACAAAAGCACTGGTCACCAGCACTGGAAATGAAGAGGCCCTCTTCCATGATTTGCCTGACCCTACGTCCCTAATTCAGTCACAGGCTTCTCAGAGCACCACCAGAAACTCAGTCTTGAAGCTGGCTTTTTCACAAAGCAAAGGAAACCTGGGACCCTGAGCAGCATCTTGTTTCAAATGGAGTTTGTCCAGAGGGAAAGCAAATGCTCTGGTGTGAGCTAGACCTTTCATTACAGTTATAATTTTGTCCTTACCTCCTGACACGATTCAATAAACTCATCTAAAGTTACAACACCATCTTTGTTTTTATCCATTTTCTGAAAAATAAAATATATAAAAAAGTTATTTCCATAGGTAACACTGCAGTTATAATATCTTATTTGATGCAACCTGAATAAACCTAGGGGACTTCACAAGCTTAGATTATAGACTCAGTGTCATTGGATACATTTGCCAACTGCTAAGAACTTGTTTACTCTAGTATTCGGACAACATTTGAGGTCACCTACAACTATTCCTTCTTTGACATACACAGCATTTGCTGCCCTTATTACACTGTGTGTTTATTCACTGCCTCACCAACCAGCACCCGGGCTCCTGTCCCTCTTTACGGGCAGTTGAGAGAAGCAGCACAGAAAGGCTGCAACACACGCAAAGACTTCAGACTTGCTAGATGTCACACATCCCAGTGCAAAGGGTCAGGCTAAGAGACAAATGGGATACCTTGGAGTCAGGAAATCAGCAAACACTCTAGTGTTAGGCAGAATAGCTGCTAGGGTTTATTTTGGAATATATAGTGGGGCATAGGATTGAACCTGGGACTAACCTTACAGTAAAGTATATCAGTGCACAGCTCGAGTGTTAAGAAAAGCATCAAAAATCAAGTACCTGGAAGAATACTTCTACATGCTGCCTTGGAGCATCTTCCTTGAGCACTGGATACGTGTACTTTCCCATCATATCATAAATTGCCTTTACGATATCCATCATTTCCTGCAGTAGTGGCATGCCAGCACAAACAGAAAAAGGAAATTAATAGAAATGATAGCACATTTCTTTCTTTTACTACCCTTTTCTTCACCCTCCTTCTCCCATTACAAAACAGCACAGAGAATGCCTATACATGCGCACGAAGACACAGACAAATGTATCATTATATACAAGTTCATCTATAAAAAACAAGTGCTTCTTTCTGACTGTGCCAAGACTTTGCCACAGCCACGTTGGAGGTGCCTGCAGCACTCGTGTCCCTCCTCTGGCCAGGCAGCATCGCAGGACTTGTGCTCTGACACGGCAGCTGCTGAGAATGGTGCTGGGCTGCAAGTGGCATGCTCGGTCCTGAGCACTGCGGCACTGACCTTGTCCCAGAGCCTCCTCCAGGGCCAGGGACCTTCAAGGCAGTCACTGGGAACCCAGCCCTTCTCCACACCTTGCACAAACTGCCACACAACTCCGTGACCAGTAGCAGTAACCTCCAGATATGCACAATAGTTTTGAGAAGACAGACAAAGACGTATTTGCAAAATATTCAGGTTACCATGCTCAAAACCCAAGTTTTCCCGCAAAGGGAATAAGCAATAGCAGATAGGAAGATAAAACCATATGACAACGCAGAATTTGGGAGTTGTGCTGGGGGCTTGCAGTGCTTCAGGTGAGCCTACACCATACCTCCCAGTGCAGCCAGAAACCCCTCGTGACTCAGTCACCGAGTAGCTATTGTCACCGTCACCCTCCCCTTTGCAAGGGTTATGTGGCTCATAGCTGTAACTAGGATTTTGCTCCTGGCTAAAGCAATCCATTAAAGGCACTATAATATAGGAAAATATGTCTACAAAACCATGCAATATAAGATCACTGTGTACTTTACTTAGACACAGATAAATGCTCAAGTCCAGTGTGATTTGCATTTAATTAGATACATGTAAAATTAATTGTGGTCTGCCACAGAAACCAGTTGGTTCCCTTCAGAAACAGACCACATTTGTCAGAAACAGCCTTACCTCCTTGTTTATATAGCCATCCTTATTTATGTCATACAGATTAAATGTCCATCTTAGCTTTTCATGAACAGTTCCCCGCAACAGAATGGACAATGCCATCACAAAATCCTGGTTTAAGGCAGAGAGACAAATGTTAATTTTCATCACTTCCTTTTCTAAGTCATCTTCTTTATATAATGCCAGTCAAAAGACTTCTCTTTTTAGGATAGAGCATTCTGACTCCCTTTTCCAAAAATGTGTCCTCTCTGACTGAACTTAATGGACATAGCATCTGCTAACATGATCTGAGTACTGTCACACTAATAAATGTGTATGAGGTAACCAGGAAAATCAGAAAAGTCCTCAAGTACTCAGCGGCAGCCACTGGTAAAGACCGAGCTCATCATATGGGTTAGGCAGCTTAGCAAGGCTGGAAGGCAGAAAGACCTGATGGGTGCTGCAGCCTTAAACTCCCCTAAGTCCTGGGGTGGGGGGTGTGAAAACAGCACATGACTAAGAGCAGATCCAGTCCAAGACAGCCAGACTTAGATCCTAAAGTCAGTAGGACATTGGCTGCTTTGGCTCCTCGGACTTGCCAGGAGCAGCACAGTATGCTCAAGGCCAGAAGATGGGACACCTTCCTTGCTACCAATCCAAGTTTATCATGCTCCAAACTCTAAATACTGCACGAAAATAAGCATGGCAAAATACATGTTTAGTTTTTAAGAGCACTGCCAGATGCTCCAGAGGCCATTCCCCTCCTAGAAATGGTCTGCTGCAAGGAGTCATTCAGACTTCCACCGCCTGGTTAAACGCAGCAGGACTCTAACTCCAGCAGTAGAATGTGATGCTTTCTTACCCACAAATCTCAGGTGCTACTGAAGGAGGAGGAAAATCCAGCATTTTTTATGTGCCCACCTTGAGAGAGCTGGAGAGATCCCAAATTCCTCTAACAACAGGGAGCCTCAGGTTTTGACCTCTGGCAAAATCTGTCAGACTTGACCAGATGCAATTCCCACTACTGATTACTCAGTCTGGGACACGTTTTAAGTGGATTTTTTTGTTTACAGTAAAGTTATTCAGTCTAATAACTTTGAATTATTGTTTATATTGCACAATGGCTCAGGCACTGTAAGTAGCATCACTACAGGGATTTATTAGTACAGGCAGAGCTTCAAGCTAACAGAGCTATACAGTTCTTGATACCTCATTTAATGTACTTAGTCCTTCCCGTGTTATCTCCATTAGTTCTGCATGGGGCAGCGCATTACTCCTTAGAAACCTTTGCTCCTTTTTCTCAAGACTCGGAGGAATCTGAATTTGCTGAACATTACAAAAAGGGGAACAAAATGCTTATGTTTGACAACCACTAAAGAGACAGGTTTGCCAGGAAGGAAAGCTCAGCACTTTTCTCTTTTTTAATACTTATCTAAGCGTTTTCCCATGTCTCGGTCTGTTTAGGTTTCTGGAAGCATATTACTACCGAGTAGCTGCTACATACACACACTCACACGTATTGCAACATTCCCGTTTTTCATTTGATAAATGAATTAATTTCTCAGCCTTACCTGGAAATTACCAGAGTGCTCAGCCATTTGACAGAAAAGGCAAGACTGGCTATGATTTCTAGTTTTAGTAAACTGTCTTCAAAACTATGAAGTTCATCCTCCACAGGTCTATGACTTAGCATATCCCTTTGCTGCTTTCCTACAGCTATGTGTGTGAGCTTGAAGGATGGCTATTTGCAGCCACAGCAACAGGCCTTTTAGTTAAAGGGTGGATTTTGTTTCCCTAGGAACAAAGTACCTGAGATGCTTCTTCAACGCATCAAAGAAGTTTAAAAAAACACAGTTCAGGAACATACATATGTAACCCTGCAAAGCATGACTACTGCAGAAGACGCATAATATACCAACTTTTCTTTAACATGCAAATCCCTGGTCTCTTTTCATATGGAACTGTCTTCAGTCTCTCCTCTCTGCTACATAAATCTCTGCCCTTTTTCCCTGTGGTACTGACTAACATGATCTATATGTTTCTTTAGTGAAAGGAAACATGCAAATCCATCTGCATAAACTAAAGTGAACCAGAATTTAAAACATAAACTGATTTTAGACTGAAACCTCCAACCCATAACCCAACAAGTCCTACTAGTTTACAATGAAGAGTGGATGGAGAATCTTAAAAACACGAAACTGAGAAAGAGGCAAAGGAGGATGCAAAACAATTACCTCAAACTTCACTGAGCCATTTTGAGCAGTGTCAAACGCATTAAAGAGATAATGTGCATACATGCTAGCATCTGAAAAACACAAAGGGCACCAATTGGTATAACAGTTCATTACACACTAATGGCTCTAAGCAACACTCATGACCTTATTTTCCTTTTGTATAAAACCCAACCTTGTAGCACCGCCAGATATTCTATGAACTAGTAAATGTTAACACGGACTTGCACACTCCCCACACCCTTAAAACAGCCTTGAAATGTAAAAGCTTTTATTGCAGTAGAAAGGAACTGGATTATGGGGTTGCACTTGAAAGAATGGGAAAAAAAAATAAAAAAAAAATCCCAAGAGTGTCTCTGGGGCAAATGGAGTATTAGGTCTGGTGGGAAATGCAGCAAAAGCACTAGAGAGCGATTGCAGCATGTGTGTTTCCTTCCTCCACATCTTTTTGCTTTGTGTGAGATAAAGCAGAGATCCCCAGGGACTGTTCAACCTCAGAAGGGTCTAGTTCCAATGACATGAGTTTGGCCCATGACTGTTAAAGAGCAATCTCATCCGAGGTATATTTTTGTCCCTTTGAATCTTAAACCGCTGTTTTTAAAAAAATCTTTTTTATTGAGAACAGTTTCTATGGCTATGTGAAGGATGGCTGTTAACTGGGAAAACCAGTAACAGTATACAGGAAAAAAAAAAATCAAATAGGTGTATGACCTTAAGCCCTTCACTGGCCTGTTCTCTGCTCTGGGGGCAACTCACACTGCTCTCTGCATTACCAGAGCCCAGCTTTTCACGATGGGAGCAACTGACATTAAATTCACTGAATTATTTCATTGCTATTCTAGCAGCCATGCACTTATTTGTCTCTTCTGTTCTTTGCCTCTAGCACACCGCATTAGTCTAGCCTGAGTGTTCATACTCAACGTATGGGTATTGAGGTGAAGCCTGGTGCCCTGTGCTATGCAGGCAGTCAGGTGGAAAGACCCAGCATCTTTTTACTCTGATTTCTATGAAATTATTAAATATTTCCCCATTATTCAAATCCAGGGAAGTGTAGGAAAATCAAATACTTACGTCACTGTCATCCATAAGGATTGAGTGCACTGGACTTCAGGAAAAAAAACTGGCTACTACCTTTTTATGAGAAGGATTATGAAATAAAATAACTCCAGAATAAAACCATAGAATTATTTGTGGGACATTCCTACAAAAAACTCCTATTAAGCTAAACTAAAGAATGAACAAAATATTAAACTAGAGGTCTCATTTCAATAGTGTATGACGTACATTCAAAAGTACTAGATCACTAGTATCATTTGATGATTAGCAAAAATGAAAGCCTGTCAAGGACAGGAGTCCTATGTAACAAAAATATCACGAGCCTGGGATGACACTGCACAAAGTTTTTATAATTCAGAGATACTTTACTACCTCTGGAACGTACAAGTTTATTTGTACAGAGAGCCATAAAAGTGAAAAAAAAATCTCTGAGGAATCTGAAATCTCACAATTTACGATGCTAAGGTTAGACAAACAGTCTGGAAACTATGTGAAAGAAAACAGCATAAAATATGAAATCACATGTGCTGTTAAACTGATTTATTATAAAGCATGGTTGTACTACCATCATCATTAACTAAGGGAGAACCACATTTCAAGGGAATGGGACACAAAAAAAAAAAAGAAAAAGCAAATCTCTGCCAACCTCAATAGAGGGGAAAAAGTTATCAATCCATGAAAAATGAAGTTTCTGTGCCTGGTTGTTTTTGACACACGGGAAGGAAGGAGTCACCTGAGTCATGTCACTTAAAGGAGTTAATGCAGTTACTTAAGGTAACTGGAGTTCTTTGGACTTACTGGAACTTACGTTAAAAAAAAAAAAATAATCCAGAAATACATTAAGATTAAGAATACTTAATTTTTTGGCTCTGTTAAAAAGTTTAATTGAATGGTTGGGAAGGTGTCCCTGCTTATTGCAGGGGGGTTGGACTAGCTGACCTTTAAAGGGCCCTTCCAACCCAAACAATTCTATGATTTTTACAACTGAAACAAAAGCAACAACAACAGAAAATCATCAAGTCCATACTGAGATTTAATGTGAACTTTTTATAAGTGTATATCTTTGAGGTCACATGCATTGTAAAACATAAACATAACATGTTTTATCTTGACATTTATTTGTGAAACCACCTGTTAGTGACCTTCTTAAACTAAACTAAACACAGGTGGACACACACACTCTTGCAGAAACTTCAGTCATCATTCCACAGTGAGTGTATTCTGCAACTACTACAAAGTGGAATATATTCAGAAAGCTTCAAATACTGCATCTTTTACCAAAAAGCCACTTAAACCCATGAGTCATTCATTTCAATTTGAGAACAGTATGCCCACAAACATATCCAGTTAGAAGAACATATAGATTCTTGTTGTTTTCAGAAAGCAAGAACACACATTATTCAAGAGCTTTAATACAATACTTTATATATTCCAAAACATGATGTGACCGTGTCTTACGTAGTCACACAGACACCAAAAATGATCATTTCAGGTAGCACACATCAACTAAGAACCGCTTTAAGAATTTTAGGGAGTTTTTGATTAATTTGCAGGCCAATGTGAGGTCTGGGACTCTTCTGTGCTAGATATGACGTGCACAGCACTCCAACAGCAGGGAAGTACGACACACTGAGGGGAAGTGATTTAGCTTTCTGCCATCCAGAGAGTCAGTACAGGAAAAAACCATCAATCCCCAGTTTCTATCTCAGACTAGCACACTATTTACTGGAGAATAAAGAGCTGACAACTAGGGACAATCTTTAACATGGGTTTGTTTATATTCTAGTGAAAAGACTGCTCAAAGGGCCTAACTTGATTTTATTACCTTGCTGTCTGTGTTTCTGTTTAAGATCCTGCAAAGCTTAAGCTCATTTCACATTTCTTACATTATCTGAAGTAGTTTTGCAGCCAGCTGGCAGTAATGAATGTTAAGGCATGCTTCAATAAACCCGACCGACGCAAAGTACTACCGCTTACCTCCATGAGGAAAAAACTGTGCATAGATCTGTTTGAATGTTTCTTCATTAACAACCCCACTAGGACATTCCTGTTGGAAAACCAAAAGAGAAAAATAAAGAAAAAAACCTAGCTCTGTAAAGGTTCATTTGGAAAACTCTACAAGCCCAAAGAGAGCAATTAAACAAATCAAATTCCTGTTCTCACAGTGCTCTGGATGCACAAGCCATGCAGCTGAAGAAATTAAAATAATTCAGACTGCAATTTCATCTTAAGTATCTCATAGACTTGGTTCACCATTATTAACATTTTTAACAGTGTTTTCAGCAGTGTTTAATCCTTGTTTTATAGGATGACCTAGAAAGACAGTTGTCTTTTGTCATATGAAACTTTCATGTAATATTTACACACCATGTTACCACCAGCTAACACTTCCCCATCCAATGCCTCCACATATACGAATTCAGTAATCCTGAGCAGAAGACTGTAGCCAGATACCCAACACCAGCTCCATGGAGGCTAATGGTGCATACTATACTCGTAAATCCTTACAAACAAGCATTAGCATTAGGCTGAAAAAGATTAGATTGATCGGATAAACAGGTTAAAAACAATCTTCTGTAAACTTCTGAAAAGCCAGACTGTGCCCTTGCAAATTTTCTAACCTGGCAACCTGTGTGGTTATTTTATTTTTAAGCTTTTGTCCTAGAACGTAAGGGATTTCATTTCACTTTTGGCTGCTTCGAATAAGGGCAAACCCTTAGGAAAAGGGTGGCAGATCTTCTGCCCAGAACTTCCTGACCTACTAACTGGCATTCAGGAAGGGAAAAGGGGATTCTTGCCTGGTGGGGTCACACTTGCTCTGCTACAGCGGAGCAAAATCCAAGCCATTATGGCAGTTTGGGGTAGGAGGTGCTCCCTGGGATGTCTGCAGAGTGTGGCTAGCACCCATGAAAAGGCAGATGTGGCAGCTATGAGGAGCTGAGCCCCCAGGTGCTTTACCCTGTAAGTGATTACCAAACTGAGGTCCTCAGATCTTCCCCAGCAGGATGCAGACCACAGGCAATGGAAGAGATGGGTGAAAAACGGCATACGAACTGTCTCCGTTTTGTGAATCCTGTTTCCTTATTCTCAACACTTTTTATAAACTTAAATTATTTGAACACTTTAAGTAAAATTCAAGAGCAAATTTAGCTTAACTATGGTGCTTTACCACCCCCCCAACAGCTCAGTGCTGTTATAACACATGCTCGCATATCAGAAAGCGCCTCGGGCACTGCCATCTGACTATGTGAAGTTTGCAATTACATCGAGTATTTCCCAGTTGACAACACTCTTCCTCACAGATTTGCCTATCAACCAATTTCGAAACCTAAACCAGAGTAAAACAATAATATAACCATGCCACTGATCCTTTTTCTCAGAGCACAGAATTATAGATACAGAAAATTCAGCTTTCTCCTGTGCTCAGAAATAGTGACTGGCAGAGACACCGTGGGTCTGTCCCCCGCTGCAGGCATTTGACCCCATTCACAGCAATTCAAAGTCCTCAGCCTCAGCTGAGGCAGTGTGTCACCCAGAGAGAAGATGGAGCAAGAGTACTGCCGCTCCTGGTAGGACATTCTGAAGATGGGTTATCAGAGTAGATTAACTGGTTTGACACTTACAACTAAGCTGAAGGCCAGATTTGGGATCAAGGAAGTTCAGTTACTGGCAACATACTGTCTCCATACTTTCCTCTTTCTATGTCACACTATCATTGCTGCCCCATTTTAATACAGGACCTTCAGCAACAAGTTTCACAGATCTATAACCTTTTGCACAAGGAATCACTAGCTTTCAATTTTTGGAACCTGACTCCTACTGCCTTGCATGATAGCCCTGAATTCCTGTATAGAATGAGAGAGCTAACAGTTGATCCCAAACCTTTTTCTACCTGCCACTTGGGATTTTGTAGATTTGCCCTTCGTTATCTCTTTTCCAGGCTGAAGCACCCCACCATGAGAAACATGGAAGGCGCTGAGCATCCTTTGACCATGCCTTCTCTGCATCTTTCCATTTCCACTGTACCCTTTTTGAGATGGCAGTCCAGGACTGCACGCCACGTTCAAGATACCTTCTAAAGTAATGGAAATTCATTTAAGAGTTCATTCTTCTGTGCTAATGCATCTACGAGGGCCATGCCCCCGTGCAGAGTGAGGTGTTGTGGCAGCACAAGCAAGCTTGGGGATGAACAGAAATGAGGTAAAAGAGCACAGAGCTGCACAGCTTTTACATCCAAACACACTACTGCCACATTACACTACCTGGAATACGCATGCTACACCACATGATGCTCTTGGGGTGGAAACCCTCCGAATCTCCCTAGAATTCTGTGCTTGGCCTGGACTTCATTACAGAGCAGGCTTGGGAGTGCGTCTCATGGCCCTAGGTAGGTATGCAAAGCAGGGCAGACACCAGTATTGCTGTAGTTACTCACTACCAGCAGCCTGGAGCTGCTATAGGTGCATACACTCACTGTGTGTTATACCCCACTCTGCAGATCCAAGACAGACAAATGCTTATTCTGGTATTCTGGTAGCATTACAGGTTGTTGAATTTGAGATGAGTAACCTTAGGAAGTCTAAGAAAATCCCTTTGAACTGGTGACACAGAAAGCTGGAGAAAGAGTCAAGCCTATGACTTATTTATTGATGAGTTCTTTAGATACCTTTTAAGAACAAAAAGGACTTTGACAAGAAATTCTTCCACCACGAAAAGCCTATAAAGGTAAAGAGGCTTTTTTTTCTAAGCTTCTGATCTGCCAGCATCACCCGCTGCTGATGTGTTTTCACTAACCACGGAAAAGGACAAAACGAACAAGAGAAATCACTTCATTCTGTTCAAGTTACAGAAGGAGAGCCACAACAGGTACTTCAGGTGACATCAGTGGCACCTCCTTAATCACACACCTGCTCACTATTCAAATTAGGGTTATTAAATCTGAGTTCCTTCCTCCAATGCAGCAGAAATCCTGCTGTCTTCTACCCGCTATTTGGGTAGTAAACCAGTAGTGATTTGGAGAGATTTAACCTAAGTAAAGGATAATTTGTTGCTTAAAAAGCCCTGATAGCTTTTAGTCTGTCTTCATGTCATGTTTAAGTGTCCCAAATAAACTCCAAACCTGACACTGTGGTCTTGACCTTGCTGGGGCCACTCCTTCTACAGTGTTAGTGTTCAGGGCTTGTTCCGCAGCAAGTCGATGAAAAGACCAACTGGACTATCTAAAGCCAGTGGCTGCAGGACCAGACTTGGTTTCCCATTTACAGACAAAACTAACAAAACTTTCTAATTCTGTACAGTAGAATTCCCAGTTAGATGAGTACCCTCAAAACATTCCAAATCTCCTAATAAAACAGCCACTTCTAAGTTTCTTTGTCATGAAAAAAGTGGTGTCGCGGTGTCCTCAAACCAGGACAAGTGGTTACTTTTTCATCTGTTCATGCCACTTCTAATAAGCTAGAAATTATTAAAAGAAGAATAATTAACAAAGGTAATAGCTACCATCAAAGTATTCTCCCAAACTTCGTGTTTTCCAAAGCTTGTAGTCTAATGTATGTTAAATAAATAACCTGATATTTATTTATGGTATCTTTTAATCCAAGATCAGACCAAGTACCCTATCAACAGCCATTCTTTGGGTAGAAATTTTCTCCTTGGTCCCTGAGTGCTGCTGCTCCAAGACCCACAGTGGGTCTTGGCAGAACTTCACGGTATTTGACCAAATTGTCATTCTTTCTAAAACCAAGCCTAGCAGAGCACCTAACCATCCTTTCCAGCATAGTGCTAATGGCCAAATTAGCAAAGATGTATTTCTTTCTCTCATCTTGATAAATACAACTATTATATTCACTGAGAACGATCACTTCACATGCTTAAAGACAGTTTATAAATGTAGGCACTGATCATTATTTTCTCTATACTTTCCACAACTGCAGAACCCCTTGGACCTCTTCCACAGCATATTAATAGCCCATGTTTACTAAGAGCCCCAGCCCACCACTACCAAATCCTGAGAATGAAGCTTAATTCTGTGAAGGGCAGGCACAGAGGAGAGGCTGCTGCTGCAGGCACTCTTCTTATAGAGGCAAGGTCTCCTGTAGCAGTTTTGGCCATTGTGCCTGATTACATTTTCTGAATTTCCACATGATCCTTATTGCTTCTGATGCTCCATCTGGAAGCCAAATCAAAGTTTGCATCAAACCTCCAGGAGTGCTGGGGAGAGGCAGCACTGACATTGATCAGCCTGTTTAGCTCTGTATAACTGGATTGCTTTCAGACACATATGCTAGTACCAATTCATTTGCACTTAATTGATCACAATTTTGTTTTTATAAGAGTCAAATAATGCTCAAGAGGCCTCATTAGTGCTACAGTACAACTTAATACAGCTGACTCAAAAGAAATCTCTCTGGTGAAAAGGAGCAGGTAAGCTTAGCATCAGTTTAAATTCCACTGACAATAACAAAGGTTTACTCATTTAAGAAAAATTTCTTGGCAGTATGAAAAAGCACAGTCCTTCTCCATAACATTCGTAAGGGCTTCCTTCTATGGCAGACGGTTAGATTTCAGGTAAACACCTCTCAGTCCTTTAACCTATGAATTCTTTTAAAACATCTGACAAGAACAGTGAACCTTTTTTGTATTGTTGTCAAGCACGGAAACAACCACTCATTTTCAAAAAGCCAACTATTGAGCATTGGCAGCACGAGTCATGCATTTGAACCTACCCTCAGACTTCTTTTAAAATACTAAACCGCAAAGTAGCTATATCCACATTAAAAAAAACAAACAAACAAACAAAACTCAAACAAAAGTTGTACTTGCTGTTCCTTCTTCTGCTGGAATCAGAAATTAACTTCATTGACTGCCTTCATATATGTGCAATGCCGGCAAGGAAGTATCAGCAGCAGAGCTGAAGTGGGGCTAAAATAACCTGCCCATCAACTGTTCTCAGCTAACTCTTCCAGCACATGAAAAGGAGTACTTGGGGGGTGGGGGTGTGTCTCACAGTTTGCTAAACTAGAGGTATTAAGTTAACTGACCACAGACAGACTCTAAAATATTCTCCTTCAGGATCCACAATTCAGATTTGCATTCACACATCCCAGGTATTTTGTTGCTCTTAAGTATGTTCTCCCAGTTTGGAAATATTTTGAGGATTATTAAAGTATCAGAAAATTTACTCCTTGCTCATGTTGCTTGCTTTAGTCTCCAAAACCCTGATTTGTTACAAATGATTACATCTCATACCATACTCCACTACAGATTTGCTAAAATATTCACACTAAAGCAAGGTAAGAATGTCTCCAACAGCCCCTCAGCTATTTGGGTTGCCTGTTTTCTGATTTCGTTTTACAAAATTATCCCTTGCTGCTAACAACCATTTCCCCTAACAGCAGAGAACCCCCTGAACTGAGCAAAAAGTCCATAAAAATCCCAATCCTTTTAAATCCATGCATGCAGTTCCAAAGAACTTAAGTAATTTGAAACATGCTCTAAATGGGAAGTATTGAATTACTGAGCTCAAACCTCGATTATTGTTGGTCACTTCATAAGTCATCAGTTTATCAACTTTAATCTTAAAAATAGTTTCTTGTTCTCCTCCCTCCCATTCCATCACTTTTCTCCAAACTCTACTCCTCTGGAGAGTGGAAAATTTCTAATTCCAGCCTATGCTTATTCATGGCCATTTTGTTCCTGTGCCAATATTGCCTTTCGGCTCAAACAATTCTCTCTCCTGATATATTATAGACAGAAAGTATCACATTTTATTTTGTTAAGCTAAACCAAAGCAAGATCCACCAGTGGTTCTGCTGGTTTTTGCCATCTCTGTTACCTTGCTTTTGCAGAACCACAGCCAAAGCAATCAGGCCAAATACCTTGCGTTAAACTGGCTCCAGCCTGACAGCAGCTAACTCCGAGGTGCAAAACAGACTATTCCACATAACGCAGAATGCACCTTGGGGACAGAGTTAACTGCTAAGATAAAAGTCAACTTTTGGTCCTGGTATCAAGAGATGTTAGAAGATGGCACACTTACACAACTGGAAAAGAAAGCTGAAGGCAAAGAGAGAGGGGACATTTGGCCGGGCTGCAAGGACACTGTCCTGGTTAGAGTGCTCTGCTTCTCTGGCGTGGCAAAGGATCTGAATTTGGTGGAAGCCTCCATCAGTCTGGTGCAGAAAAGCCAGACCTGACCAGGGACACAGTGGGAAGAGACTGGGAAGGTTTGGAGGGAGGGGGGAAACAGATTTCAGAGACGACGAAAGAGCAGGAATAAAAGTACTGAGAATTAGGGACCTGGTCAGCCAGGGCACTAGTCCAGAGGCTACCGCAGGCTGCGTTGGACTGCCTTCGGGCAAACACCATCCATGTTTGTGAACACTGAACCCTCAGCTCCCGTGACTGCAGTCGGGCTGAGTGGGGCCTCGTTCCCCCTTGTGTCCATTACAAGCGCCTGCAAATGGCTCTGTGATTATCCAGGTGTTGCCTCATGATTAAACACGACCTGTGCAATCACTGAGAGCAAGCAGTAAGCACAAGCCAGAGAGAGGAACATGACTGTATTCCCACAGGGATTTCGAATCTCCAGATGGCACTGTAACATCATCCCAAAAAGCAGACGGTTCGGTACAATAGCAAATATGGTAACAGCTGAGTCAGTTTGCCTGCTGTGCATAATTACTCATCCCATTGAAACCATGATTTACAGGCTACAAATGCTAACGCTGCCCTTTCATTTCAATTTAAACCTTAGATATTAAAGTTTCACACATATTGCATTGAAAGCAGCTGAAGAAAAACAGACTGCTTTGTCCTAACAACCTGATACAAAACAAGATCTTGCCAGTGCTGCCAATTAATACCAAGACCTTCAGTAAGGTCTTAAGAAAGGGTTTAGGTCGCAAGTTAAATGCACTTGTTTATCATTCTTACCCTGGGAGGTAATGCCTCTTTATTGCAAAGCAGTAGCACAACTGGGAGGGGCAAGGGGTAAATGTCATATCTGCTGAGAGTGCTGCAAGGCTACCTCTCTGTTTTCCTTCATAGCTTCTGGCACAGCCAGCTCCTCCTCTCAGCATGGAGTGGTGCTCTTCCACACAGGATTCCCACCAAACACAGCAATACAGAAGGCGTTTCAGAGATCTTAGCAAAACACAGTGGTTAAGAACTCTCCGAGCTTAGTCTCCCACTGTAGGCAGTCATGTCATATTATACTGTACATTAACCTGTCAAGCTCTATCTCAAAAGCCATATGATTTCTTGCTGATTGCCCAAATCGTGAAGAGGTTTCTGAGTATCAGTCTTCAGTGATTAGAAAACGTCACACATGAAATAGCCTCCTATGTGCAGCAGAGGCTGTACAAATACAACATGTGCAACAAACAGAAAAAATACAGAAAGCTGAGCTATGCCTTGGCCTGCTTAGGTGAGCAATGAAATAAAGGATAAAACCACCAGACTCCTTGGAAAAATCAAGTATACATTGGAGATGTGATGCAACCACATTTCAAGAATCTGTCAAAAAGAAAGGCCCTTCTCGATGTCCAGCAGGTTTCTCTCAACATTGCCTGTATTTAAGTTAGCTCAGCTTCTTTTTGGCAAGTTTTTACCCAATAGGCTTGACTTTCTCTTTCCAAGAATTTTCAGCATTTCACTGTGAGAGTAGCTGAAATGCTGGAGCTGTCCTGCAAGACAACTTAAAAACCACACTGTGTTTATTAAGCTAGCTCAATACTGATCTATTAATCACCATAAAAACATCAGCTGGCATAAACCACCTGGGTGACTAAATCCAGACCCTCAGGCAACCATGTAATGAGTATTCATTCTTAAATGTCCATAACACATCTGCTCCATGTAGCCTAAAAATTCCCCGTTTCTATTTATTATGATGAGTCCCTGTGAGGCAGCAGCAGGTGACCAAGAAGCTGAGGCTCATGGAGCCGCACGCTCCCTGCTACCAGGGAGAATCTGGCGGGAATGGTGGTTCACAAAGACGAGCGCGGTGCTGTTCTGTGCACACAGCCATGCCAGCTGGCATGCTTCCTGCTTTCACCTGAATCTATAGCCTCTCTCTTGTCTCCTCAGTCTTGATACCCGTTTACTTTAGATTTCTTTTTGGCTCCTGCCACTCCAGCCTTATTCCCTACCTTATAGTCCTAATGTGCTCTAGTAACATGCTACTCAAGAGTAAGATTTCTCCAGCTAGAGAAAGGAGAAAAAAAACCTTCCTGGGCAGCTAATCACAAGCAAACAGTACTGCTCATATTTGAACATGAGGAACTGACAGCAAGAATTAAGTAAGTAATCATAAAAACTATCTTGAAGTACAGGCACGGTTAAGGAAATTGCAGTGTGCTTACTGACATTTGGGGAACAAATTTAACGAGAATATTACATGCTAAATATTCATCCAAGCCCAGTTTTAGGCAGATTACAGTGTCATAAATATTAGATGGAGAGGCAGATTGTGCTCATTTTGCTATGGTAAGGGAGATCTAGCACAAAACTCTTAATGTTTAGCAGGGGAATGATACAAAACGCAGCTGAGCAGTTGAGGCTGGTGGGGACGTACATACTAGACTTGGTTCACTAATGTATTGTTCTTACATTTTTAAATCCTCTGTAAAGCACTTGAAGTTCTCTTTTAGTGAAATTGGTTTGTGCTTCAAGCTGTTCCAGTCCTTCGGGTCTATGGCACACTGTAGTCATTTCTAATTCATCTTCAATTTTATCTGAAAGAGAAGACAGGAAAATATTTATTTTGGTTGTTACCTTTGCTCTACTAACATGATGGATAGGGCAGACTGGATTTCAAGAGCAGTAGACAAAAAAGAAACCACCAACACAACTGATCTGTATAACTGTTTTCAACCTCTTGAAAGCAAAGTAAAAGCCATATGAGTACAGGAATAGCTCACTTTTCTTACTGGGCTGCCAATTAGCACCCCCATTCACAAAGCCGAAACTGGCAGCGAGAACAAAAGGGCAGGCAACAGATACGTTGCTCCAAAAGGCAACACCAGGTATTTCTTATCTAAATATTGAAACGGCATGGAGGAATAGGCCTTTCAAAGTACTAGCTTTAAAAAAAGCTGTGCAAATATAAGTGAGAGAGCAGACATGCTTAAGCATATTAGACAATCACATTATGCTGAGGGTAAACAGTGAGGGAAACTCTTCTGTGTGCTAACCAAAAAGCTTGCTCCAGAGACAGTAAAGGTCATTTTAATCTTAAGAGAAATTCAAACGATGCCCATAGTTGCTGAATCTGGAATAAATCCAGCCTGGATCTGCATGGATTTTTTGGGAAACAGATAAGCAATAAAAAATACTTATGTTCATTATGTTCAAGAGATCATTCTCCCACAAGGAAGAAAAATACTGGAGACATATCACATCCTGTAAAACTGTAATCTCACCTGTTTTTTGATGCATGTTTTTATCTGTCAAGCCCATTTCCCCAGCAGTGTAGGTAATGCCCAAATAGATACAGACACTTAGTGTATGTCAATTTAAGATTCTTTAAACTTTAAGGACTGGATGCAAGTTTCAGCTGACATGAAAATCCCATCTACGTCCAAAAGTTGCTTGGCGTCAAAGCTAATGCTCTCCTTAGTATCAAAACCATACAAATTTTCCCCTGTAAAAATGTTTTAGGTTATTTGGCTCAAGTATAACAAAGTGATTCCTGCTGAATGGCAAGGATTTCACAAGTGTGCAAGGAAATGGAGTCACTCTGAGGAGAGGAAAGGCATGAATTCAGAGCAGACTGGCTCAGTGAAAGAGCAGACTAGAATAAAGCTCTTTTCATAAGTTAATTAATTCTTTTGATATATATGAAGGTTATTAAGGGAGGACACACAAGTTAGTGATAATGGTTAATTAACATTGGTTCATTGTTTCAGTATTAAGAAATCAGTTTGAAACATTGGTGAATTCAGGATGAGCCATCCTCCTCATCCTCTGTGTCTGGAGTTTCAGTCAGCATCTGTGAGGCTTGAGCAGTGGAAATACATGCCTAAATACTGTTCTCAAGGTCCCTTGCATGGCAAGGGAATAAAGGTAAGAGACTGTAATCGCATGGGACAGAAGGAGAGTATCACAGCCATTTATGGTGCAGAAAAAATTACTAAACACTGGCAAGCGGCCAGAAGAGGTCTGAAGGAGACACCTTCTCCACACAAAGGGAATATGAAGAATCTAGAAATTATAGCTCCTGTTAGAGGAAAGGAGATGAAAAAGGATGTCTGCTACAGGAAAAAGAACAGATAATGTGAAATAAGGGGGAAAAGCCATTTTCTTTGAAAGAGAACACATATCACAAAATGAAGGAATGCAGAAGAAGCAGCTGTAGAGAGAGAAAAACATGGGGAAAAAATTCCTTAAAATGAGGGAAGGAGAATGAGTGGTGAATAAAAGGAGACAAAGTCCATTTAGAAGAGAGCCACATTAGGGACACTCATCACTAATCCATACATTGTGTAGGAAATACCTTTTTATTTACCTTTGGTTAACCATAAGTTACCTAAAACCCTTTACAAAATGCGTGTAGCCTCAGACTCCTCCCCCTGCATTGCCCTGCTGTCCCCCAATGCAATATGCAGTTTACACGACCTTGACAGTTGTTTTGTTTTTCCATAGGAAGCCATACATTTTGTGGCGTGCTGTATAGAAGCAAGTTAGGCTCTGAGTCTTCCTCTGCTCTGTAACCAGTTAAACATGCCGAGCTTTTCACTGACGTTTCCTATTGATGGTCACTCTAAAGTTATTTAGAACTTCAGTCAATGTAAAATACGAGCGTAAAATACTGGCTGTCTAGTCTTTATATTGCATAATATAATTCAATAGAGAGAAAAAAAATAATCTATGCAACCTCACAGAAGTGGTGAGGCTAATGAGGGAAGCCAGCCTGTTGATTAGTCTCATACTTGATTTTATTTACCTTCCTACAATGTGACTGTTCACATGGTTTCTACAGAGGCAGGAAAGATCCAGCTGAGAAAAATCATGCTCTTTGCAAAAGCGTTTTGATGTCACTATTTTATTTTCGTGGGTATTTTATTTGCTGTATACTTCTTAAGCAACCAGTTTTCCAAAACACTTACTGGAATTTCTATCAGTATTCTGAAAAACAAGTAATTAAAGAAAAAGGTCTCACTCAAGGAAAACTTGCTCTATAGCTCCACAATAACTTTAAACAAAATCTGCACAATTACAGCTCAAAACTCTTAATTCTTTGGCTTATCCAGATGTCTTTTATATGAGCAGACCCAAAATTATTGTCTTGCAATTATTTTTTCAAAATATTCTTGAATTAAATATTACGTGGTAAACATCGTAATTTAATAATGTTACGTTGTCTTTTGACAATACTAGCCTCATTCAGTGAGCCATTACTTCAAAAGAGTGCAATTCATCTTCTTCAGCTTGTCCTGCAAGAACAGGTTTTTCCAACAATCAGTTCATGAGCTTCGGTCCCACAGGGCAGCTATTTCTATGTTAAAAATAAGCCAGATTATTGATGCAGATTTGATTCTATTTCCCATCCTGAGAAACGTGGCTCTCTTCTTTATAACAAACTACAGAAAGGAAATTATGAAAAATTCATCGCTTTCAAAGGGACACTATTTTTTCCTTCCGTTCTCTATTCCAGAACCAGCATTAATCTCTGCCTCCCAACAGTACCTGATGGTTCCCTGTGGGTTAATCCTTTCATCTGCTTCCTCTTCCTTTCCCAAGGGAAGTATTTTGAAAATTAGCAAAAAAAAACACCTGTGAAGCTTTAGATCTGGCCAAGAGGACACTCAAAATGACACCTGACCGACAATTTCCCAGTAAACACCTCTAAAAATGATAGAAATAGTTCTTTCAGGGGGACATGCCCCAATGCAACAGAACAGTCCTGGGCATTTCTTGGAGCCTCACTGCAGAAACTAAATACGAGAAAGACTTGTTAGTTCCTTTTGTCTATCACTTGCCAACAAAGAGCTATTTTCCATGGTGTTTCACGATAATATCTGTTTTAAAAGAGAAAACTTATTTTAGGAGTAACTACTTCACATTAATATGCCTCACAGATCAAACATTCCCTCCCTTGTGTTCATCAGATATTTACATTTAAACTTTTCTCAGTTGTCATCCCATATTCAAAGATTTCCCTTCAGCAACATCTCTGTCCATCCTTCCTCCCTCCCTGGCGAAAGCCCGCAGTGGGCATAGCGCAGAGCTCGGAGCAGGGGAGAACCTGTAGCTGGAGACCTAAGGACACAAACTGCTCTTCTGTAGAAATCGATCGTTTCCAACTCTAGTCCCGTCCTGCCCCACCCCCCCCCAAGATTTTTTTGTGAGCATTTGTTTCCTTTCAGTGCTTTCTCTTAAGTCACCTCTTTTAAACCTTTTTCTTCCATTCTCTGACACCCTATAAATTAACCGCAGTAACCTAAGTGGCAAAAAAGGAGGTTGTCACTTCCTCCTCTGCCCTTGCCTTTTATCATGTATATTGTATTTCCTCTTATTTACATTTTCATTATCACACCGGCTCAGTCCCTCCCAGCTCTTCAGGGATGTCACTCTATGAAATATGAGCCCTTGCATTTATAAACGCTGCAATTTTATTAAACTGAAGCTCACTTCATGGTGGTGAGTGCAAGCAAAAGCCTACATACAGATACACACATGCAAATTTAAAGTTCTATTAGGAAAGTATGATGTTAAGATACTTTATCTAATGTCATGTTCTTCCTCAGTTTTCCCTTGTTTACAGCTTGCTGAACACCCCGAGAGATTTTTGAGCGTGGGAAACAGGCACACCACTGGTTTAAAGTTAATTGTCATCGTCTTCAATTTGCAAGTGCAGGAACAGGCCTAGGGACTGACTGCAGAGACTGCAAGGGATGCGCATGGTCACCTGCCCAGCTCAGGTGACACGTGGGACCAGCCGTAGCAGAGATGATACACAGCTGTCACTTCCAGCATCCCTTTCTAGCCATATTTTTATGGCTGCTTTAATAAAAGGGTATGAAGTCAGGGTCTGGTAGAAGCACCTGTGCTAATCTTACTCCAAAGTAGGTTCAAGTTATAATTACTTAATTTTGCATTTTTGTGGAAAATATCATCTGTATTTGCTTAGCCCATAGGTTAGACCCATTCTGTATAACAAAGAAAATAAACAGTGGCTTCACTTTAGAAAGAAAAACAATCCTGACATACTTGTATGCACATGCATATTTTATGGATTGTTGCTAATGAAAGATATTGTATTTCATTTCTCTGCTGCTTGCTCAAGAGCAGAGAATGAATTTTCATTAGAGTAGATCAATATTTTAGCTGAATACACTTTGGAAATTACTTAACGAGGCTTGGTTTATACATCCTTTCATATTTGTTCTAATTTTACTTTTTGTTATCTTTACAATTTGAAGATTTCCATACTTAGACCGCCTGCAAATGGCCCTGTGTTTCACTGCTGTAAACTTTGCTGAACAGAATTTGCATTTCTCCAAGTGATAAACTGGCGTAATTTAAGCCTATTCATGTAAAAGCCGTCTTGTACATCTACACGCCTCCAGACAGAATTGTTTCATCATTGAGGAAAACTGATTTTCAACCACAGCTGACTCCATCACAGAAGCTGGCAGAGGGACTCAGTCCTCCCCTAACCCATGATAAAGACAAGAAATCTATCGATTTTGAAAAAAAAAGACCTGCTCCAATATTTCACTTTTCCAGATCTTTCCATTCCATTGGAAACAGGCACATTTATCTGCTGTGTTGCGGAAAAAATTGTTTCATTTTCAATTTATCTCAAAAATACACAGGTAGTGTAATGCACATCCAAGACAGCTACACCACCTGAGGCACTGCCTAAACCCCGTTCCTATATGTGCAATGCCCGTTGGAGACCCAGTCGGTAACTGGCCAGCACTATCAGCAGAGGGCAGATGTGCCCCTTTCAGCACCGAAGTCGAGTCCTAAAATCCTCTGTTGACAGCACATCGTCCCTTTAGCGACCTATTTCCACGCCAAAACTTCTAATCAATATTCTTCAGATCCAACAAGCCTTTCCTCATAAGAAGAACAGATTAAATTGGTCACAGACAATGCCAAAGTTGTATTCATGTACTATAAAATAGAAGACAATTGTCTGTTAATTACCAGCTGCTTCCTCAGCTCTGATCTTGAACAGCCATTGGGCCCAAATTTATTAATCTGCCCGTCCTTCCTCTTGCTGGCAGCTGCCTCGACACAAGCAACATCTTGCACAAAAGCACAGGGTTGGTTTCCCTGGGCCAAACTCACATGTGAAACACAAGAAACATCAAACACCTTTCCCACAGCGGCTGCCCGAGCAACTGCAGCATTTCCAGCCCTACAACCTCTGTGCCTGGCAAACCAGCAATAACGATGTCTCATTCCATCGTTAGGGCTGGCCAAGGACAACCCAAGGCCTAAAACACAGTTTGAAGGGAGGGTGTAAATGATGATTTAATAAAAATGCAAATGACCCTGTCCCCTGCTTTCAAAGGCTGCAAGGTGAAACCGTGTAATGCCAGGCTCCATGGCTAATGGGAGGATTTTGAAAACATGTTGCTTATAATAAATTCACTTTTTGTTAAAGAAAAAAAATGAAGACGTAAAATACAGCTAATGTGCCCAGTGTTAATTGTAAAACTGACAAGTATTAGATGAAATGGGTAATTTTACAAATACAGCAGAAGGGGATTAAATTATGTGCAAGAATTATTAGACTGCATCTTATTTTTATTAAAAAAACATTAGCTATGTTTTAGGAGCAAGGACCTGAAGAAAAAATTAACAGTTTATCCATGACATCTTTGAAATTAATCTCCAGACAGAATACTTGCTTGGCCTGATCTCACAGGAAACAGATCCTGCCTGTGGGAAACCAATTGCAAATATTTGAAAATTTCATGAAGAGAAATAACTAAATGCCCCAGTCCATAAATGCTCATTACGGCAGAAAGTTATGGGAATGGGAGTCAGGCGAGAGCTGTATTACTGATGCAGACCCCGCACATTGGCTTCAGTGTTCCCCCCGTTGGCGTAAACGGGAGCTGTAGGTAATACTGCTTTTGTCAAGTCCTTTGAGGTCTCTTATTCCAGATCCCTGGGGCAAAGGCAGCTACCAAGTACAGCTCCACTATCTGGAACAGCAAAAATATTTCTGTGCAGTTCCGTGTGCTTCCACCAAGACAAAATCTTTTTTGCCTTTAGGCAACCCTATCTGGCAAATACGTACAAATCAACAAGGCTAGCGTGGCAGATAAGAATCTTGTGGGCTGGTTCCTGCTGACCTTCCCAGAACGACAGCTCAGACAGAACTTAAAAACATGTATCTGCACATCTATGAATCCTAAAAAAGGGCTAAGTAAAACCTGCTCATGGCAAACGTCAATAAAAAAATAGCACTAAGAAACTTGCTGAAGTATCAAATGTTAAACACATTTAATTAAACTTGAACAGTCCTTTATTAATAAATTATCATCATTATTATTATTAATATTATTGCCTGGCTGGAGAGATCAATTTCCAAACCAAAGGGACTCTCCAGCCAATAAAACAAAAAGAGACTGATGTCTCTCTATCCACTCCCTTTTCCTGAAATGATTTTTTGACTGCTTCAGGTCCATTTCCTCCACTAAATCAGCAACATCAAATTCATGGCACAGTCAAGCTTAGCAAGCTTGTTCTGCCTCTGTGAAACTGCACCACCACCAATTGCAGAGAAAAGCTATGTGAAAACCCAACAGTATAAAACTGGGATTTAATAAACAAATAAAATTTTAAGATTTCTTGGCTAACCCTTGCAATGATCTATGCAAAATATCATGTATAAGTACTTTCCTCTGCCCCTATACGCCTTCAATTAGTTTCGCAGTGGTACATAGGGAAGCTAGAACAAGGTTATAGTCTGAAAACAGAGATGCAGGAATAGTCAGAGGCCATTGGTACCTCCAAAATGTCTTTCTGGCACACAACTAAGACCAGGTACAATGATTTGAACATGAACTACACAATGTCAAATTTGACTTTAATTGGTTCTGCAGACACTGTATTAACCCTACTTAGAAACAGCTTTGCTGTGGCCATTCACAGGGTAGGAGACAGCAGGGTGTCCTTCCAGTGCACTGGACCTTACCTGGGACAGCACTTTGTTTTTAATTTTCCTTGCACATTCCCACCTGTCTGTAGCAACATTTATAAGGGAAGTAACTTGTCAAAATAGGTGGAAAAATCACCGAAAGCTTGCTGGGTGCTTTGCTGCTTTTCCATGGGGATGCTGCAGAAGATGTGCTTTTGGGACAAGCGCTTTCCTCCAAGCAGCTGTTCAAAGGTCAATTTTCAAAAAAAAAAAACTTACTAGAAAGGTTAGAAAATCACTTCCCTCTGATGATTTTTGGAAAATTCCCATTAATACCACCTCAGAACTTTATGTGGAGAGTACCTGAACTGCTAAGTACTCGCCTTAGCACATCATGTGATAGAGCATTGCACACAGAAGAACTCAGAGGTTGAGTAAAAGCTGAGACTGCCTTCATCAGAGGGGACTCAGCTGCTCCCCACGCGGCAGCCTTACGCAGGAACTGGGCAATTTTCAAGCACCTTTAATTTTGCTTGCTGCCAGCATGGAAAGTGAGGACAAACTCAGCCAGGGGGAACCTGTTTCCTGGCTTAAGAAAACTTTTGCTACAAAAATTATATGACCGATCGAGTCAAACTGGTTTAAATTTTACCTCTCTGATACACGTAAAACCATCGGGCAGGGTCTAGGAAAAAGTAAGAAAAAAAATTAACAAAAACAAAGTGACAACCATACACAGCTTTGTCTTTTGTTAATTTTAAGGTGACTCCGGATGTGTTCTGCAAGTGCCATGGGGTCCCCTTTCCCAGCGACAGTAGGATTGTTTCCAGGTGTGTTTTACATAGTTTTTTTTTTTCTCTGAATTGCCTCTTTCCTTACCCCAAGGGGCAGGAAAGGAAGTCTGAGCTTGCTGTCCCCTGCATGACCATGAAACTCGGGGCAGCACGTGAAGGGAAGCATGCACGCAGTCATGCACCCATGCAAGCATCCATGCATACAGCAAGACAGCAGCGCAGCAGTCGTCCTAGCAGCTCTGGTAAGGGATAAGGAGGACTTTGCATGCAGTTTTTGAAGTCTGCTAGGGGGTAAACAAGAGGGGCCTGCAGCCTTCTGCTTGGTCTCCACAGCTTAGCTCTTTGACAGCCTGTAGAAATAAAAAAGTGATTAGAAACTGTGAAGAAGTCTCAGGTGGTCTGGCAGACTCTAACTGGTGCTCTTTGCAGTCACTTCACTTGCAACATGGTAATTTTGTACTATCCTCATGTCCCCTGGGAGAAAATTTCATTAGCAAATTAGGTGAAAAGTAACACAAATAAATAAATAATTATTTTAAAGATATGTATATGGCTTCTCATCACATCAGTTTCTTTTTACTGGGGAATTGGGTAAACAATATGATCTACAATAACCTGCAAAAGGCACAAGAGCTTTGGTCAGAATATTACTACCTGCGGCTCCTTGACCCTACCTCCAGCCTGGGCAGCTCCTGCCCTCAGTCCATCTGGCACCATCTATTTCCTTTGTTTCCACGTAGCCTGTGCCTCCAGCTGCCCAAACCTTCCTAAACACCCTCTCACCACACCACCGGCTCTACAGCATCTCACCTGCTGCTGCCCAGTAAGCGCCTGGTTTCTTCTTGCACGCCACCCAGCACATTTTGTCTCACAGCTGGTGCATCTCTATCCCCCCAATGGACATTAGAATCAAGTAGGCACCAAAACTGAGCAATTCTGACTGCTGTGTGTTTCTCTAGAGGGGGTTACAGGAAAAGCAGTGTATGAAGATGTGGCGGGCTGACCCTGGCTGGACGCCAGGTGCCCACCAAAGCTGCTCTGTCACCCCCCTCCCCAGCTGGACACAGGAGAGAAAATATAATGAAAGGGTTGTGAGTCGAGATAAGGGCAGGGAGAGATCACTCAGCAATTACCATCATGGGCAAAACAGACTTGACTTGGGGAAAATTAATTTAATTAAGATGCATCAGAGATAATTAACAGAGAGCAGGAAGACAATAGATGTGCTGCAAAAAAGAGAAAGATGATCTAATTTTCCTGTATTGGGTAATCTTGTGGGTTATCAAAACTTTAGACTGTAGATAATACCTTCTGGATAGAAACAATGTTTTCTTTTCCTCTTTACAGAGATAGGAAAAAAGCCCTTAAAAAAGAGAAATAGAAAAAAGCTTCTTGTAACAATATGTTTTTCTTCATTGTATGGAAAACTACACAGAGTCAGCTTTCAAGGGTTCAGTTGCAAATTAATTCCCTTCCAGATTATTAAAATTATAACTAAGAGTTTTTGGTTCACAGTCTCTATTTTTCATTTAACACTGAATTGGTCTTTTTTGAAAAACGGTACTTTTCAATAAGCTCAACAGAAAACTTCTTAATCATCCTCTCATATTCATATGCTTATGTCTGCTTAGCATATTGAATAGTACAAATAGGAGAAACTACAATGTTGTTACCACCACTTATAAAACCTCTTCCCAAAATGTGCAGAACCAGTTACTGAGGACTTGATTATTTGTCATTTCTTCCAAGAGGAGTCTTATNGAAATGAAACAGAGCAATTTCTGAACAACTACAGATGAATGAAAAGGAATTGGCAGAAACTCAGTTCACAATTTCTGAGGATTATTTCTAACATGCTAGTGGTTTGGTTACAAACAACAGGCAATGCCATAACCAATCCATCAGGGCTGTGCACAGGGAATGGGACTGCCCACCTGTACCTGACCAGGGTGAGCTGTAACAGAACTGTAGGAGCAAAGCCAATATTAAGCTTTATTTAAACCATACAAATCCAGTTGCATTTTTCAACATAACTTGACTTAAAATATTTTCTTTCTTTCATAGCTTAAAGAAAGATGAAGGAAAATCACACACACACCTTGCAGGTACCAAAACAGGATGCAGAAAGCAGTGATAGAGAAAAGAAAGATTGAATTTGCAGCCACATAATCCTATTTCAGCAGCTAATAAGATGGTTAGATTTCCCCTGTGACATCTGCATGGCAGCATTTTTTATTTGTGCCCGTGCCCAATCTGCTGAAAGTTCAGAAACTTTCTTAACAGCAGTGGATTTTATGTTGTTCCAAATGTGCTGGCCAGGAAGTCATTATGCACCCCAACATTAGTGTTTGACTTTGTTCCTATTATCTGAGAAAATAAACATGGTGCATAGATAATATTTATTTCAATGCAAAAAACAATCCTGTTGTAAAGCAGAGTTCTGGTACAAGGTAAAAAGAAGGTATTTTCCTTTTTGTCTTACTTTTAGGAAACCAGAATACTAGAGTGCGATGGGACATTGAGCTGGCCAGATGTACATCTGCCTCAGTCTCTTGTTTATCAAGAAGGCTTTCAAAATCAGAAGGCTTTTTTTTTTAGACTCTAAACCAGACTAATTGTTTGTTTAATAGAGTGAATTTAAAAGAACTGAATAGAATAGATATAAAATGGCTTTATGCACAAACCCCTCACTGCCAAACACATTGAGAAGATGGGTCCTTAGCTCCAGGATTGTTTTCAGCCAGCTCTGTTGTTTTCTCAGTTACAGGAGCCCCAACACAACCTCCATGCCCTCAGGGAGAAATAAATGTGTTTCATAAAGTTAATAGAGCCAGTGGAAAAACTACTGTCCTGCAGTTGTGTCACATCTGTTATGGAGGTGGCAAGTAAATACAACAGGAGCTTCTTTGCCCTTGGCAAGCTCTAGTTAGGTCAGCTGGAAAACTTCCTCAAATTATGTGATCTGCTGCTTCTCTGAGTAGTTGGGGGAAATAAAATTAAAAAAATGAAGATCTCAGTACCTGCCCAGTGGCAGCGGAGGGCAAGCTGCATGCTTGCTGCAGCACTGGAAGCAGTAAAGGCTCCTCTTGCTGCGTGCTCCCAGGCAGAGCTGCTCCACCGCTCTCTCTACACCCCACAGAGAGAAACCTCTTCTTTCTCTACAGACCTGAGCAGCACTACCTTCATGTCTGCTGAAGGTACCACTGGCTGGTAACATCAAGCTGGACACGACCCCCTGCTTAAACCAGACACCTCTGCCCCACCCCTCCCGACCTGCACAAAGAACCTCTCAGGATGAACAGCCTATTTTTTTTTTGTACACTTCAATCTTACTCACTTCTGAGTGATCTCATGAATAGCATAGCATGAACACATTCCATTTCTCAGTGTTACTCCTTACTGTTTAAAAAGTCACATTTCCTTACATTGCCATAACACAGCAATTTACACCACAAATAAAGCTTCATGTTACACTACCCACACCAGAAAGTGAGAAGTGCACTCTTGATTATTTGCATGCTTTGTAAGAAACATAATACATCACTTAGCATTGAAACAAGATACTGAAATGGCATTTGGTAACACACCAATTCCCAATTGAAAAGAAATAAAAAATGAACAATATTTACATATTAGCTTTTTATATAGTTGAATAATTTTTGTACGGTTTGTTAAACAAATATATTTCCTGCAATAAATACATTTTACCGGCTATGGAACCTGGCAGCACTTTCCATTTTACTCTGTTAATATGAAATTGTGAATACATTCAGCATCACTTCTTCAATTCAACTTCAAACATCTCTGCACAAAAGACAGCTCAGGCTGACATACAGTCACCTTCCCAGAGTAATGTTATTTTGTGTGTTTTCTTTGGATATTAAAGGCTATCTTCCCCAAGTATATACAATCTTAGTTCAACAGATGGGTATATAGCTTGCAGTCTCTCAGGCCAGTGGTATTATGGACACAGCTCTAGGTAGTGTCTAATGAGTTAAGACATGGGCTCATAACCCTGAGCATCTCCTTGAAGACCTTCTCCGGCAGGTGGCTGGTCTGGGGTGTGCCGAGGGACACGGACGCCATGTGCAGAGCAGCACACACACACGGCACTTTAGGAAAACAGTTTTCAGTGCTGCAAATCATCCACATCATGCTCAACCTCAAGAGCTCAGGTCCGGGCTGGAGTTAGGGCAAAGGCTCTGCCTAGAGTTGTGTCCAAACTACCACCAACACCGCTTATGTGTTTTGCAATGTTTTCTGCTGTTTTCAAGAAATTCTTGAGCTGCCCTGATGGCAATCCAGGCTTCAGTTTGTATGATTTTTTTTCCCAACCATCAGTAATAAACTGCATGGAAGTGGAGATTCTCTATCTCAAACACAATTTTACTTCGATAGAGGCCCTGAAAAAGCCTGTCTGAAGAATTAATCCAAAGACAAGCATCCACAATCAATCCCTTTCAATCACTGAGTAGCACTTGTCATGGCTACAATTAAACTGTAGGATTGCAACGGGAAAGATAATGAAGCTCCTCCTCCCCCCGACCCCCCCAAAAAAAACCCCCAAACCACCAACCAAAAACAACCCCAAAACCCAACTCTCTGCTCCTCCTCAGATGCCCTTCAGTAGGAAACCTCAAGCCCAGCAAGAAAATCCTCCCAGCACATTAAAGGCCTCGCAGCATAATTCACAATAACTTATTGCCCTTTAGGGGAATCAAAGAAACAAACATTAGAATACACCATTCCCCTGAAAGAGAAATTTTGCAGAACTTGCAGTATTTTGTTGGAAACACAAAAGAGTTTATGCAAATCAGTTTATGCAAATCAGTTCTTACACCCTTAGCAGGACTTGGACTGCAGAGCTCAGGTATTCGAAAAGAGTAACGGCTAACACAAACTGCAACGCAACCTAAATGCTATCTTGCTTGATAGCACTGATAGCTTCTTTCAACCTCCTAATCATGATCATCAATAGCATCAGCAGCGTTATTTGCTCACGAGAACGCATTACAACCAGGCAGTGCCATTTCACAGCATTCAACTGCTTATGAATCTATTTCCAGCCCTGCTATAGAAATGAATTATGCCTCAGTAGCTCTCTGGCAGAACAGGAAGGAGTAACGGCAATTTGTAAAGCCCCATCAGTAAAATGGGAATAATAACACTTATACATCCAGACACGCTTTCCCAATGCACAACGCAAGTCCCCTCAACTTCATTAGCACTCAGTTATTGCATCTCCCTTGTTACAAATGGGTCTGACTTTGTACTTTGGTTTTGTGCTATTGCATAAGACAAAGCTCCACTCCAGTTACAGCACAGACTCTCCCAAGTCTTGATTTTTTCAAGGCTGATATTTAGGCAGTGCTTAAAGTACAGTACTTGCTTCTAAAGCCACTCTAAACACTTCAAAGAGCAATCTAAGGAATGCAGCCAAGAGTAACAGAGTGATGAGCCCAAAGGATGACCGAGAGAAAGAACTGATGGCAAGCATGCATTTGATTAAACAAACATAAAAAACAGCGACTCATCTGAAAGAGGTGCACCAGATTCTTTTGCCATATTCCCAGAGCTACTGGCAGTACATGCTGCTGAGCTTCCTTTTGACTCTAGCACTAGTATAACAAATCAGGTTTAATATGGCTGGTGGGGTATGAACCCATCTATACATCTATTGCCTTTTCCAGAAAAAGCATGTAAGAGGCTTCCCAAGCAGGGAAGCAGACACCTTTCACGCCACACTCCATCACAAGGCTTTATAACAAGAACCATGAATCAGCCATGGGGAAAATGTTACTACAGAAAAGAGCTAGACTCAGGGCTGGTACAACAGGGAAAAACCCAGCTAGCAAAGGGTAGAAAGCATTTAGTCTACTTTACCAGCATCTGCCTGAGAACAGCACTGTGAACACCAGGGATCAGATAGGAAACAATACGTAATGCGGTCAGTAATCTTCTTTCCAAAGACAACGCCACCAACTTGTCCTGAGTTGTCTGCAGTATTTCACAGAGCCAGCTGAATCACCCAGGGCGATTTCCAAAAAAGATGACCATTCATGATAGATTAATTCTGTGACTAAGACTTGCTCCTTTTCATGGACTTTTGCCTGCCCAGGCTCTGTAAGAGAGCTCACATTACAGAATTGTTCCTGTGCTACAGAATCAGGCTCTCTCTAGATCTGGGGCAGGCGCTGAACTCCAGCTAGCAAGAATCCTTTGCTGTGCAAACTAGCAGCAGAACTAAAGCCAAGTACCATCCTGTCTGCAAATAAAAAAAAAAAAAAACACCACAAAAAAACAACCAACCAT
Source organism: Anarhynchus alexandrinus (assembly GCA_008711295.1). NCBI lineage: Eukaryota > Metazoa > Chordata > Aves > Charadriiformes > Charadriidae > Anarhynchus > Anarhynchus alexandrinus. Next base: position 1,021,596 of record VUYV01000243.1, read on the forward strand.
CAGTATTCAAAAAAGCTGCAGTTCTTGGCACTTCAGTCTAGCAGTGTGCCCTGGGAATAGCCTTTCAGCATTATTCTCAATCAGCGTTCCTCATTTCTATCAATCTATTCACACTTTGTAGGATTTTCTTCTTGGAAAAGGTGACACGTAAGAATGGCTGTCTTGCATCAGACCAAAAATTTCATCTAACCCAGGGAAGAGAATAAGAACAAGATGAACACAGAGTGATACTCTTGAGAGCCCCATCCCGGTCTCCAGAAATCTGAGCAAGATTTCCCGATCCAGAGGTGATGTCTTTGGACCCAAGAAATGCACGGCTCTTTAGTAAATTTTGAGCCTAGGTACTTTCTTAATATGCACAAGTATAATATAACAGGCTTACCTACTGTAATAAAATGTAATCTGGATAGCACTGAGCATCATCACAGGGAACAATAATGTTCATGACTGAGACCTTGATACCACCCAGCTGAGCTCACAGAGGATAATTCCCCTTCCAGAGCTTGACTTGATCCTGGTCTCACTCAGTTATACCAGTGATCCTGAACTCAGAGCCTTTTTTTTTTCCCCCCCTTTCAAAGAAACAGCTGCCCCTCTGTCAGGACATTTGCTCAGAGTCACACAGGGAGCCTGGGACAAAGCTGAGGTTACTCTGAGACACCTGCAGTCACACCTGGGTAGAGGAAGAAATCCACTGTTAAAGCTCATAATTTGTAATTTATTTTTTTTTAAGCTGGTCCCGGGTAGAGATGAAGAAGAGAAAATGAAAAAAAATGTTCACGCAAATGCTATTTCCTGAAAAATTACTATCTGGCTAACTGCAGTGAAATGCCCCTTTCCACTGACAGTCTAACAGTTGGAGACATGACAGACAGCAGCAGAGGGGCGGCAGCAGCAGAGGGACAGCTCCAGTGAGGGGCACAAAGCCCCACATTCCAAAAAACATCAGTTTTGCAGAAGACCCATTTCTTATTCATGGGTAAATAGCCTGGCAGAAAATTCCTGCAACAGCTACTCACAGCATTAATCTAATAGTTTAAACATATTACTGTAATCCTACTCGGCTAAAGTTTAGATCAGTAATTACCGCTTGGGAAAAAAAAAAAAAAATTGAACCGTGGAGGTCTCCCATATACGTTTTGGTAAGGTGCAGAGAAGGCAAATAGAAAATATGGAGGAAGCAATCTCCTCAAAAAAGCAACACCAAGCCACTGGCCTTAAACAGGTTTAAGGCCTGGGAAATGCAGGGTGAGGTGAGCCATGACCAAGGCAAGATTTCGATTCCAAAGCAGCAAGGGAAAGGAAAACCATGGGAATTTGTCAAACCATCAAACTGTGATGCTTTTTCTGAAGAAGTATCAGCTGCTCTTCAGAGGGCACTTAATAAATGAAATAGTCATAGGAGACTTCTGAATTATAAATGAAGTAACTGAACTTAAATTTCTTTCTTTTTTGGAATAGGTTATTCATCAAAAAACCTCTGATGAGCCAAGACAATGCATTACCAATAGACTTATTCTCTCTGAGAAGAATTATTGCTGCCAATGTTTTTTTTTTTTCCTCATTGAAAAGCAAATCAGACACTTCAACTCCCTGATTTATTACCGCACTGATTTCCATGAACACTGGTTTGCTCTAGCTTTGAGTTAGAAAAAGGCTTGTGGAAGAACAATAATCAATGAATATATAATGTGAGGGAATCAAGCAATCAGAAACAGTAATTAGCTCAGTGCCTAATTCAAGGACATGTTATCCTTGGGTTATTATAGGAAAAAATAGAATTTTATATTTATGCATTCAGGCAGGTTTTAACTACTGTCTAAAAACTAAGTTGTTTTCCCCCTCAGAGGTACCTTTTTTGAACAGGTGGGATTACATACACTTGGCCCTGGTGCAGAACTGACACGCAACCTAAGCAGACATTTGGAAGACGAAGGCAAATAGACAACGCTGCAAGGCCAAACACAGTTTAAACCACATAAAACCCTTATAATGGACACTCTCAATCACATACACAGTGTTTAAGGTCATGATCGCAGGGATCACAAAGCTGCAGCCTCACCTAAGATTTCTTTATTCTGGACTAGGACCTCCCCTGAAGAGAAAGCGTGCGTGTATATGTGCGTGTGTGCATTATTTTCTCATCGACAGCCTCGCTGCACCTTCCCGGAGGCATCCCTGTGCTCAGTCACTGCAGGCTGCTGGTGGGAGTATCTAAATGCAGCCATAGACATGAAAGACTGCCGCAGCAGCCTGTGAGCGACGACAGCAGGAGCATGCTGGGTCCATCACCGCCCAAGGGCCAGGTGCTGCTGTGGGCTGGTGCTTCCCAGTGAGGGCCCCATGGCCATGAGTGTGCCAGGAGGGGCAGAAGGTCCCTCTCTCTGAGCCACCCTTGGGTCTGTGGGCAGCTTGGGCTGAGCTCCTGAAGAGGGCATTGGAGCTGTTTGGAATACAGACCGTTTTGTGAGATGCGACTCTTCCAAAGGTGGCACTCCACATTGGGAAAATAAATAAAACATATTTTCCATAAAATGGAACTTTTGACTGTGATTTAGAAAACTTCATTTTGGAAGATCTTTCAAGTTTAATTTCTAAGCAATGTTCACATTTCATTGTAATACAGGCAGAAGCCATCTCCACCTGCACCATATTTGTGGTCAGTTTGTCTCAGTCTATTTACAGCACAGAAGCTCTTTGCAGCTTTTTCACTGTTAAATTACCCAGTTCCATAAATTTTTACTTCATTACTGAGCAGGCACCTACAGTGGAGTTCTGCAAAACAGAAATTCCACGTTAAAGTTTTTTTTAACAAAAATGATCATTATTTCTACTTTGGCCTTAAGTTTCAATTTCTTAAAATCAGTTTGTTTGTTTTTAAAATGAAGCTTTGGTGTTTTGGGTTTTTTGTTTGTTTTTTTTCCCCAACAAAAATATTTATTTTCCCAAGATGAAAACATGTGTGGGTTTGCTCACATTTTTTTTTTTTTTTAAAAAAAGGAGAGAAGATTTTGTTTTGTTTATTAACATACACATCATCCTGTTTGGAAACAGCAGTTTGTAAAATAGAATTTGCCATGTAACTATAAGGCAATGCTAGCATCACCGGTGGTAGTGAATTTGGGAGCAAGTTTCCTCCTCTAATAGCAGACAGGACAGCTCACCACCATGTCATGGCAATTCACCTGTGTGAAGATTAGAGAAAGCACAAATTGTTTTGGTCCAGGCAGAATTGAGGAGTGAAACACAGCTATTAAATTTGCATGCTACAGATCACATCCAAATGAGACAGTATGACCCAAAAGATTACTTCTTTCCATTTCACAGAACTGGTCTTTCAGTTGAGCAGATTGCTCCGAAATGTGAAGCATAATTAAGCAGAACATAAGTGCCTATAAGGCTCTATCTGCACAGAAAAAACTGCTCAAAAAAATATCGTTCCAATACACATCCAGATTTTTCAATGGGACATGAGAAACTTTGCCAAAATGCATTTGCTCATGTAAAAAGGCTTTCTGCTGAAATACACAGTACGCAACTGTGGGGGAGCTGACAGCATCAAACCTCGGTTACAGCTGTAGGAACAGAGAGCTGGCAGCAGGCATAGGTATATTTCTGTAGATAATGTTGTTAGAGGGCAGCACCTACACCTCAAGCATTTAAGTGGATCTGATCTCAGGCAATATATGGAAGCAACCATTAGTGCCTGGACTTCTCGTTCATAAAAAAAACATTAGCATCCTAATTTCTGGTTTGATAAGAAGCTGAACAAGACGTGGATCTTCAGAACACTAATGTAAATGGACAGTGCCTAAACCTTGCTTCTGGCACTACTGTTTCTTTAAATACAGCCTACACACTTCTGACTCTGAAACAGAACTGCTTTAGTACCTATGCATTCATTCAAATTCTTCTTTAACTGTTCTGTTCAAGCATTTTGAACGTAGACAACTATAAACCAGGTACTTGCTTTTATTCAAATGCACCACTGCCCAGGACTGAGGGCATCAGCTCAATGAAACTCTTAATCCAAGTAAATGTTAGGTCCTGATGTTAATGAAAAAAAATAAAAACCCCACCCAACAGACTAGATTCATTGCAGTTAGTAAGACTCCAGTGCGAAAGCAATAATTTGTTTCAAGACATGTAAGGGAAGTTTTCTTTCCTTACAAGGAATCACTTTTTCCTTTTGCCAGGGCTGTGCCTGGCCCGTGGTGACGCTCCCACGAAGGGCCGTTTCAGTCAACCTGCTCACCACTAATCCCTCCCCCTCATCCCAGTTGCTCTTCACCCCTCACTTTCCCCTGTGCTCCTACCTCTGAAGAGTGGTACAAGCATCCTCCAGGCTGAAGGCAGGCTGTTTGCTGCTCTAATTGTGTCTGAGCCGCTCTACAGAGAAGAAGCGATCCAGAGCAGCTTCACTCATCCACTCGTCCCGAGGATGGTGAGCACACGCTGGGCTGCTCTGCAAAGCCTCGTTAATCCACAGCCATAGGTACAGGAGACAGCTTCAAATTTTATATGGGAGCCAGAACAAATCTCACTGGAGCATTTTGATCCAGTTTTAAGTGTCCAGAAAATTAGTAGAAGACCATTTAAAACATCTCCCCTAGGAACGAGAAGGGAGTTTTCCTAAGATTTACTAAAAAGGTGATTTCTTTTCAGTACGAGGTGACACAGTAGCGCTCAGGGAAGCAAAAGGAAAGGCTTAGCTGGAAGCCATTCAATCAGTTCAGATGTCCCTCCCTTTGCTCAGCAGTCTGCAGTGGGCTGATGAAACCCTACAGGTACCCATCAAGTTGTTCAACATAGCTAAGAGATCCCTTTGGAAGCGCCCTTAGCCACTTGTGCCTTTCAGAGTAAGCAAACAGAAATACGCGCACAGCGTGAAGATTTTTGACGTGGGTTTCTATGTCCCACTGAGAAGCATAAAAATCAAGGTGGGTAGGGACACAGGACACAAGACCAGACACATTGGTACCAAGCCGTAAGCAACCTCATAAAATAGGAGCTAAAACCCAAGCCTGCCACACATACGGTGACAGACCACTCTGCTATGTTCAATATACGAAATATACCAGCACAATATACCAAAGCAGGGGCAGAACTGAGCTAGAACTCCCTAGGCTCCCCTGCAGGAGCCAAATTGCAAGCAGTTACCAGCCAGCCAGCCAAGCAAACAGGCAGGGAGCTGAAACCCCAGCAGACAAGACAGGACATTTTCAGGAGACAGAAAATAGCACAATAATTTCCAAAATTTGGCCTAGCCAGTGGTGCCGGGAATCTTAAAAGTTTACTCCTGCCGTGAGAGGTTAATGCGACACACACAAAGCTTGCTCTCATTTTTCTCTGGCTTTATTCTGCTTCTCCTGGAAGGGCAATAGGGAGTGCCACAAGGCTCAACGCTATGACACACCCTGCTTAGGATGTATGTGCAACCAGCCACACACTTGAGGAGTTGCCATCAAGTCAAAATACATAATTATTTAAAACCTTACCGTGCTAAAGTTAGAAGCTTTACATTCCACTAATTCATCTGAGGATCTTTCTGCTTCTGAAACATATTAATTTTCAGACTGGAAGGGGAAGGCCATGAGGTTTATGGCTTTCCAGGATGGGGTCTGGCTTTGACCAACCCCCCTAAAAATACTGCCAAATTCAGAGATCTGGTCTGTTCTCAAAATACCACCAACAGAGAGTGATTTCAGGCTAATAAACTTCAGTGCTTGTAAACACTGGAGCTGTTCTTGTTGACAATGTCTGAGGACTTCTGCCGGCAGAAAACAAATACACAATTGAGCATATGACCAACGCCAGAATGCAGCTTATTAAATTTTCATGCTGAGTCTGATTACTTTCATTTAGCAACACAGATGTGCAACCAGGATGAGGAGATACAGTGCCCATGAGTACTGGGAAATGGCTGGCAATATGAGCAAGATTTGGAAACCAATCACTTAGAGCAAATGCTGCTCACATGTGCACTTATCAGCTCTTACCAGTGACTTGATTTTAAAGAAGCCATGAAAACATGTTAATGTATTAGCTTTCATAGTACTGATTCTTCCATTCTGCTTTAAGGAAGTCACATACTAGTCCAAAAATGAGTGAGAAAGAGACAGGAAAGCGTTGCTAAGAACAGTTCTCAAAAAAGGAATTAAAAAAACACCCCATACGTGACCAGGATTAAATTAAGATATTTTGTCTGAAATATCATCAATATATGCTGAGCAACTCTGACCTATTCTGTATGAGCGAAATTCTAACACAGCAAGAGGCAAAAGAAACAGATTTAGATGGACATGCCATCATGGGTAAGCTCATCCCAGTAATAGCCCAAGAGCATCTCAAATACAGAGCTGATTATGTACATGAGCCCTTTGGCTCTTTCCCTTTTGCTCTGGGCTCTGACATCAGGATGCCACAGGACCACCGACAAAGGGAAGAGGTAACCAAGAACCACAACCTCTGCGCTGATGGGAACTTCCAGTCTAGGATCTACCTAGGGAAACTTGACCTGTCTGTGCACATGCTTCCTCCTATTTATTTTAGGGAGGAAGAAACATTTAGCTTGAAATAGTTTAACTGAAGCATGTGAAGAATAAAGAAGGAAATTTTCCCTTTCTGAATGCTTCAGACTTAATCTTGTCATTTCAATTCTCCTTTTAATCATCTATATGAAATTTACAAAGCTTTGGCCTAATCCCAGAATAACAGAAAAAAGGAAAGTTAGAGCTTTGCACATACAAAGACACATAAAGGGAGCCTCTGCAGCTGGAGCCAGCGTGGGCTGCCAGCCCTGCCCCAGCACAGGGCACCTACCCCTCCTGGCCTTAGGGACAGGTCTGGCAGCTTCACCTTTCTCTTCTACTATTCATGCCTAAAAAAACCCCACCCAGTCAGACAAGTACTCGGGCAGAGCAGCATGCATGTGCATGGCACTGCAACAGACCCACAGAGAACAGAGCTCAGTGCTGTGGGCACAGCCACAGCCCCTCATCACCTGCGGGCACCACGAGCGGCTGCTTCGCTTCCCAGTCCTGCTGCTGGGTGGGATCATGGACCATTAAGCATTGTGGTCAGGAAGTGCGGCGGACATAAAATGGACAAATGAAATGTTTTACTCTTTCCGCACTGTGAAATCTCATTTTAAGAGAGAAAGGATTAACTCTTTAAGTAGTTAAATTAATTAGAACTTAATTAAGATACATTTAGACATGCATCCTCAATTCGAGTTCCCATGTGTAGATTTAAGAACCATGGGAGAGGGATTAAGGTAATGTTAATTATATTCCATTTATATTGACTATTTAAATAGCTATCCCTTTCCAATTATGAGCTTCTCTAACTCAATTTGTTCAAGAAAAGCAGCCATACCCTGAAATTCTCAAGGATGTTCTTCAGTCAAAAGAAATGTCTCCCCTTACAACTGTAAATTTATTGAAGCCAAGTGAAATGATTCTGGATTTCAAAACACGGCACGTTAGAGTAGCCCTCTTGTGGTCCTTGCAAGTTTTTGAAAGCAAGGAGACAATCAGGCAAACACAGGCAGGTTAGTATTTAGACAAGCGATGCTTCATGTCAGTGAGAAGTGGTTCAGCAACAATGCAAGAAGCTGGACCACAACTCTCATTTTCAGACTTACTAATAACACGGTGTCCATGATAATTTGGCAAATCAGTGAAAAAGATGAGCAAGTTTTAACATACACCCAGAGCAAAGCCATCTCAAAGACTGCCCTGGGGCCAGTACAGGGATGCATCCTCAAAACCCAGGTAGGCTTTTAGTTCAAATTGTCAGCCTCAGGTCACATGCTTCTTGTTACTCCTGCCTTTATGCCCCCCTCCCCTCCCCTTCCCTCCCTCCCTTCCACTGCAGATAAGGGTAAATCTCCTGCCACTACCGCACACATTGCTTCGGGACTGTTCACCTGCTCTCAGGGGCACTGCGGAGGCTGATACTGCTCACGGGAACTCACTTCAGGAATGAGAACAGAAAGCACCTGACTGGTCTTTAGAGACTGTACTAAGAATTATTAAAATAATCTCTTTACAAGATTCCAGACACCTTTTGTGTAATGATGATCTAAGTTATCATTAAGTCAAAGAACTTTATTTTTTTAACCTGGCCATGTCTCTTTAAAATGAATGCTGTTTTCACGCTATTTAATTTCTATAATTTAAAGATGCATGGAGAGGGAAAAAAAAAAAAGACATATTTTCCTTTCTGCTGCAATAAGAAACCACATTTATTTCATATAAAAATTTACCACCATTATTTATTAGCAGGCAGAAAGCTTCTGGGTATAATAAAAAATTGGTACATAAAGCTGCAGCTGCCTGAGGAGAAGGGGAATTAACTCTAATGAAATTGGTTTAAAGAGCCTCATAATATCACTTAAAAATACAAAAAAGAAGGGGGTAGATGCAAGAGGAAAAAGAAAGATTTTTTGGTAAATCCCAAAATATTACCTGTTCTTTCTGCTACCTTCTGATATAAAAACAAGAGACAAGTTTTCTTCTCATCTTTGCATTTCAGATGTATACCTGGAAGAAGCATTTTTTTCCTCCACATTTGCTAATATGTGCAGCATTTAACAAGCAGCAATTTTGGCTGATTAGGATTTCTCCCTGAGTGGCAGATTTTTTTATTCCTAGTTTAGAGACTTTTGCTGGTCATCACACAGGTGAGCGGTCAGCTGTTTAAGCATAACTAACCTCCCGGTTACTTGTTCCTTGGAGATACAAGGAGCTCAGCTCACAAAGGAAAATAATTCCAGTAACATCTAGAAATGGAATCATTTCCATTTGCAATGCAGTGGCAGGACTGAAGAAAAACACATCGAGAAATTCAGTGATGGGGACACTACAGTCACTTGCATACTCAAACCTGCACCACAGCTAGCTGAGAGCAGGGTATCTCTCGCCCAGCTGAGTAAGGCAGGCAGTGATGCCATCTCACTTACAAAATATTACAAGTTCTTACCATGTGCATTTTCTTTTCGATACCCGGCTGTATTTAGTTTTTGTGGGTGCTTTGGTCATCTGAACTTTAGCATTTGGTAAACAGCTTTGGTGCAAGTAATATACATAGAATCATAGAATGGTTTAGGTTGGAAAGGACCTTGAAGATCGTCGAGTTCCAACTCCCCTGCTATATATCAAAAGTCCTCAGTGCAACAGCTATATTAATTATGTAAGATTTCAGAAAGATTTACAGCACTCGGCTTCAGTTATATTATAATGGAATAACTTTTGCACTTGATTAAGAAAAATTATTTGCTTCACATGCGGAATTGATCATGAATGCTAGGTGTCTGTAAGCTCAGACCTTTGTATCGCCTTGTCAGACAGGCTCTGCAAGCAGATTTAGCTGTGCAGCCTGTACCGTGGTGTGTCCAGCCTGCTGTGTGGCCTCAAGGAGCAGGGAAACCCTGGCACAAGTTTATTCATCTTGACCTTTTTAATGTATAAAATTCAGGTCACAGTATATTTATAAAAGACAAAATACACTACAGGATGCAACTCAGACTGAACAAACAGCTGGTTTCTTGTTTGGCTACACAGCAGCTAGCCAGAGCTTTGCATTATTGAACTTGCCTATAGGATCACCTTCTAAGACTGAAAGATAAGCTGCCAAACTTCACCAGGAACTAAACCTGCAGCTGAGTTATAAATTAATAACCAAAACTCACTAGACAGGATTTCCATGGTTTTATATTTTTGTTCCTGAAGTAATCATTCTCGTTCACTTTTTCCCTATGGAAAACTGCTCAGGTTCACAGCAGATAAATAAAAAATTAAAGTATGGACCCTGCATAAGAATTTCAGCAACATCCCAGCTGAAAAAGCTGGCAGTAGAGTGTTTCAAGTACAGGTGGTCTTGGGGGGTGGGGGGGGGTGGGGAAATCACTGAATTGTTAAGAATCTTGGTGCATGACACTACAGCACAACACAATGATTACATGGAAAGCAGGACTGTATTTAGATTGTTGCAAATGACATCCATTAATCACCACAATCAGCCTGGATCCTAACATTCTCTACGATAAACCACATTTAATTTCCTAATTCTTTTTCATAATTAAAACCAGATATTTGTATTTAGTCCACCATGCAGCCCAGATGTGACTACTGACACAGACAGAGATAGCCCAAACCTGTCACGTAGTACTGGTATGAACTGTTACACGTTTTGCAAAAAGCAAGATACTAGATAAGTCTCTAGGAAAGGAGGAAACATCATTCATAGCTAGTTATAGTTAGAATTTTTTCCCAGAATCTAAAAGTATAAAACACAAAATAGGGACTCTAGAGATTTCATTAGAAGCGCAGAGAACAACTCCAAACCGTTCAGATGGAAGTGTCATGAGAACGCTTTTCCTTTAGCTCCCTCTGTATCCCATATCCTTGACTGAACTAAGCCAAATCCTTCCTCCAAGATTTCATATTAAACAAAAAGCTTTCATGCTAAACAACTTCAATTAAACAGCATTCAAAAAGATATATTCATGCCTAAGTCAGCTACTTCTATGTTCTTTCAACTTCTACAGCTCCTAATAGGACAAACGGCACTGGGCTCCACTTAACTTTGTGCTGTGCACTATGATCTTCACAACACTTGAAGCAAACGCAGCAGAACCTGAACCACTACTTACACTTTTTATACTGCTAACTATGTGTCTTTTGCTGCTGCTCTCTTTCAGGAGGCCAAGCCAAGCTGCTCGCTTCTTCTTTGAGGAAAGAATTGTTTTCTCTTGCAACAACAAAAGAGAAGCTTGTTGAGGATAACATCTTTGATACAGGAAATCCTTAAGATGAAAAGCTTTTGAGGTGGGAGAGTACATGGAGACAATACTACATAATGTTTGTTCACCTCCCTTTTACCCACATCCTCACTTTGGCCGGTGATGCACTGGCAATTTGCAGCTCTTGTGATTATTTTATGAAGCTGATCACATTCTTTTCTATCTCAGTAATCAATGGGCAGGTTTATGGTTGAGAAAGCTGTAGAATTTGGGAATAAACTAGCTGGATAGCTTTGTCCCAACTTTACTACACGGTGTCAGATACAGCTCGGTTATGACCAGCACTACCCCAGCTGATGCTCTCTGGCACCTCTCTCAACAAAAAATGGGAATTTATGAGATAGAGAGCGCTCTGGAGAGGGCATGGGGAATTCAAGAGGGACGAAGCCTCTGTGTGTACTCTGCATTTCAAAGTGGTTCTGTAGTCCACAAATGCAGAGCCTCGCATACAGAATCCATTTTCTATGCTATTAACTACCTCAGAAAGTTTATAATGGTGTTAATATTGCAGAGTGCTTTGATTTAATTCTGAAGGACGTACAATTTCAGGGTTGGTGAAATGAATGTCTTTTAGCATCTTCCAGACAGCTAATTGGTATATATAAATTATTTAAATTATTGCAGAGTTGTGGGGATATAAATAAGTTTTCAGCAAAAGCAGATAAATATGTGGAGGGGTCTGGAAGAACACATACATATGCTCAGCCATAAGTAGTCTTATATTAACATCATCACACATAGAGAACATACTAAGATTTTCGATCATTTATACATTAAGCTGCAACCAAACACTAACTCCTTTTGTGCTGCGTATACCCAACCTGCACAGCTGCCATGCATCCCCCAAACTCTATTATGTTTCAATTCCACGAGACAAGCCTGGATTATCGCCTTGCAGCTCTGTACGAATGTAGAACCATATTTGACACCAACAGAATTTAAGAGCTTCTGTCTGAAAAGTGTTATACATTGCAGGCCTTGCACAGATAAGATCCATTTTAGTTTTTACTGTTGCTTCCTTAAAACTGTTGATGCAAGGAAAAGCAATAGGCATGTAAATAGTGCTCTGAGAAAACTTAAATGGTAACAAATAAAATAATCAAACTGATAGTCATTATCAAAGTATTGTACTTCCAGAATAGGATGAGAAGAAAATTAAAGCTCCATTTTGGCTTCAGACAAACAATTCCCTGAACACTTTTAGCAGGCAAAAATTGCTTTAGAAATTAGTCTTCATTACTCAGACCTTACTGATGGAACTGACTTCACGGCAAGTCAGCCAGCAGGACAGTGGCCAGACAGGATTAAAACCCAGATCTTTTCAAGCCTCACCTGAATTTCACCTATCAGACAGCATTTCAAGTTATATGCCCCATTAGAAGGTAGGTAAACACCATAAATAGCTGGAGCTGATACATTCTGCTAGTTTGTTTGGATTTCTAGATTTTCTAAAAACTATTTTAATATTCCCTCAGTGAGAGAGTTCTTGCGCTACTCCAATGCCTGCTGCACAGGAGGAAGTCACCACATTAAATATATTAAAGCAGACAGAACACAATACTGTACCATCAGTACACGCACTAACTTACCTCCAGAACGCACCGTAATAAGATCAGTGTATCTTTACAGGAGCCACTAAGGGGTACAAGCAATTGCCCAATTGAAAGGAAAAGAAAAATTAGATCACCCTGCCAGGGTCTACGTGTCGCAAAACCTGAAGGCATCTGAAGCATCTGACAGAGCTGGAAGGATCAACATAGATATTTGAATTCCTTCCAAACAAAACCGGCTGACATTTCAACCCCTTCAGAAATATTCTGAAGTCTTCTCCAAAGCCAAGTCTGCCCAAAGGAGTTTTGCAAGAGGATATTTAGACAGATTTAGTATCACAAGATGGCTTCCTCAAAAAGCTTGCCCTTGTGCTGGTGCTCTCCATCCACTCCAGCAACAGCCCACCACTTCCTCATCATCTGTACCAAAGCATGGCTGCATTCAGGTGTAGCTCAAAACTCAGACATCCACTCAAACCCCCTGCAATATGACAACCTCTCACTGCAAGGAAATGAAACCTGGCGGCATCCAGATAGACTTAGCTTTTCATTTAAAACATCTTCAACTTGTGTCTCTAACTTGCTGATACATTTTAATTAACTTTATCAGGAAAGATGTGCTTTGCAGAACATTGTATCTATCCCCCTGAGGATTACTAGATAAGGACAATTAGAGGTTAGACTGGATCCTTCACATCTGTTGACACTATGCAACTTTGCTGCTGTGAAATATTTGAAAGAAGAAAAAAAAAATAATCTTCCTGTGAAAATGAAATCCCTCCAGATTATACTTCAAACCTTTTCTTTAACCTTCAGGAGGTTGGGGTTTTTTTGATTACGTTTTGATTGTTTTGGAAACACTCTGCCTGCTGAACAAAGTAACCTGCACAGGACTGATGCACAGTCCTGCCTGAATCCCCCATCATCCCACTGCTCTTCCATCCCAAAATACATCAGAGAAAGGTCTTGAAGGGGAAGAGACAATAAACAGTGAGAGAACAGAAGACCAGGCTCATCAAGTGTACCCAATTTGATCTGTACCGATCAATCACAGACACTATAACATCTGCCAAGCAGCCTGACACCCAGTTCAGTAGCACTGGGGCATCTTAAGTGCTGTAGCCAACACTTCCACAGGTTATAAATTAAGAATAGCTTTGACAGGCTCTCAGAAACAAGCTTTGCACAAGGACAAACACATCTTCAATGATGCTGCCATTCACTTTAGAAAATGCTGTGCATATATTTTCCTTAACCCACTCTAGCTTTCCCTTAAAACAAGCATCTGCTTTGCAGGCACGACGTGCACCGAAGTCTCCACCCTGCTCCACACTGACTGCATTTACCCCTACATGTTTGACATGAAGTGGATCCACATGTAAGAGTGCATCACGTGGCATCAAATCCGGCCTCATGCATGCTGTGTTTCTGAAGTCAAGAGGCTACCTGGAACTTGCTATTTTACAAGGTGGATTTGATGCAGCGTGATACAGTCTGCAGTCTCTCTTGCAGCACTAGAAAACAGGTAAAACATAAGATCCTCCTCTTTAGAAATATGCCAGAACAGCTTATCATCTATGTGTTCTATCTTAAAAAAAACCCTGAAGCCAAACAAAAATCCTTGCAATGAAACTGCAGATATCCATCAAGAAGTTTTACGCAACTTACTCAATTTATTTTAAAATAGTCTACAGAATATTAACCTCTTCTAGCATCCTTCAACCCAGCAGATAGTGGGAGGGATTTAGGGAGAGAAGCAAGATGGAAGGAAAGATACATAAATAGCTACAAAACTCATGTACTATTGCATTTTTATATACATGGGGAATTAGCAAAAGCACAGAAATCATGGAATTATGGTTTGTGATACGTTAAAAGTTTTGCTGTGGTATATTGGTATATTTTTTTACATGCCTACCATGTTTTTTAAAAAAGTTCCAAGTAGGCCCCTTTAAAGTTATGCTTAATAAAATAACTAATAAAGATAGTTATTTGGCTGATTCATCACTATCACAAAAGGTCTGCACTTTTCAAACCGTTAAACTTCTAAGTCAGCTCAACACCCAAGTTCTTCAAACACTAACGCATAAAGCACAATAAGCACTTCTATTTCACAGAGTAGCTTACTTTTTATCTCCCCCTCCAGCACTATCTATCCCACTGAAAACAAATCCCTTTCTTCTCTTGGCCATCTGCTGCAGAATTTCAGGAAGGGCACTTCTACACTTTCTTTCAGTCATGCTCGCTCCTCCAAAACACACTTACACGCAGTCTGCTGTGCTTGGGCTTTCTTTGACAGCACATATGTTGATTTAGTAAAACGTGGTTTGAGCTTTCAAAAGGTTGTTGGTGTTGTTGCTCTGTTTTTCTACAGTCTTTCTTCACTCCTGTATCTTTCACCACTACACCCTGATGCACCCTCTTCACCAGAATGTGAATGAAAATTAAAATAGCATTTCTTAGCCTCTGTGCTGCCACAGGTAAGTATTATGCAAATGCTACTTTTTTCTGCAATGCTTTCTGTTGAAGAAGGGTCTGGTGATCCTGAGACACTTTCTGAAGAGGAAGGGTTGCCATGCTGCACGTGGAATGACTGTTGTACAACCGACTAAATATAAAATCCCTATCTGTTCCAGAACTGTTAAAGCTGAAGGGGAAACACAAACACAGATTACATCCTAAGGGATGACTGATTGAATGACACCCCTGTGACAGTCCCACAAAATGTTAGTGATAGACTGAATGCTTGCATAGTTGATTACTTAGGCAGGAATTGTAAGACACAGGTGGTGCATTTTGTGACAAAAAGAGGAAGAAGGGCATTCTTCATCTTCTTGTATTACAGTTGTCCTGAAATTAACTGTTAGTAATTTTGGGTGGACAGTGTGGACCCCCAGAGTCCCACATCAAAAATGTTTGGACCAGAATTAAGAAATCATAGAGTGACACAGTTCTCTAAGAGCTATACCAGCAATTAAAGAACATGACTGGGGGGGTGGGGGGGTGGGACTAGCCAAAGAAAACAGAGTAAGCCAGCATCGTGCTTTCAAAGTTCTTATATAGCATTTGTATCTCGCTGTAATCAACACAATCCAGGGGTCTGGACCAGCTGTTCCTGCACTGCCATGCAATGCCTGTGGGGTGGTGACACTGCATCACCTCTTTGCACCGCTTAAAAAGAGAAAGGGAAGAAGAGAGCAGTATCTCAGCCAGAGTCTCTAAAAGACAATCCAAAACACAGGCTGAGATGTCTCCCATCGTATTCTTATCCTGTTTTCCTTCCTAGCTTCCCAGGACTGATGATCACTGTGTCTTCCCTACCTTCAGGAAACTGGGAAACCAAAGACAGGAACTTCTATTTTGTTCCAGAAGGGACAATTAGCTACAGGAGAGGGAAGGATTAGAAGACCATACAATTTTTTTTGCCTTTCACTTCTGTTTTCAGGAAATACTGGAACAAACCATGATGCATGCTTACAAATGTGGATCACTGAATTGTCAAAACTGCAACAGAACAAGACTGAATTGATACAGTGCATCCTTGTGCAGAGGAGAGAAACAGAGAACGCATTGCACCTTCATCTGAGTAATACTTTTTGGCTCTGTCTCACCTATCGTTGTCCTCTGGAAGCTGGGGAAAAGAACGGTCTATGAAACTACTACGAGGTAGATGGAAACTGGCTGGATAGCTGTTCAGAGTGCAGCTCTCAGTGGTTCAGCATCAACACAACAGGAGGGATCAAGTGGTACTCCACTGAGGTCTTTCCTGGGTCTATTCATGGTCAATGTATTTGTTACCAAGCTGGATGATCAAACAGAACAGATATCATCACGTTGTGAAGGACTGCAGGAGACCTTCGCAAATTTGAAAAAGGGCCTGAAGGTAACTAGATAGAATTCAGTAAAGACAAATGCAAAGTTCGACAGCAGAATAAACCACACAAATACAGCTGGCCAGGCTGGAGGTCTGCACGTTACTGTGGGTCAGAAGCTGAACATCAGCGACTAGGCTTGTGTTGCTGCACAAGCACTTCACCAGAAATACAAACAGGAATATACTTTGCCAGCCACGTGAAATAATCCCTCTGCTCTGCTCAGTGGCAGTTAGGTCACAGCTTCAAGAAAGACGTGCTTTAACAACAAGTACATCAGGTAAGAGCAATGAAAATGATCAGAGGCTAAATCACATAACAAACAAGGAAAGACTGAAAGAATTAGAGTTATTTAGACTAATGAACAGGAACCTGTAAGAACATAACACTCTTCTTACAAGGCTTGTACAAAGATAAAAGAAATAATCTGTTCTCCATGTCCATTAGTGGACTGAAGACAAAATAATACTTGTAATGAGTTTGTCATGCTGACGCACACAGGTACAACCCTGCTTTGAGACAATAGGACGGACTAGAGGACCTCTTCACCTTCCACATATACCTTCCTATAATCTTATGAAGCATTTACATGCTTTTCGCATAAGAGCTTTTTTCCCCACCGGCAACAGTTAAAAGCTATAGCTTTGGCTCTGACCAGGTGAGTAGAATGCCTCAAACAGACTTGCAGTTGTGGGCCTGTGCAAGTTAGGGGGTGCTTGTGGGATACTTGTCCCTACTGATTCTAACCTTGAGTTTGGAAAGTAAACGCTTTTAAGTAACTGAATTGTTATGTCTCTCTCAAGAGATTTTTTCAGATAACAACCACGAAAGTTTCAAAGTTTCAGCATTATTGAATATCCCTGAAGAAAGATGTTTATTGAATTGCTGCAAAATGTTAACTGTTTTCTAACCAGTTCTTTGCATCCTTTCATACCAATGTAAGAAGGTGCTAGTCTCCAATTCAGGATCAGTACCACAGTTTATTGTTTCACTCTCCCTTTCCCTTTAGAAAAGGCAGAAAATGCAATACTGTCACTTGGGTATTGGGAAAGTATGATCCTGTCTGTAGAAATGCTACAGTTTTTGGCAGTAACTTTAATAATATTTGTTATAGATATCAATATCTGCTGATACGGTTTAGGAGACATGATAATCTGCCACTTTCCACTTCTGAATGAGACAGATAACGTGAGCATTAGGAGAGCTAGAAAAGGGGTATTGTGTTAATTTTACCTTTTAATAAAAAATAATCAAATAAAAACAAGCTCCCGATTGCTTAAGCAGGAAGGCACTAATCGAAGTAAGCAAGGAGACGTTAAACACATGCAGTGCAGCCTCTGGGCCAGACTATATACACATAGTTTCTGCTAGTCTTGCTTGAACACAGAAATTCATGTAAGCAAAAAGAGTAGTTTTAATACTAAGGTGGGAGGGTGGGATTGCCCAGGGGCATAGAGACTAAAGAGCAGAACTTCAGGTCTCCTCACAGGTTCCTTAAAAGCAGTGACTTTATAACCTTTTGCTAAAAAGCAGAGGGACATCAACATGACAAAGTGCAAAACACAGGGTAGCATTTCAGATGAACAGAGGCAGTCAACACAATTTTACTCTTTGAAGGGCTGTACCCTGCTGTCATATGGACATTGGGTTTGAGAGCTCCACAACCCTGATCACACTGCAAGGCTGCTGAGGGACAAAGCCCTACAGGAGTGCAAAAGGAGGGAAAACAGCAGCAGCAACAGAAACAGTGTATGTATCTAGATTAACTCTGAAAGCCAGGGAAGTGTGACATGAAGAGTAGAGGTAAGTTGATAAGCCACCAGAAAAACAAAAATCGGTATGCATACGTACAAACACGTGGCAGTTTTACAGAGACACAGGAGTACACAGGACAGAGAGCTGTGAAACATGGGAAGATTTACTACAACATGAACCTGGATGAATAGGAAACTACTATTTCAACAGATAGGTTAGCAGTAGAGCAACTATGGTAAATATCAAAGTATAAACAGTGCAGTAGTACAATATGCTCTGGTAAACACACAGCCATGAGTAATTACAGCTAACTGAATCATGCCATAGATCCAGAGGGTTGAGGCAGAATCTCTGCTGCTAAAACAAACCCCTACTAGTTAAAAGGCTTGAATCGTCTGTCTGAAAGAGTGCTGGACACTAAAAGCTTCGGTGTTAAGACAGCAATGGCCTGAACAACTAAGCTCCTCGGGGAGTGGAATGACTACAATTAATCCACAATGTCTAAACCTCTCTCCCTCTCCTTAGCAGGGCTGAAGCTGAGAGAAAAGCCTCAGCACATCAGAAGCAGCTGTCAGAAGCTAATCTAGAGAGACTCCTTAAGCACTAGCAAATGCCACCAGGCCTGGGAAATCAGAATATGATGTGCAGCAAACAAAATTCACTTCATCCCCATTTGGGAGCCACGAGCTCAGGCTGTATCAAGGCTACCGATCTTGAGGAGCTTCTTGTATAATGAAGTCTAGGGGCCGTCTAATTGCATGAGAGAGGAAACCCTGAAAGCACTGCAACAAATTCAGAGATGTCATTAAATGAAACCTGTAATAATTAGTCAGAATAACTTTAAAAAAGCTAAATAGATTACAAATGCGTATAATGCACTTCTCCAGATTTACATGGACAAAAGCCTATGCAAGGAGAGCGCAGACAAGATAAAGACACAGGAAATCTCAGGTTAGTTTTGGCTGCACAACCCTAGTTCTGTCCCCTCATGGGTATAAATTATGCAATGTTGTTTTACTATATGGACATGAATAATATCCTCATGAAGCAAGACCATGCTCAGAAGTATTAAGACTCACAGTAGCAATAGTTTAGGCCTTTATCTTCCGACTGCTTCCCTTTGTAATGTGGGACTTTGTCTTGCAAGTTACCAATGAGTCTAAATAAGCTGAATATTTGAAAGTGTGGTACACATACCCAAACATGGACATAAAACCACAATGTTACCATGATACATCCCTGGCCAAAAAAAAAAAAAAAAAAAAAA
>VUYV01000243.1:1040902-1150476 GCA_008711295.1 Anarhynchus alexandrinus
TTTTTTTAAAAAATGTATTTTTACTCTCCTATCTCAGAGCCAGGGTCTCACTGTTTCAAGCTGAACAGCAAGGAATTGCATAAAGTCACTCAGACCAATATCCCATGAAAAACCTGAGATCTAGCGGAGATGCTGGCATTTAATAACTGCAGTAAGAAGTATAGCCTAAAATGTTGATCTGCCAAACTGATTCAGTTCCCTACACTCTCATGAATAGGAAAAAATAACAACTTTGCACAGTCATGAAGACATGGGCCTTTTTACGTGTACCACCACAGCTTATGCACAGCTTGAGTGCTAAATGCATTCAAATTCACACTGCAGCGAGACGTGGAAGTGGATAGGGCTGAGAGGGAAGGGGGGAAGGCTACTGCACCCTCAGCACTCTTCATACAGGTAGGAAGTGATCCAGGACAGCCTTGTCAAAAAATTCCTCATGGCAAAGCTACTGATACCTGTAACATAACCAGTTACATGACTTCATGTATGAGAGGAAAGTAGTGTACCACCTCGTATGCAGATGACCGCATGTAAAGCAAGAGGGAAGCTTATCAAAGAATAACAACATCAAAATCTCCATCCCAGATCAAACTATGCATGTTTTCTGTCAGAGTTTGAACTGAACTGTGCACAAAACAGCTCCCTTTCCTTGCAAAGAGCGGTCCTTAAAATATAGAAGTTCAGTCATAGCAGTAGGGCCACTACGAGGCTAACATGGCCTGAGGAGGTAGGCGAATATTCTCACTTCAGTGGAATATTGCAACATATTATGTTCTATTATACAACTAACTGGGGTTTTCAGAAGCGCAGTTGAGCAATCCTTAAGGCTAACAATTGTTTTCCTCAAAATATTAAGAGCCTTAACTTTACAAGTTTGGTAAGTCTTTGCCTTTCATATAAAAAAGTTGTAAAAGTCCCTGCCAGGAAGGCAAGTACATGAAATAATGGAAACCATTTTCAGGACCTTTCACAATCATTTTATTTTTCACTCCCTTGTATTTAAAGGTAAAAAAGTTTAATTTGCATTGTACTTCTCAGCTCATCTGAGTGAGCATGACTGAAAGCCAAGGTAGAAAAGTGCCATACTAGAACACAGCACAGAAAAACTTGAGAAATGAAAAAAATTGCAAGCAGCATGATCCAGCCAGCAACTGGCATCAGGTACACTGTTTATTTAACAAAGAAATGCCAATTAATATTGGTGGGAAAGAACAAAAGAGAAACCGCACCAAGGAAACCAAGAGAAAGAGGATCCTACAGTGAGAGTAACTGAGGACTGGAAGATGCAGCGCACAGGCTCAGGCGTCTGCTATCCTGTGCTTCAGAGAAGATGTACTGTAATTATAGATTGCATTTTTATAACACTTCTCATTTGAGCCCTTTAAAGAGCATGAATAATAGTTATGCTTATCTTCCCTATGAGGTAAAAATAATTGCATGAATATAACAAATGAAGGAATTGGCATAGTGGGGAAAGGAACTGGACTCTTGTATTTGTGTACTGCTCCAACCCCTGCCAGCACTGACACTACTGAGGCACTTCAAAAGTGCCTGGCAGCACAGCACCCTACAAGGCAGGGTGCCCAGACTGCCTCATGAGGGCTGAGGTTACCCCTGGCTGATGGAAGAGGTTCACAATGGTTCTGTCTCTGCCCCTCTGTTCTGTTTCTGCCACCCTGCAGGCTGGGGTGGCAGAAAGAACAGGTGATTTCTGCCTTGGATGGAGAAAAATCTGTTCCAGTGTCAGAATAATTGAAAAGAAATCACTGGGAAGGATGTAAGGAAATGTGCTGATTCTGCTATAATACAGCCTCTGCACCATGCAGCATTAATAGGCTGAAGACAGTATTTTCAGTCCCTATTACCTCATAGCTGATCACCTTCACAGGGGATACACTCGAGAAGAAAGAGATTCCAGTTTTCAGTCTGCTCAAACCTCTCCCCTCTTCCCCTCTCTCGAAAGTGGGTTTGAAGTTCCCATCTGAAGCTGGAGGAAAGAACATGCTCTCGTAAGAGTTTCTATATAAGAACATTCCTATTCCACGTTTGGATTAATCAACAACTTATTACATGATGAGAACAAGCCAGAATATACATTTCACTGCAGGCCAGCTAGTACCTGTAGCAGCTGGGCAATAAATGTCTTTGTAGAGCTGGGCTCAGGGAGCCAGAGCAGGAACCCTGGTCTGCCCCATATGCGGAACTGATCTCCTCTTCAGAGACTTTAACCTTTATGTACTATTACTTAAAACTATACAGTACCTCACGAATCAAATCAATGGCAGGTATAATTTGTCTTAGGCTATTCCCAGCCCCAGCACTTGCAAGAGTACCACAGGCAATAATAAGAGGAGGTGATCAGTTACCAGATTATAAATTTTACCTTAGGATCTGAACTCAGGCAGAGATCCTGCTTCAGGATTCAGCTGGTTTTGTTTTGAACTCAGCTACTGACAAGTAAAGACAGTGCGAGGCATGGGCATCTAGGTTCAAGGTCTTAATTACCTTAAGGGTTCCTTGATACAACACTAAATGTCTATCTCCTCTCTCCATGTAACACCACGTACTGGACACACCACTTGAAAACAGGTGCACTGAAAAAGACTTGGAAGCACTTATTCTAGTGAAGTTACAGGGCTTTAAGACCCTGTCTCTACTGGCAATCATATTAAAGCTATTTCTCTCAGTGACAACTGTAATCTACCAATTGGCAATATATTTTTGACACACCGTTGAATTATGTAGACAGTAACAACCTCTGAAGCATCCAACATAGCTGATTTGTAAATTTATTTATTCAATCAAGAAAAATATTTCAGCACCTGCTGCTAATCTTCTGTCATAAAATAAGCGACAACAACTAAGGGAAGCAGGCTTTCCTGCATTAAAAAGCTAAATCCTTGACAATATACTTGATGGTGTATTTTACTCTACTTATTTTCAGGGTTTTGTACTCTGCCACAGGTATTACTGAATCGATACTGAACTAGTCCAAAAGCACAATTCAGATTTGCTCTGGATCTCTCTAATTTGAAAAAATATGATTTATGAATGCTTCAAGAGTACCTGGAGGATGGATGGATGTTCCACAAAGAAGCTGAGGTAAAGCCAAACTCATAAAACAAATGTACCGCCAGAATTTACTCTCACTTTAGAGAGAAGGTTTCTGGTCTCCAACCAGAAGTACAAGGTTTCACCAGGTGTTTCCCCAAGTGATATGTGATACATATAATTGTGGATGCATTGTTGCACTAAAGGAAACTGATCTTCAGCTCTTAGCCCACCCTTTTGGATGTGGTTCTGTGTAGGTCTTGGGAGCAGGGAATTAACCTACCAAGACTGCAGCAGCTCTCTGTCAAAGCACAGAAGAGCAGCAAGGACACAGCCAACAAACACGAAACCCCAAGAGACAGAAGCATAAAGCAACAAGTCATCAACAGTTCTGTATCTATAAGGGTCACAAAAAATTGCCCCGTGCTTTGCAGAACTTTTCTCTTTAGTGAAGCAAATTTTAACTTAACTATATCTAGACACTACAGCCCTCCTACCCCCCATGGTTTTAAGCTACTGGGAACACTTTAATGAAGAATTTGCAAAACACAAACAGTGCAACTGGCAAAGATCTGATCTTACTGGAGCTGTTCTGATTGGCTGAGTTTCAGGGGATCATTTCACATACACTTGCTCCACCTGCATTTCAAGTGGATCAAAAGAAATCAGAAAAAAATTCTTTCCTATTAAAAAATGCTCAACAGTTTTAGGTTGTGCTCAGAGATTAAAACTGCCACTAATGTCTCTGGTTTCAGTCGTTTCCAGTCAAACAGCTGAATGAACTAATAGCAAGAATGGGTCCTTCCCTCTGCAATGTACCTAACAGAGAAGGTGGAATTGAGCAAACATGCATTCAGCTGTGGCAAAGTCTAAAATTTCACATTTTCCAAATTACTGTCTACACTATTGCCTTCTCTGTAATTATTGCTTCTTACATTAGACTAATGAAGAATCAGCACTCGGGTTTTGTTTTGGGGTTGTTCCTTCCCCCCCCCTCCCCCCCCCCCGCCTTTAAACAGGACAAAGGAACACTGTTTAAGTAAGCCTGTTCCATCTACAGGAGACAGAGCAATTCTAGTTCTAAAAAGGAATAAGAATATAGCCAATTTCAGGGTCTTATTTTAGTGTTATTATACACAGCCATGAGAAAGCACATAAAATTTCTAGGTGTTTGTAAATAAAAAGCAGCGATCATTTCTAGTGAATATAAAGATGTTGGAAATATTTATGCTGCAATACAAGCACCCACTGTACCTTTCCCATCGCTGCCACCTAGCACATCAAAGAAAACAGTTTAATGCCACCTTTGAAGATCTCAATCTGATTGAAATCTGCATTGCACTACATTAATGACCCCCTGCGTCACATTAATGTTACTATTTACACATATAAGTAATTCTTAGCACAGGTACTGCATCAGAAGAGAAAAACACAAGCTCATATAACTTAATAAGTACCAAATAAACGTATCTTGGTCTCCAAGTAAACTATTTTGCAGCCAGAAAAAAACAAATTCCAAGGAAAATTATCCAAAGCTAGAAAGATTTATAGTATCATGCTCCTACACACTGTCAGGTAATCCATCAGCAATCAGCAACTACGTCTATCAGTGATTCTGACAGCGTTCCCTTACAAAGAGTTAAAAGAGAATGCTATACCCTTCTACACTTGTATGGATTGAGTGATTATTGACTGACAACTGCAAACAAACGCAGCCAGAGCTGTTCAGTGAATACAAGTTGGGACTATTTGCTCACTTTTGCTCATTTCATCTTTAAGCAGACAACTTCCTCACCTGTCACATATTTGACTTTGCTGGGGAAACACTGGGGAGACTCTTCTGGGGAAAGCAATTGCTTTGAAAAGAGCAGACATCGGAATTACAGTAATTAGATCCGGAAAGAATGTATAAGGATGCCCTTGCAGTTAAACAAGTAGCAATGCAATTGCCTCAAATTTGACTTGACAGCTTATTTTTAAGGTGAGCACTTCTGTTGTCGTTATTTGAAATTAGTTGTCATTGTCAGACATGTTAATTTATTTATAATTATATTATTGAACTTCAGTGACATTCTAGGAGTAAACTAAAAGCTCCCATGATATTAATTTTGTAATAAGGAATATCAACATTCAGGTAGTGACAAATACATGCCATTTTGCATCTTCTCTTAATCTAAATATAATAACTCTTTTATTTAGGCGAGTTTTCATATTTGTTCCTAATCCTGAAGGAGGATTTCTAGGATTACGTGACAGCACCAATTTTACAGTAGCAAGGTTAAAATTCCATCTGGTTTTCTTGCTTTTAATAGTATCCAGTAAAGCATATTTAATATATAAACTTCCTCTACTTTTATTCAATCTTTTGTCAACCTTAGCTAACCCATATTTTAAAGATAATATCTGAATAAAGTGTTTATGCCAATATAAAGTGTTTATGCTAATATTTTATCATTGCTATTTCCTTTGCTAGATAAACTTGGCACGATTAGTGATCAAAGCAAGAACATACTCAGTGACTTGGGGGTCCCTTTGTTTCAAAAAAATATCTTTATTTCCTTCATCAAGAAGTATTTTCTTTCAAAATTCAGTGATACCCACATCCCTTTATGAATAGATAATATGATTCCCAAAGCTTACTTATTTGTTAAAACACATGCTTTACTCAGCCAGGAAAATCTTTAAGAAAAAAAAAAGCTCATTACATTGGTAAGATGAAGAGAGACCAAATCTTCCAGTTCAATATGTGAAAACAGATATATTTATCCCTAGCTTATTTTGCTTCTGGTTACTTTGCTGAAGTTTCTGGAATAGCAAATACAGTGAAGTTTTGTTTTATTCACATTCATTCCATGGTATCTTTAATCTGCAAATGTCACAACAGAATTGTTTTAGGTAGCCATATGAAATCATGCACCTAATTATATCAGCTGTGCTTCCATTATCTCAAGAGAGACTTTCCTTTTTCCAGGTTGGTACTAATTTATTTTCAAGAGAGAAAAAGAATTAGCAATAAGAAAAATTAAGAAAATATGGTAAAATAATATGCAAGGCAAAAAAAAAATCACAGCTTTAGATTCTCTCTGGCTATGGCAATATACAAAAAGCAAACAAAAGTCCTCAATAAAGCATAAAGCATAATTCCCTCTTTGCAGCCTGTATGATTCTTAATAAAGACGAAGACAATATTGAGAATCAGTGCACCAACAGACAATGCTTTCCTTCCCACAGCCTATCTGCTACTTACAGTAGCTTTACTGAAACAGATTTAAACAAAAGTAAACAGGAGCTGGAAAACTTGGAAGTTCTCTTACCATCTGACAAGTCAATTAGCCCGAGGTAGTGCAAAAGTTTCAGAGAGGAGCACACCACCACCACAATCCCTAAAGTCTGGAGTCCCTCCGACTCGCCTTTAGTCCACATCCTTTAAGGCACCACACAGATACCTACTGGTGTGCCTGCAAACAACTGGCAGACATCTAAAGCTGAGAAATCCTCTGTTTGAGGCTTTTCTTCCTGCTGCTCAGCTAAGTGTACAGCACATTTCCCTCTCCCCCCCCTCTCTCTCTCATTCTCACACTCCCTCTGTTTCTCAACCTCTCTCCCTGTGTCTAGTTCTCCTCTCCCCCCCTCTTGCCTTTTTCCCTTTCTCTTTTTTTTTAAACATGCACGCAATTTCCTTATTTAACAGTAATCTATGATTTTATTTTCTTTCACTTCAAGGTAATTCTCTCAAGAGTTTACTTTGCCCCTGAACAACTTAGCACTGTGTTGCTAACCTCAGCAACATCTCTCACTTTTTTTTTTACTTTCTTTTTTTTTTTTAAAGAAAAAAGGTATCTGTGATGCCAGTCAATTTCTGCATTTGGGATTTTCTCAGTAATCCTGCTAACGCAGATGCTTTTTGTCAATGCCTCTTCTGTACTGCATAAGAGAATACGGCACATTTTAGGGGCAGAAAGGAAAGGTCTTTCCCTTTCTTAATTCCTCTCCCCCCTGACATACTGGGATATACATCAACACACTTCCCACATACATGTGTATACCTGTACAGAGCACAGCAATTCTGCTTGTAAGCAACAGCTCCAAACTCTTCCTCTGGCTTAGCTGCTGAGCAGCAAAGAGTGCATTTTGCTGGCATTTAACATTTACCCAGACATCAGCGTAGACCAGTGCTGGCCTGGAACAAGCATCCTTCACAGGCAGCTAAGGAAGACAGACAGATGCACTTTACACTTCTTCATCTTAGCAATATTTCAGCAGGCTGCTGGCATGGGGTAGCACTGCGGGTTGCTCTCAAGTTAAGTCAATTATGTATTTCTCCATTACCACCATAGATGAGTAAACACTTGGCAGGTTGAGTGTTTTATCAGGATGGCAGGTGCAAGATTGCAACACCAGTAAAAGCCCGATTTTTGAAGCGTGCTATTAGTGGAAGATGCTGGCATACCCTATGTGAGATGTTCAGGAGAACAGAGATAGCCAATGCCTTTTATTTTTACAGGACTTCGAGGCTGTCATTTTCCCCACACTGTTCCTATGGTCCCACCCCGCTCCAGGCAATCAGTAGCCCCCTTTCTCCACAGTCCCAAATGAGCAGGGCAGGCAGGCTTTCACCCTGCCACACTGCTCCTATTATCTCTTCTGATGCTGCCTCTGCCTTAAACTATCGCTGAACAACATCAGGTGCAGAACCTCAAAGGGATTTCGTATATCACATTAACTAAGTAATGCACTTGAATTGCTTAGAGATGTTCATATTAAAGACAGGTTGGAGGTACACAGTACTCATACATACTTCAGTGATCAAGTCAACAAGTAATGAACACTTTAATTGAATTTGAGCTTTGTTTCTGCATGCAGGTGGCCAAGGAAGAGATCACACTTGCAAATGTGTTATTCATGAGGGCGCTCTGTCATTGGCATCTACCTATCCAGAGCTCAATGGTGTGATATCAAAGCCACTTCTACTGATGAATACTTTAAGACCAAAGGATTTTTGTACTCTGTAGCATCTGCCACATTAGGTTTTCATTGCCCTGGCTGTATGACTGGCTATGATGCCACATTATGGTTCATATTTCCCAGATTAACACATTCAGCTTTAAAACTATCAAGAACTGAAATCACTGCACTGCCAAATCTCTCCCAGACAAGGAGAGGAGAATTTGAAGGAGAAACATGATAAACAGACCTCAAAACATTTAGGTAATTTCTTGGTTTATCATGTCCTGTTTGCATTAAAAACCCAAACACTGCTACCACAAAAAAAACAAACAAACAAACCCCAAACCAAACAAAAACCCAAACACAAAACAAACAAAAAACCCAAAACAAAACAAAAAAACCCAAGCAAACAAACAAAACCCCCCACGACATGAAATTTGGCCAGTTCCGTTGTTTGTGTTACTGCAATTTATGCCAAGTCTAACATTTTTGATTCNGCATATTGACCACGAAAATAACCAGGCTCCTCCGTGTCTATAGAAGAGATGTTTGACAGATTTACTGGCTGCCTGGTAGACTTTGCACTGTTTCCTCAGACCCCCAGGTTAACAGATCCTAAAGAGTGCACAGAATGAATGAGCCCACCTTACTTACCCTCTCATTCCCATGCACATTATTTCCTTACAGATATATCTAATCACAAAGCTTCCCAGCTATGCATGAATCTCCTGAATCTACTAGTTCCTAAAAAATGATGATATGATGAGCAATGAAACTCAAAACACCTGGCCTCCTACAGATACGCCTTGCAATTCTGCAGTTCTCCTGCCATAATGTCCCACCTCTGCATCTTCTAGAGCCCTGAAGAAGCAGCTTAGCAAGAGGCATGGGGAAGGGCATGAAAAACTGGTAGTTCCGTTGTTTGTGTTACTGTAATTTATGCCAAGTCTAACATTTTTGATTCTTTAGGTGTTCCTGATATATGCAACTGCAAAAGAACACAGCTACACAAGGCTACGGATGCCTTATGGGAGGCAAATCTTATGGACCCAAATATTCATCTGTGTTTTCCCCACTATAAGACCTAATTTATGTAAAAGAGATCATCTTTCCTTAAAAGCTCACCCTCCCAGCTTGGCCTATTAGTTACAGCAACACTCATTCTTTACTGTAATATTGAGCTAATGAGAGAAATTAGTTCTGTGGTTTAAACCAAAGAAAGGCTACTCAGTTCAGTTCTCCAATAGAAATCTGCACAGAAATAGAGGATCATCAACTCTTAACAAGAGGCAGAAATATTAATTAAGAGTTTATAAGGTATTATATTTGACTCACTCCTAGAGCAATGAGGAAAACCCCAGACCAATGCCAAATAAATAGTGGGATTCAAAATTTTTTGAGTTCCACAGTATAAATATTCTCCAGCCTAAAAAACATTCTGCAGATCTGCAGCAGCTTTTGGATCGATGCTTCCCAAACATTCGTAAATCTGCTGCAAAATACATACCGTTGCCCTCAGAGAGGGTAGCTCAAGGAACTAAACGATTTTAACTAGAATCACACATAAAATAAATAGCACAAACTGAAATGCCTGGTTTTCTGTCGTAGCCACCGAACAACATATTTTGTAGAACAGCAACTGGAAGAACATTTTTCTAGCCATATACAGACAAGGTTAAGCTCACCAGTGAAGCAATAAGCTTCATTTTTGCCAAATCCTAAAAAAAGAGGAATGTAAACAGCCAAATGTTTAAAAGACCAGATGTCTTGATAATAGAGATAGATGTTATTGCTAATACCTAGCGTACATATCTCTCGCATGCAGAAAAAGAGGTTGAATGCCTCAATTAACTGTGAAAAAGGTTTACGCTTGGTATGCACAACATGTGCCCTTTGGGAACATAAGTAAGAACTCTATAAAGATCAATCAAAAGAACATGTAATGAAAAGGATTTTGTGGTAATAAAAGAATTGCTATGATGAATCATATCAAAGATTTATGTAATCTATAATCAGCTCTTAAAATTGGTTGGGGGAAAAACCCCATCACATGAAGGTGCAAAAATCACAGCCAAATAGAATAATATTCCCTACAGCAGAAGCTTCTCCCAGTGACCAAGCTATTTGAAACACATTCACACTTTCAAAGAGGAGGATTTGTCTCCTCACTTTTTTTTTTTTTTAAAAAAACAAATGCAGCATGACATGTTCTCATTACTCACATCTTTAAGAAAACTCCAGTGGTATTCTATGATGAGCCTGGTATAAACCCCTAAATATTAAATTTTTATCATTTTGATTGAATATTCCTTTGCTCTTGTGTTATGATAAAGAATAAACAGGAACACCTGATTGATTCTTCTTCTAACAGTTCATTGTTACAAGTATCTCTAGAACACCTCTGTTTATGGATCTCCTGATACTAGGTAGTCCTGAACAGTCTTCTCACACAGCTATTGTCCATAAGTCTACTTTCATTGCAGGTCTCTGAAGCCCTTCCACTTCTGTTGTATTTTAGAACTGGCATAATGAGATCATTCACACTATTGCAGGTGGCTACAGCATCAAAAGTATGAAATTACTGTTCCATACATCTTTATCCATTATTTCTTTCATGCGTGCATAAAGTTAGTGGGGTTTATTGCTGTTTTCATTTTAAGCTAAACAAACCAAAATGAAAACTAGGTCTTTCTCATTAGTGTCTTTAACTTACCTAGTCCCAAGCAATGATATTAACTGCTTAAATTGCAGCTTTTTATCGGCTTGCCTTGGTCAACGGTCATTCATCTGCCCTGTTCACCACAGGTGGTTAAGCCCCTTTGGTATTTCTCAGATTTCTCTGGATCTGACTAGCCATAAGTAATTTGTGCCATCTGCAAATTATGTGGAGAGAAAAACATTGACTGCTAACTGCTGACTACAATTTCAAAAACATTATGCTATGAGTAAATTAGCAAATCCGGTATTTAAGTAATTGATGGTTTAGGGCCCCCATCTAAAGTACGAGCAATCTCCAGTTAAACTAACAGCCATTCGGTGACAATGAGCTCAGGTCCCTTCCCATTTGCACCACTACAATTCCACCCTGACCCCTCTGCCTGCAAATTAATTTGGCTTCATATCACGCTTGTGTTTCCCAGCAGTTATTCACCAGCTAGGAATGTTTTTGGAAGCTCTGGCTAATTACCAGTTATTATTTTTGTCACTAGAGATACATTCTGTATAATGACAGGCAAACCACAAACGTCTCATTAGTTGGCTTGGATAATCCAGAAATTTGGATGCTTTTCTATTAGTGCTGCACAGGGAGCTGGGAATAAGGAGCTCAGTTCCTCAGTCTGCTATTTCCCCGCTGTGTGAGTGCAGGGAAGTAACTGGCAGATGAAGCCTTGTCCTGATATAATATGACTTGTTCTGCTATAACAAAACCAGCTATAATTCCATCAAAATTTCCCCCCTTAGTTCAATTCTTATGATTCAAGTGAAGGATCTACTATCTTTGTTCTATCAGCATCTCCTGTCTTGCTGGCAATGGTACGATGCTGTTGGGTCAGAAGACCCATGGACAATTGATGCAGCAAAGTAGAAGGACACCACACATTTTTCCCCCTTTAAGAGGACTGTCTTGAGCTAGCGATTCCCAGCCTTTTGCGAGCCTATTAGCACAATTCACATCGCCAACTTTGAAAATGCAGGAATATCTTTGAAAGATTCCAGAAATCCAATACATTATTAGTGACTTTTTCTAGGCCAGTCGGAGGCACCTTGACATTACCACAAACTCCTGAATGGAGGACTTTGCTTTGCTCTGGACCTCATGATAGCAAAAACCAGTGATGCACACACAGGTCAAACTTAAAGCAAGCTTCCTATCAAGCTACGAATCACAAGACCACCAGCAACTAATGAAGAAATTGTGTAAACTTGAAGGTCTAACTTGATGTTTACATGCATGTTGTCTGAAACTGGGTAGTATATAATTGAGGCAATATATAATTAATGAAAGGGTAATAATAACCTCTCCCAACTATTCAATATCACTGA
Source organism: Anarhynchus alexandrinus (assembly GCA_008711295.1). Classification (NCBI taxonomy): domain Eukaryota; kingdom Metazoa; phylum Chordata; class Aves; order Charadriiformes; family Charadriidae; genus Anarhynchus; species Anarhynchus alexandrinus. Next base: position 1,052,945 of record VUYV01000243.1, read on the forward strand.
CAGGAATTCAGACACGCTCTGTTACACTTTTTCCTTCTGTTTAACTGGTTTTCACATGTTTCTCTAGATTTTTATTTGTAAACCAACATAGTTGCAACATAGCCACAGCAGCAAAACCAAACCCAGCAGCCTCCTCTAAGATCACTATCAGACTTGCAGAAGTGCAATGGCTGCTCTCAGGGCTGACCCAAGGAAGTTCTCCAGCACCAAACGTGCCGTCTTTTCTGTGCTGTTGTTTAGGCTGGATGAGCTGCCAGCAACTGCTTAATAACCTCAGCTGTACCAAGAGTGGAGATAGGGAAAGGCTGCAGGACTTTTCTCATTGTCCTACTTTTTAAGCAGACTATGAAAGTTGAGGAGGACACATGCTGTGAGGAAAAGAAGAGTAGGGGAGAGGAAGAGAAAAGTTAAAAGAAGAAACAGCACAAGAGGGTGTTTCAAGTCTGAAATATTCCTTATTTCAATAAGGAACAGTGAACAAGGGGATGTAACGTGAAGAACAGATCTGGGAGAGACTGGGATGGGGCTATGCACAACCTGAAACTGCATAAAAATATAAAACCTGATGTTTCAATTATACTGGAGGTTCATTCCCCACACAGGGAAAATGGCACTGCACCAGTTCACACAGCCAGCCTGTGCTGAACACCACATCCAGCTAAGCATCATCCCTAGTACCCTTACTCGGAGGTGAGCACTCTTCTCATCAGCAAATATCCATAACTGATGGCAGTAAAGAGGAGCCAAAAAAAGCTGTTAAAAACCACAATCACCAGAAGACAGATATGCTTTGCAGTGGCATTTTCTTGCTTACTGTATTTCTGCCACAGAAATAGGAGACATGACCCCTCACTTGTGGCACGGGCGATAACTGCTTCCAGAACCTGAACAGTAAACGACGCATAAAGCTAAAAGCCTCTGCTATCAAATCAGGCTGCAGTGATTTTCTCATCATAGGAGGATTTCCTCCCATATTATATTTCCCATGGGTATCAGCTTGTTACAGCTTCATTTCCAGTTTTAGTAAAAGTGATGATTAACAATGCAGAACCTCTGCTCTCAGACTTTTTTTGTAATGGTCTTTGTTTTTCCAGACTCATATTGAATTAGGTATGTGAGAATGACAATGAACAGGTAGGTTTTTCTCCCCTCCCACAGACTTAGAAGATCATAAGTTTACATCACAGATGACTGACACAGGATGAATCACAGGTTAAAAGCTAAACTTGCTTAACATCAATCATACCCAGTTATTTGACATAACTGCATTTATTATTTACAGTTGGTACAATGACAAGTATCCTACCTTTCCAACGCATGTCAACTTGCTGATAACTGCTAAGATGCTCCTTCTGACCAGGTCTTTTGCATGTTCCAACCTTATGGGTAAAGGAAAAATCCCCAAGGGATAAAACCAGTAAAACCATCCAGCACCACACATGCTACTCTCACACTCCTCTCCATGATGGATCTTCTCTTGACATCAGTCACAGCAAGAAAACAGGGAGCTGGTTTTCACTAAAATTATGTGAATCTACTGGTGTCTCGAGGCACTTAGTTTTAAAGAATTGTTAGTTGGAAGCAATACCAGAGATCACCTACTCCAGCCTGTTGCCCAGAGTAAAAGCTGCCTCACTGCCAGCACAGCACCTGCCAGATCAGTCAAGACTTGAGACCTCCAAGAATAATGAGCCCACCAACTCCGAGACAGCTGCCCACTCCAGTGCTGCATCACTCTCCTAGGGAAGAGGTTTCTCCTAATGTTCAGTCTAAACCTCTAAAGCTGCCACTTGTAGCCACTGCCTCTTCTGTTATAAAAATACAACAGTGCATGCAAAGGGCCACCTGTAAGCCACAAGCCTTCCTCCAAGCTGGCTAGGCTTTTGCCCGTGGGAAAAAAAAACAACCATACAGGCTGCTCTATGCAAGGCAGCATTTAAAGTCAATGCTTTTGGGTGTGTTCTTTAGAGAAAACCCTTGAGCGTGGACCAAGTAATTTTGCTGCAGTCTGTTCTGCTCCGTTGCTGCCAACCAAAACCTTTTAATTATCCCGAGAAGGGCTAGACTACAGGCCAACAGCACAGGCTCTTCCCCATGTCATCAAAGCACTTTCAACTAAGATGCAGGGAGTTTAGTTTCCTAAATCAGTGGGCCAGTCAAAGTTACCTGTTATTTCAAAGTTCAGACTGTGAAGTGTGCACAAGGGAACATCTTCTGAGAGGGAAATATCAAGGCTATCTTCCAATGTGGTCTAATCAGCAAGCAAGGAAAGTGCTGGTTTGGATTGTAGCTCTGAAGGTTGCACATCTGACTGCAGACTAGGATTAGAAATATCAGAAGCTGTAAAATACATTTTGGCAATGTTTCACACGTTGCCTGGCTACTGAAGACTTCATAAGCGATTCAGTCCATAAGAACACACAGTGACAGGAGGGTGGCTTTGCACCTTTAACATCAGTGGGATTTTGCACTAGACTTGAGGGCAACAAAATCCAAGTAATCATGAAGAGTCAGTAAAGAAATTTAAGTTTTGAAACTCTCAAAGGTTTGTAGGAACAGTTGCAAACTTGGAGAAGGAAGAAGAATGCCAGGAAGCCTGACCTTCACAAGCAGTTTGTATCCCTCTTGAAAAGCCATGGAACTACACTGAGTGCCATAAGATACATCTCTGTTGGTGACACACCTGTACCAAGCAGATGATTAGCAATTCATTTCTTTGTCTCATTAAAGGTCTACGTAGTTATTTAAGGAGTGTACTAACAAATATGATTACATTTCCCATCATTCCACTATGGTAACACATGTAATTTAGTCAGCCATACAGTCATCGCAGCTCCAGCGGTCTCCAATCGAGACATTGGCTTCTGCCCTGTTATTTACCTGTTTCCCTTTATTTTTAAGTAGTGAACTGAACAATCAGTCTGTTTGGTGCATTTTTTCCTCACGATCTAGTGGAATATTAAACTATGCACTTATTTTTGCATGAGAATTATGCAAAATATTGCACAGTGAAGATAATCCTATATATTTTTCTTGGTTATAACATACGTATTACAGTGTTAGGCACTGAACAACACTCTCCACTTGAGGAACACTGTTCCTTTGCCTGTTATATTAAACCATGTTTTCTCACCACTTTTCATGCTATTCTGGATATTTTACTTTTAAGTGGCCTCAAGCAATGGATACAGGCACATGTTTTTCTAAATAAGCCTATATTTCTTTCACTTATTGATCTGTTGTATGAGGACATACCTTTATATATTCTCGTCGAGTCTTTAATGGCATCTCATCTTCATTGTATCATCTATGCATTACTTGCACTTAAGTTTTTATTTTATCATCTGTAATTTATATTCTTGTTCTCCCCCCAGCTTGAAAGATTTAATTTAGTTATTTGCATAAGTATTCCGCAAAAGATAGTGACACAAAAATAAGGATACTACTAGGAGATCAGAGTAATAAATTCATGAAGGAATTATGAAACTGTACAAAACTAGTAATATTTTAGATACATCACAGTGAATTATGAAATAGTACAAAACTATTTTAGATACATCAGTCTCAAATTGCATCATCCCAAAAATGTTTGGAAACCTGGGCCAAGTAGCAAAACTCTCAGCAATTAATGTTTTGCAATGAAACAGAAACCAAGAACAAAAAGGTCAATTTATAAAGCCAATGTCTGAAGTTACACTGTCTAAAGAAGTAATATCAAGTTTTGAAAGTATAACATAGGCAACAAAAACTTTAAAAAAGCAATCTATACTGCAGTTCTAAATACATGGAGAGTAGGGGAACTTTTGGAGGACTCCCTAAAAATGGGGCTGGTTTTGCTTCTGCCAGCACAGCTCTGACTATTAGATGCATAACAGCAGTTTCATGTAACTTGCGCTCAGTATAGGGGCCAGCTCTCCAGAGTTTACCAGACTGCCTCTGATTTATAAATTTATAGGTTTAACTGATCCTCTAGTGGCACCACTGTTTAAATTCCGCTTCTGGGCACAGCACAGATACTCTGACATTCATGGAAACGTGAAGGTCTGACCAACAAAGCACTTGAAGAGCTGTAAAGCAGGTGCACGTGATAGAAACTATACTTAGGCTGTTAAAGCTAAGCAGTAGCCTGAGATAATCAACTTCCTTCAAGCCCCTTCCCTTACGTGTATCTAAAAATATTCAATTACCAAGCAAGCTGGACACTGGTGATGGAGCCAGCATCCTACTCACTTCTGCATTGCTACTGCCAGTCATGCAGCAGCGGAGAACCAAAGGAAAACAATATGGCAACAACATATACTGTCTGTCCAGGCGAACTGCAAGAACAGGGAAAAAAAGAGTCAAACTCAGAGATAACCCCTTCAAGAAAATTAGGAGATCAGGAAAAAAAGGTAAAATGCTGAAAGTACATCAAGAGATAAGATGCATGGAAAAAAGCAGTAAGGAAAATGAAGGTGCCAGGGGTTTTCTGAAAGCAGATTTACATTCAGAATTTAAGCTGAAATTCAAGGGCAAAGGCAAACTGAAGTAGATTTATGACTATAATGTTGCATCTGGCAAAGGGCAGCACAGATAAAAGAATGATTTCTACACAGCGCATCCCAGGTCTGTAAATATTCATATTTTGGGCACACTATGTATCATACACATTTCAGCAGTTAGAGTACTCCTCCAATAATCCACAATCCTCTCAAATATCTATATGTATTACAGTTGCATTTCCATGGTTGAAGATGATATCTGAAGAAAAGCTGAGGGGGAAAAAAAAAAAAAAAAAAAAGAAATGTGAATTTCTTCAAAGTCCTCAACATGCACAACTCAAAGCCTAACTTCTTTTCCAAGAAAGGATAAGACACTTGAGAGCCAGCTCTTGATAAAAGAAACATTCATCTACATGAAAGAATTTGTTGGATCTTATCACAGAGGCACTTATCCTCTGAAGCAAAAGAGCCACACATCTCTTGGGCTAATCCCAGTGTCAAACAAGACAGAACGAGAGGTAAAGAGGGACAGAGTTCGGTGCATTTTGGAAGCACTGGACCTTGGGACTTGATGGTTTCTTCTAATGCCTGCAGAAGAATGGCAATTGCATAGACTATTACCACACCGCTCTCCAGGGACGGCTACTATACTGTAGGACAATACTAACGTTGGTGCTGTGAGCCAAACAGTTTAATCTGTGTGTCTACACACATAGAAAAACTCATTACGTGGTCACTTGCATATATCATTTGCACTATGCCATTCCTTAATAAAAATCAGATACACAGCATCAAAGGTATGAAAGATGAAAGGCTAAATCCCGTTGTGAATTGTGTTGGTCCAGTTCCACTGTCAATCTAAATTTTGGTTAGTTCAAGCACAGGAAGATCATTTGTCTTAAGAACATTATAACTGACTATCCAAAGAGCTTTTTAAAGAAAAGTTGATTAAATATGTCCATATCAATTAACTAAATATTTTAATGATGTTCCATAGTATTCATTGGAGATTTTAATAAACCTCTATCTCTACTTAAATATTCCTGTCAATTTGCTGATTGGAACACATTCTAATAAAAGGAAAAGAATATGACAGAGGACTTTACTTTCCTCTCCCTCCCCACAATTTAATTAAATTGCAACTTATTAATTGCAAGGTACATTCTCGTGAAAAAAGTGCAATGCTTAATTACCATTATTAAACTAAATATCAGTTTGGATACATCAGTGGATGCTTCGCTGCTGCTCAAATGTATCATAGCTCAGGCCTAGAGGGTAATACATTTAGATGAAATGAAAGGGTATTTCAGTTGTCGGTACTTAGAGCTCTTTCAGGCAAAGAACAAATCCAAAATCTAGCAGTGATGCCAAATTATGTCCGGAGGTATTGCAGATGATAGTTTAGTTAATCTAAAACACAAAATACTCTTCAGCACACTGAAAAATCCTTGGCTGGAGCATTCTCTATCCTTAAGCATTTTACATTCACAGTGAGTAGCTAATTATGATTAACTCTTTTGTTAATCATCAGGAAATCATGCACTACAATAAATTTGTTTTCATATAAGATTTATCCTCCAGTTACAGCTTAAAAATTTTGAACAAAAGTATTGATATGAATTCTAGATATATCTCTCTAGATATATCTCTGCCATTTCCAGAGAGAAAAAAAGATGGCACAACATCCAAGAACTTCCAAGGAAGTACTGAACAGTGTCACATTTCCATCTGGCCTTGAAAATTGAAAGATGCTTCTCTGCAGAAAAAGAAAAGCACACAGGAAAAAGATTTGGGAAATGAAGGCAGGCAGAAGTTCTCCTAATTCTGGCAGATGATGAAATCGTTCTGCCAGTTTAGGCTTCTTAGAGAGAACTATCGCACTTTGAGGATGTAAATGTAACAATTTAAGCAGCTATATGAAGGTTTTGTTTGCTTGAGGGAAGCTAGATGATCTATGCTGAGAGAACACCATATTTTCACCCTCCACTCCCACTGTTTTGTGTAATATTCAGTTATCAGAAAGGCAGCCTTTACAGACTGCTCACTGCCTACAATTAAATTGGAACAGAGGCTCAGATAGCATGATTAGCATCTTTCTGCATAGTTTCACTATTTCAGCTGTAGGGACTACTTACAAGAAGGAATGTTTTTAGATTAAAACCAGATACGTGTATCTGCATCTTAAGGCACTGTGGGAAACCCCATACATCATGATTACTTTTGGGGGGAAAATATACGTAAATATATTCATGAACACATGAAGCTTTGTGAGCCTGAACACTGTTCGCAAGACTCTGAAATCATCCAGTTCCACAAAGTACACTAATCCTGACTCAGTTACTAGCTCCAATACCATCAAGGCAGGAAAGTGGAAAAACACTTGATTCCACACCTAGGCACATAAGCAAATTGGCATGGATTCTGCTAAATAATTGATCTGAACAGGAAGGAATTTTCTAGTGTCTAGTTTGTTGCCCAGATTGCAAAGCTACAATCTTTTGTGCTAACATGCACAAAAACTTGATTCCTGTGTATTTCTCCTGAATACCAAGTAGGTAGTCCATAGCTGTTAGAATATAAGCACCAGCAAGCATTAATAGTTAGGTTTCTTCAAACCTGAGCATAAATTATTTTCCAGTGCAAGATACATATATATCTTCCTGAACAATGGAAGAGTGCCTGGAGAGTCAGTTAAGAGAGAAATAGCATCTTCTCAAACAACATCATCTCCAATCTACTAAAAATTTCACCGTTATAACTCTAGAAAGAGAAGGTGAAGTTAGCATATTTATTCAATGCATTCAGTTGAGTTTATACAGTAATTGTGCTCAGAGGGGGCATTAGACAGCATATAGGCTTAGAAATGCCATACAACAGCCTTAAACTTTAAGTGTCAGCTGAGGATTACGGTTATCACTTGTTTATGGTGATGTTAACTGCACAGACACTCAATTGACTTTAATGGCACATGTTATTTCAGGCTTTGCTTTGGTCTCTGCTACAACTCCAAAGCACAGAGACAGGGGAATTAACTGTGCCACTAAAGCTGAACTAACAAATCTTAAACAGGGGCTTTACTTGAAAGGAAAGCTGTGCTACACACAGGTGAAGAACTGCACCTTGCATCGTGATGAATTGTCAAAGCTGAGCTTGAGCCTTCACAGGAGCAATTTCTTCAATACCTCTCTCCCTCAGTGGGCTGAAAGGAAAATATGTGGACTCCCCACTCATAGCCAGGCAGCAGCAGAGCAGGATTAACTCTTCATGCTTTGTATCATAGACATACACAAACGAATCATAAGGGCATCAGAGGCCCCACTGCGACTTGGTGGGGCTGGCTGCAGATACACTAGAACTGGCAATATGACCTGGATCGGAGGTACGTGAAGTCTTTTTCTGCCTGACTGTCCATAAAACCACTATACTAATAGTTTGGCTTTGGGGCTAGTGCTCAATTTCTATCCCCTTTATTTTTCTCTTGGGCACATCTAAGTCAACACCACTCTGATACTGGAATTGACATTTTCTCCTTGATGTTCAGTCTTGCTTGGCTGAAACGTTGTTCTGCGTGACAGCCATTATGGAACTCATCAGTTACTGCTGGGTTATCACTCACATATTGCTTCAACCCATTAACAGCATTTGACTAATAGGTGGTCAGTGTCAGCCCTTGCTTGCTCCTAACAGGGAGTCACAAAAAGAGAGAAAACCTGGTTGCTCTAGTGGGGAGAAGTTGTGAAACCATGGCCAAATCATGAACACCAAGATGCCCCAGTATGTTTTGGGGCCCAGAAAGGAGGTGCACATCCACTCTGAACTCTGTGCTTCGCTCCCTCTTTTGCCAGCAGGGTAATAGCACTGCCTTAGAAGGCTCTTATAAGTGTGCTAAGTGCTGTGGAACACTAGGAAGTTACGGTATGGGGGCATTTAGAGAGTCTTGAAGCAGGGCTAATAAGGTGATACATGGGTAGAGGAGAGGTGAATGTGAAGCATAAAATACAACAAATTGAAGCCATGAAACACCCATTGGTATCAATGTAGGCATTAGCCCAAGAAAATAACTATATGTCACAAAATCTTAATAACCTCCTCACATGAATTTCAGAATCTCAGAGCTTGGCAAATCACTGCTGATTTCCTCACAATCAGCCAGGGATACTTGTCTTCCACAAAGTCATTTGGGATAAGACTAGATCCCTTCCCCAGGTGTCCTTGGCATAATTTTGAAGAAGGTTTCTTGAAAAATAGTCCTGCCCAGCTCTACTAGGATGGAGGAAATAAATATATTTTCAGCTCACTCCATTTCAGAGACTGCCCAAACCGGGGTCCCCTTTTTGTAATGATGCTCAGTAAGACATCAGCTGCTGGGCATGTTGTGATATGGGTTTGCTGTGACTTTAGGGGAGGCATAGACCAGCATTTCCATTTTAATAAAGAAATCAGTTATGAAAGATGCCATAGGGGAAGGTAGCTCCAGTAATGGGGAATTAACAAGTTCCTGTAATTAGCCAATTAATTATCTTGAATCTAATTCATTAAGAAGTTGCATGTTCTTATTTCATTCATTTCTCCTCCTGGCCTCCTCTTTCTAGCTAATTCTAATCGCAGAAAGAGGTGGGAAAGGTAACCAAGAGACATCTAGTTCAACTGCTACACAGTCTCCAAGAACACTCTGAAGTCGACCCACATTGCACCATCACCCCCACTCCAAGGAAAGCTGGAGGGACTCAGATTTTGGCAGCTAGCGCTGGGCAAACCTGCCATTACACAAAATAAGGATAATTTTCAGTAGTAGTCTGAACATGATATTGAACTATTGATGAACTGGCCCAGATCAAGGCAACACCTGGCAGCACAAACCTCTGTGCAGGGTAACCCTTGTGTATCAAAAACATTCAGGATGCACTATCTAGGTGTCTCAAAAAAAATCTTCTCCAAGGCCCTGCTCTGCCAACACAGCGTATGCTCAATACTTGGCAAAAATTGACAAAGACAGGTACAGGAAACCTTAACTCACACCCTTCTATCTGCCTGTCACTGGATCCAAGTTCTAATATTAAAGCCTGATGTTTTCAAAGACCGTAAGGACAGCAGCACTTCAGCTTTGCCCGAAAATCACTGATGGAGAGGGAGTGCTGAATTCCCTTTCACAGCAATTTTTTTTCTAAGTTATCAGCTCAGCTCTCTGCCTCCTTTCTTTCTGAGCATTAAAGAGAAGGAAAACCACAAAATGCTGGGTTTGCTTTCATTTCTGCTTATAAATCAAGCCACAAAAATCTGTCTTAGCCTCTATCTGTTAACTAGGAAAACATTCACTGGCTGTATTCTGAACAGGCACTGCAATTCGGTATTCTTTAGTATAGGATTATTTCTTGAGAAGCAAAGCTGACACAAAGGTCTCTGTTTCCCAGCTACAATGAAATGGAAACAAGTCCTGAGAACCTCCCTTTTTATAGTAAGTCTACAGATATTTTTTCCAATTCTAGATTATATGGTTTGTAAACAATGTTGCTTAAATGGGCTTTAAATTTATATAGTGAATCAAAATTTAGCAAAGGGTAAGAGATGGGAGAAAATGTCCACACAACCTACGAAATAAACAAATAGCTGCAAAAGAAAAAAAAAAGTGGGCAAATTCTTTAGGTAGAAATTAATCTTATGTAAATTTCAACCAGGAGATAATTACTACTACTATAGAGCTTTCACCTATAGTTTTGGAATATTTTACAAAGAAAACCCTAATAAGGAAACTGACAGAAAGCAAGAGAATGTTTCCCAGAGCCCTGAAGGGAAGCCAGGGCCAGAGGTCAGGTTTCCTGAGTTTTGAAGCAGCTTAGTTTGGTACACTGCCTTATTCCTGCTGTCTTATCTGAACCCCTTAACTCAAATTATTCAGGCTTAGGTTTATAGGTTACATTGCCTTGATTTTCCTTCATTTTATTCACTCTTAATTCTAATGCTCTTTTCACTGACTTCTTCACTAAAGTCTATTTTTCTTTTGTTCCTAAATACATTCAAAAATCACTGACTCAAAGTCTTCACTATTCCTTGGGTACTGTTGAACAGTCTTATCCTTTAGAAAGCTTCAAAACAGAAGAGAGAAGAATAAAGGGGGGGGGGGGAGGATAGTGAAAACTGAGTGATAAATCAAGACTAAAAAGGAAAGAAGAGAAACATCAGATAAAAGCCAGTTTATCCATGCCATATGTGCCAGCCAAACTTATGTCGATTATTCTTCTAATCCTAAATAGAGATGCCTGCCTTTGTTACAAGAAATGTGTCTATTTACTGAACCAACCTTGAGGAAAAATGCATTTCAAAGTCAGAGAAAAAAGTTAAAAATAAGGAGATAGCCTACCATAGCCTCAACAAGCAGCTCAAAAAACTGCTGGATCTAAAGCGTTTACATCCAAATACTTCTGGAGGTAGGAGGAGCACAGCCTATCATGCAGTACTCCTTGTTTAAATCTGCAGTTACACAACAAGAGCAATTCTGTTACCCCTGCAGATGATACTGGGCATAGCCAAAGCAGAGCCCAGCACCAGGTTCTCCTAGTAGGATTTCATTTCAAGGAGTAATTTCATAAACCCATTTGAAATTCTGCTGAACAAAGATCGCTTTTGGACTCAAAACTGATCAAGACACAGGCAGACTGCTGCTCATTAAAACTTACAGGGCAGTTCTTAAGGTCCTTTGCTTTTAGTCAAGCAAATACCCACGAAGCCATTCTGACTATGCAGAGAGAAAAAAACATGACAATTATGGGGAAAGCAAAACAAAAACACCCTACAGAAGTACTAAGATTGTTGAAAGGGAAATAAGCGCTGAAGGAGAAAGGAGTATTATACTTGTATCTCATGGCTGAGCATTTTGTTTGTAGAGCTATTGCAAAACCCACAGATTCTTCTCTGAACAATAACTTCATTGGGAAACCAGTCTTTTAAGTGAAAAGAAGTAAATAGAATTTGCAAATTCTATTTTCTCTTCAAAAGACTCTTTTGGAGTGAACCCTGGTATAATAAAGGAAAAGCACATAAGTGGATTAGTGACAATGATACCGTTAGCAATAACGACAAGCGCATACTGTGTTTGTGCCAAGAACTGTACCAACACACATCACCCAGAGAACGGAGACCAAGCTCACTTCATTTCAGACAGCTAACAGACACTTCAGCAGAAAAAAGGGGTTGTCTTAAAAGACAAACTTTTGTACAAACTACTAGATATTATGTCTCTATTGGTTGTTGTCTCTTCTTCCCTTGGAAGCAGCAGCAAGGGCAGTCAGAGGGTAAAACCAACAGACAGACAACAATAATTGTGCAGGGGGGGAACCATGCCGAGGGAACCCCTGAGACAGCACAAGGTGCATGCACGAGCACAGGCTGAAGGGGATTTTACGTCCCATCTCAAATATCCCAAGTCAACCATATCTAACCATTAAGGTATTGTTTAGGAGAGCTGTCAGGCTTTGTATCAAAGGTAACAGCCCAGTCATGCCTGAGGGGTTTAAAATAGCAGATTTGAATTGGAGGAAATTGGCAAAAAAACCACAAAAGTACTTGTTCGACACATGAACAAGGTCTCTGTTGTCTGTTGTTTATTAAATAAGAATATTAGAGAGAGGAAGAGAACACACATACATCAGGAGGAATTTGAAGTTACTTATAAAGATAATCCAATTGGTTATTCTCAGCACTGTTACAAAAAAGTCTAAAAACTGGTCACTTTGTTTATATTGATTGAGAATTTCCCATCTCCCAAACTATACGTACACATTGAGATGGAATAGTTATTTTTGCTCTAATGGTGATTACATCCATTCAATGCCAAAGTTCAATACCACATTCAGAATGAATAAGCCACCTTTGGGACAGAAGAACAGAATTCCCTGGCCTTCGTTCCTGAACCAACATGTATTTTTGGGTACTATCAATTAAAAAGTAGCTTTACACAGATTAAGATATTTCCTTAAAATGAGTCAGACCTACTCTCCCAGGCCAGGTCCCCTCCAGAAGTTTGGATTTTAAGTGAAATCTATTCCACAGTCCAGTGGCTTTCAGCACTGAATTTAAACTAGAGCTTCAGAAGCATGCTGTAAAATTATATACATAAGTTGTTTACTTTAAGCCACACTAAATACTGCTTAAGCCATAGGAATTTTAAGTGCACTTTACATTAATCTGGACCATTGCTAATGCACTCTTTGTAGATACACAAAGATATTTTAAGTCTCTTTCCAATAACATTTTTTTTGCTGAAACCATAATAGAGACCTTGATAAGTCACGCATAGTTTTGGGCCCCTCACTACAGGAAAGACATTGAGGTGCGGGAGCATGTCCAAAGAAGGGCAACAGATCTGGTGAGGGGTCTGGAGCACAAGTTTTACGTGGAGCAGCTGAAGGAACTGGGGGTGTTTAGCCTGGAGAGGAGGAGGCTCAGGGGAGACCTTATCGGCCTACAACTACCTGAAAGGAGGGTATAGCAAGGGGGAGGTGTCCGTCTCTTCTCCCAAGTAACAATTGATAGGATATTAGGAAAAATTTCTTCACCAAAAGGGTTACCAAACATTGGAACAGGCTGCCCAGGGAAGTGGTGGAGTCACCATCCCTGAAGATTAAAAAGATGGGTAGATGTGGTGCTGAGGGACATGGTTTAGTGGTGGACTTGGCAGTGTTAGGTTGATGGTTGGACTCAATCTTAAAAGGTCCCCTCCAACCTAGATGATTCTAAGACACCTGGACATTATGCCATCAGGATTTACTTAGTAATGCATAAGACAGAAAATTTTGATGCATCTTGGTTCTCAGACTTATGCTGGATCACTTTTCTAAGCTCATTTGTAATCACTGTCTGCAATGACAGCAATGCCTGCAGTGTTTCTCCTTCCAGGTCTTATCAAAAGTCCTTCCTCTCATGTTTTCCTAAACTATCCTAGGAAAAAAAAAAAAAGGCCTCTTCCAACAAGAGTCTCTTTCACCAGTACATCCTATGCTAAATTCTCAGGCAATGATAGTTTATTTCAGCAGCTTTACACCAACCCATAAAACCAGGAAATTCATTCTGGACTCTGAGTTATAATCAAGAACATAAAAAGGCAGGTTACAAATAGACAAGGGCGCTAATGTTTCTGAAGTGATGAGCTCTGAGGAAGTAATTTGAAATACATAATTTCTCACTCCTCAGCAGAAAGCAGCAATTTTAAATTGACACAGAGGGAGGCAATCTGTAACAATAAGGAGCCATTTACATTTGGTGGTCTGTCCCGAAAACCACTCAAGGGCAGGCACTTTATAAGATTTTTTCATTAATTATGTCCGTCATCAATACAAATGGACAATTAATTAACATGTATTTGGAAAGCAATACTTTTCCTTTTGCACAGTGAATTTTTAAAGTTCTACATAGAGAGAGAATAAAATAGCTGTAGCTGAAAAGCTCAGTATAGCAGATTTAATAACCTTCACTCAGATACATTATAAAGCTATTAAATGTCTGCCATTCAGGTAATTATTGGAGGTTTGCCATATCTTCTACTGTCTCCAGGCCAAGACATGAGGAAAAGGAGAGGGGGAAAAAAAAAAAAACCACACCAGGAAGAGAACTTAATGGATCCAGCCAAAGAGCTTTTCTCAGTAATTATGCCTGATTGGAAAATTGTCTGCTTCAAAGAACAGAAACCTGAAGCTTTATTAGTAATGAGAGATCTCAAGTTTCTAATTAACTGAAAACAAAAGTACCACACATTTCACATCGTACGTTCTTGTCACACATAAACCCCTGTTTTCAAATTACTCTCTGCAGAACTAATTTGCGCATGACATGATGGAGAGGGGAATGGGGAATCTTAAAAGTAAAATTAAATAAATCCAGTGCTTCAGGAAATATAGTTTGGCTTGTCCAGAAATCAGGGTGTTGAACTGACCAGCTAACTGCCCTAAACCTGCCTAAATTCACATGCAGATGTATACTACTTTTTCTGCACGCCTCTATGTGAGAGGTAATAAGCCCAGGCTTGCTGTGAAGCAAACCAGGAAAACTATACAAATTCCATTTTTTTCTACACGAATAATAAGCTGGAGCTGCACAAAGTTAGCAAAGAAGCCTGCATGGCAGAGATCTAACTCCTGTGCAAGTTATTTTCACCTGCACATTAATACCCCTTCCCCTTGCACCTCTGGAAGAGCTTAAAAGTCACCTTTTTTAAGGAGCAATCTGTTCTTACAGTTTCCCACTCTGCACCGAGAATAAACGCTGGGAGTTTCCATTTGAAGCCAGAAGGCCCACAAGTGAGAGACCTACCACAAACACCCACCATGTAAGAGCCTCTGACCACAGAAGCCCAACCCAATACAGAAAATTACACCTACCCCCGATTTCCATGCCCCAAGAGCCATCCTTCACTTTCACTGAGGCTGGCAAGGCAGAGCTAAAGACAGGACCTGGAAGTCTCCACAGAACCAAGGCATCTGGAAGACACCTGAACTCAGTGGAGACTGAACAGTACACGTGCCTCAAAGAGACCTATTTCCAAGTACCTCGTTGTGAAATTCTGTACTTGGTGGTCATTGTGCATTTGGCAGCCTCAGTATCACCTTTAACTGACACAACACTTCAGAACAGCAACAGTCCTTGCACCGATTCACATGATGTCCGAACTTGATCTAGTTCCCAGTTTTTCAGTTTCTTTCTCATTTTTGCAGGTTATTAGGACACCATTTGACAGCATTAGAAATGGCAGAAAAGACACTGCATGAAGTCTTATCTAGCAGGAAAACGCAAGTAATCACACCAATAAGGAATGGAGAGGAAACAGAGGTAAATGCTTCCTACTGAGCTGGGCTGCTCACTACATCCCAAGCGCAGGAGAAATGCCCCATACTGTTTTCAATTAGTGACCTATGCTAATGGACCAGGAACATATTTCAAAAAGTTCATCCTGTTGCAGGTGAAGACATCTTCCTGTGGCATCTCCCTGCAGCCTGGCGTTACAGGGCGCACACCAGAGACACGGGCACTATTTGCACACCCATAACTAGTTAGCAAAGCTCTGTACAGCACTGGCAACACATACCCTGGTGTGCCAGATAGTTCACGTGGGGTTTCAAAAGATGCTACATGGACTCGTAGCTGATACTGACAAACGAAACTCCTGAAAATTGATGCTGGAGTGACTGCAGTCTTGGAAGACAGAGGCAATGCAAAGCAAGTGCCCCTGTTGGACATGGAGCACAGAGATGACACCACTTCTGAAGCAATACGCTACACTTAGGCAGTGGAAAACAATATGAAAAAAGAGGTATGAAAGAGGTGGCACAAAGGTCATCCAAAGCTGGAACCACAACTGGGTATCAGTAACAAAGGTGTAGACAGTGCTGTTTCCAGTCCCAAAAGGGGAGATAAAGACCTACTCCTATCCCTTTACAGCAGCAGAAAAAAATAGCAAAATAACAACAATCAGGGTGGGAAGACTGAACCCCATAAATGAGGGTATATGGATTTACCACAGATGAAAACAAGACTTGTTGGTTTCTGCAAATCCATGCAAAGGAGCAGGATATGTCAAAGACTAACTGAACATGACTGTATTTAGATTAGAAAATTGTATATGCATTTGGAATTCTGGATTATATTAACAATCTAAATTGTAAATACAACACAGGCTGGAGAAGGAAATCACGAACAACTGCATTTTCTAGAGCATTCAGAAGTAGCTGCTGTGTGCATAGGCTCTTGTAACATGACACTGGAAGGAAACCTCTGCAAGACTCCAGGGCTCCAAATAATCACTGAAGGACACAATTCTTACACTGTCCTAAAAAAGCATAAATCTGACAACTCATTATTGTAAGGCTAATTGCCTGTTCTTTCAGAGATTGTCATCAGCCTGCCACTGGATCACAAGCAATTCTTTCTTTTTGGAGGGGAGCTGTAACATTCAATTTCTCCTTCAAGCTAGGCAGTATTGTTTAGATATGATATTTTTTCCGCTTTTCAGATCTCATCCAAGACCTCCAAGGGGACCATAAACCACATGTACACTTTAGCTTAAGTCTGACTTTACAAACTACAGCACTAAATCTTCCATGCTGTTGAAGATGGCACCGGTAAGTCTTTTCAAAGAACCTCGCTGAAATACCTAGCAAAGTCTGGGCCAGGATATTTCCATGCTTGGTCTCTGCTGATATTATCAGCAAGATCATGCATTACACCCAGCTGCGGGAGCAGACAGAGAAGAGCTCCCCTGGCCAGTGACAACTGGAGTAAGACTGCCTTATTTCACAGATGGTAAATCCAACCGTTATTATCTGCTGACGACAGAGCCAACATTTAATCTATCACCTACAAGGACAATCAAAACCAGGATGCCTGTCTCTACTAGGTGTCCAATGGAAACAAAAATTGCATGCAGAGAGGGCAAATCTCATTCCCCATTATATGTAGCACACAGTCTAATAGAACTTTGTAAACTTTCTTTACCCCCTGCTGGAATGATCTTGAAGTCATCCTTGTACTTCTCATTTCATCAGAATAAATCAGGAAAGCCTAATTTATTCCAATATAAATAGAGCATTTACTTTAAGAGATCCAATTTCTCTTCTATCCTCTGTTAAATACTTGATTTTGCTATTTCATCTCCTCATTGTTGTAGTGTGAGATTGAGATATTAACTTTTTTTTCTTAGTGTAAGATTGAGACATTAACTTCTTTCTTCTTACACAGAATCACAGAACAGTTGATGTTAGAAAGGTTGGAAGGCACTGCTCCGAGAAGGGTTAACTACAGCAGGTTGCTCAGGTTAGCTTACAGTCAGGGTTTGACTGTTTCTAAGGATGGAGACTTTAGTTTCTCAGAGCAACCTGTTCCAGTGTTTGACCTAAAACCTGTGAGAGTCAACAAGCAACCTTCTGCTGACTTCAACACGTCATGAGTTACCTTGCACAATCCCACTCATTATTTATGCTCATAAATACTCTGGAAAGATCTTGGAGGTTTTCTGAAATCAAGTGCTTTTGCACTCTACTTCATAAGACAGTTTGATGTAGTGGTATGGGAACAGTACATAAATCATTCAGAACAAGCTGGAGTCAAATAGCTTGATGTCTGTATATTTATCAACTTTCCATGTCTCATTTGAAGACAAAAACCAATGTAAATCCCTCAAATACACTCTCATAATTCACAATTTAAAAGCAGAGAACTTGTTTTTTCTGTTTTACACTGAATTAATCTAGATACTGTGGCTTTAAGGATTTATAATATCAAATAAAAGACCTTGGCTTAAGACCAAATTAAGTATCATTGTAGTAATTCACTAACTGAATCAAACTTCAAAAAACAGCAAAAAGGCTACACAGTTTATATAATCGTATCATGAAAACGGTGTTTTCAGAAAACTGGAACAATGCTGTTTCAGCTAGCTCTAAAAAAAACCCTTGACCAGCTTTTCATTATCTAGAACCAAAGCCTAGCGAAGTGTTTTGGTGCTTGGAAGGCACCACTTTATTGGAAAGGACAGAAGATTAAAAAAAAAAAAAGTCAAACAAAATCAGTACTTAGGAGCAAGCAAATTTTGACAGAGCACCAAGATTTTTCACCCACTTCTACATTTAGATACTTAAGTCTATAGTAAAGGCAAACAGCTGAAAGTTTTTTTGCNTCAGAAAAAGCTAAAACTTCATGGCTAAATCCAGGCAGTTTGGATAGGAAAGTGAATTATGTAGGGGCAAAAGTGGCTTTGTGTCCTTTCGCCTCTGTTGACAGACTGAGGAGACGAGCATGGGCTTGTGTTAGCCCCTGATTCTGGCTGATGAGACCATGAATCTAAAACAATCCGTTTCAAGTTTCTGTTGATTCAATATATTCGTTCTATTCTCTACACCTTAAAGATAGTAGAATTTATTCCCTCCTTAACGAAAGGAAATATTGTGGGACAAAAATGTTACTTAAAATGTTCAAAACTGAAAAAATCTCCACCACATTAACTACTGCAAGCTGGCTCCCTTCTTGTTAGGCACAGCGAAGGTGGCAGTGCATTATATCACATACTGCTGCAGATGTAGCATGGGAGGAAACACTGCGCTTTCATTCCTTGTGCTTGCCATATTTTGCAAGGCAATCATGTCCACACTTGAAGAAAGGACTTTTCCAGACTTTTTTGTTTCCCCCCTCCAAATACATTATATTGCTCCCAAGTCCTACTTTACAGGGAGATTTTAGATGAAACTTTTTACTTATCTGTTTTATCACAGCAGTGTTAATAGACCTTATAACCATGAAAACTACAGCATGGATAAAACCCGAGTGTAGGAACAAGATTTGGGGAAGGGCATACCAACATGAAGGCATATCAACAAGACTTGACAGTCTGTTTGTACAGTTCTTTATTATTCACTTGGTATCCTGTGAGTGCTAGGCAATGCACAACATTAGTTCTTTCCCTAATTACAAACCAAATTAAAGTGGTATTTACTAGAGGGATGATGGTTTAATTAAAAAGAAAACATTTCATAACTAAGACACAGCCATGAGAAGCAATTACACAAACCTTCAGAGAACATTGAAAGCTGTGGTCAGCCCTTTTAGCAGGGAGGCTCAATTTTGGACTCCTTCAGCTAATTCTATTATTCAACATGCACTTTCTTACACAAGGCAAATTGTTTCACTCATGGAGGATTGCTACAGAGAGGTCAATATTAAGCTCATCTTTTCAGTGTGGATAGCTAGTTTATCTTTTTTTCTTAACACACCACATAAGCAGCTAATAAACACACAATATTTTAAAGAGTTTTGTAAGGAAAAAGTGTTCTGCCTCAGCATGTTCAAGTTAATTATTCCATAGCAGTCAGGGCTCAGAAAAGACATGTACTCACAGTAGCATGATTAAAAGTCAACATGATAATAGTGCCCTGCAAGTTGTAGTGCTAATTGGATTTCTTAATTGGATTGGATTGAAAGGGTTCAGTTCTATTTTTGCTGAGGGAAAAAGAAATGAGACACAAAATGAGACAAGAAAGGCTGATCCAAATATCTAGATATTAGATACAGGTTTTACTCCCCGTTTGCCTACTCAGCTCCCAGGCAACATTGGACAAGTCATCTGTGTCCCCAGGCAGGTCAAACAAACTTAGATTCTGACCAAGCACTTAATGATGCAAACTGTTACTCTTGGACTGATCTTCACACTGTACAGGAATTTTGCTAAACCTTCACTAAATGGAAGTGGACTTCAGTTTGCCACAAGAAAGCCACAAAAACCCAAATGAGCCAAGATGCAATAATGCCCAGCAGGTGTGAAGAGTCAAGTATAATAAAAAGTAGGGTACTGCTTTAATATAATAAGTACTAGCTACTATGGTCATAGCCACTAGAATGAAACTTGACACGGTTGCAGTGATATCTCTTTTCTGACCCTTTACCTGATAAAGCTGATCTACACTTGATTTTTTTATGGATAAAGATCTGCAGCTCCAGTCTCAAGTTTGTGGAACAGGAACTTGCTGTTTCTCTCAGCAGGTCTCAGCTATCAGTTGCACATCTCAGACCTGCAAACCTGAACTTAAAGGCTCCTTCTGCTGTTCTTTATCATCTACACGATAAAGGAAAAACCTAGCAGGACATAGGTCCACCTGTGAGGACACCAGTACTAGACCTTTGTCATCAATGCATCGCTGTGAGCAACCTCCCTGAGCAACAAATTAATCCCACATTGTAGAGGTGAAAGATTGATGCTTGGAAGTTTTAAAAGGAATATAAAGTCTCTAATTCAATCCTTCATCATCAGAAAGATTCCAAAATCCACAGTGAAAGAGGCTTAGATCCTGCTGTTCAAATGCACGTCCCCTAAACCCAAAGGAAAGCCGCAGTCATCCCCCACTGTAGCATCAGGAGTTAGCCTTTACTTCATGTCTTTTTGGAACTGAACTGGTATCTAAAAACTGTAGGATAGAAACAACCTAACACATCCTTGAACAAAAGGATTTGGAGATGAAAATCCTGAAAATTCTACACCCCAGTAACAGGTTGCTGAGCTCTCTCTTCCCACAGAATGAAAATAAATATGTATTATCAAGCAGTCTGATTGCATATTAAAGATTGGCTGAATCAGAACACAGTAGAAACAAGCAGGCTCAGTGGAACAGAAGCCATGCTTTATTTCATGCAGAATTGTATTATTGATTTTCCTGAGGTCTATGATTCATTTGAATAGTGAATTATTTGATGGCACTGAAATGAGAGAGTTTAAATTATTAGGTTGTTTGATACTTCTGGTGACAGCTGAGTTGACATTTCAGAATGTTTCCATCCATTGCTACAAACAGAATAAGCTTCGATTTGTCTTCTGACCAAATTTGTACAAAACATACATTGAACAAAGGAACTTGCATCTTTTGAGGGAAAAAGAGAAAGCATGTGAACTGCTAAGAGAAAACAGAAGTGAAAGCTCTAGAGATTAAAGGTCTTTCATTTATCCTCAGAGTAGATACACCAGTACGGCTGTGCTGTGTCTCCATCCACAGCAACTACCTGCGCCAGCCCTGCTCTGCAGTGCCCCTCACAAGATTTATCTGTCTGCTGTCTCTGAGCAATCTGTTACATTATATGGAGAAAAGGCTTTGGCTACCTTCATTCAGATGCAGCCCTTTCATAAAAAAAAAAAAAAGGTCGCTCCCCCCCCCCCACTGCACAAAACACCTACGGGATTTGGTGACTTTCCTTGCTCTCTCCATTTACTGAAAACACAAAGTGTGTTTTCCTTCACAGCCTTTCTGATACTACATGGCTACATCACAGGGTTTTTTTGGTCAATTGCTGTACCAACAGGAAAATAGCAATTTACATGGACCACCCACTGCGCGACCATCAACTCATACATAGCAACTGATAAGCCAGGCTCTGCGCACACACATTCATCATAGACCTTAGAAATGGGATTTGATAGACGGTGATTAACTAAACTGATATTCCAGAGTGAAGCCTTTCCACCACGCGAAGACCACAGTTATGATTTGCTACAATCCTCTTGTACAACATGTAACACACATTGATGCATATAGAGCATTTACCAGCTCAACAACAAGCCATACTAGAAAATAGTAGGTGCAGCTTTCCCTGCATTGTAAGTATGCTTTGAGAGGTGCTCCACATTGAGAAAGTGAAAATGTTAAGTTAGGAATTGGCTGAGCTGGCAGTTACCCATGGAGGTAGACAACTGGGGGCTGCTGCCTCCATCGCCTGTGGGGCTCAAGGGAGCAGCTGGCAATGACATACCACCACAGTGGGTAAGGACTGACCCTATTTGCACCCCATGCCACCCCTCTGGGTGCGAGCAGCAGCACGCCTGGCTTCCCAAGCTGGCTGCTCCCCCTCCTCCTCTTCTCCCATTTGCCCCTTGTGCCAGGACTGCAGAAATTAAAAGCAGAGGCTGCTGAGGCAGACTATCTGTTCCTTCCAGATATGAAAACAAACCCATGTACAAAATACCCATCTGTTTCCCCTTCTTCCCCCCCAACCAGAAATACATACATCTCTTTTCAATGACATCTGCCTGTTCAGCAAAATTTTGAGACCATCCTAATCCCTTCCAACTCTGTCAGCCCTGAAAAATCACCACCTTGAAAACATTTCCTCTGAATCCAACACACAAGTTCTTATTTACAGCACAGCACTCCTAGTATTAGTCACTGCTTTGTAGCCTGGACCTGCGCAGGCAGTGGGACTGCGTGCAGTGTTAGCACTGCGATGTGGGGGGATGGTATGCTGACACCTGCAAACCAGGATGCACGGGGAGAGCTGTATGGTTCTGCTGGGCGCTTGCTTCAGATAAGCATGGGTAAGTGTAGGGCCAATGCATTATTCACATCTCCCAGGCACTGTGCACCAGACCTGCAGAAGCTTTGAACAGTGACAGCAGAACTGCAAGAGTCAGGAGCTGTAAACCTGCACGGCCATTTCCTAGGCAGAGGGTCCCAGTCCACAGGGTCTGGGGAGCAGCCTGCACCCTGCCAGCTCATACTGGCTGTGCTGTTCCCCAAGGATGAAGTGAGCAACAGATGTGATTCCATGTTCAAAAAGTTTATTCCATTTTTTTCGCCACATCTAAAGAAGGTAATCCTTTCCCTTACAGACTTCGTTCCACTTTAACACCAGCACAGATAAACAGCACTACCTTCAGCTAGTTGTCACAAATATTTTATATTCATTAGAGAATGATAATTTTAAAAAAATACTAATTGAAGCAGGCTGAAGTGTGGCTTTCAGATGCTCCTCAAAGGTGGAGATAGATGGTGACTGTTATGAGCACAGTCAGATTTGAGAAATGAGAACACAGTGATGGACACTATGGGATCAGGCTCTGCCGAAGATTTTTCTTTCCATAGGTTAGTATAGTGCTTCCTCCTAATGGTACCTCCATTTTTCTGGCTACTCTAGAGCTGGAATAAATCTGTAACCTGCTTGATAGGTCTTTAGTTCAAGAAGGAATATTGGTCTTCAGTGCAAGGAGGCGTGAGGTGATGCTGGCATCTACCCTTTGAGCACTTGCAAGAATTTAATGAGGAAAGCTCCAGTATGATTCTCCTTTTGCACACATGCAGACAGATGCAAACTGTAATCCACAAAATGGTTGATTTTTTTAAAGGATTCCTGAAAACTTATATGGACCACAGTACTTTCAGAAGAGTCCTACTGTATGTTTGTGAAAGCTGAATTATTTCATTTTCTATTATAGTTAAATGGCACTAGTGCTTGTGGAAGTTATTAAACCTGACAACTTACATTTTGTGCCTCTGATGTCATCTGAACTTTATTGGTTTCTTTATATGCTAAAGCTGACATCTAAGAACAGGAAACAAGTGCTTCAAGGAAACTCTTTGGCTATGTTTGCTCGTACCATATCACAATTTCACTCAATTTCCTGAAATAAGTGATTTCACACACTTACTGGAACAAGTACTTCTCACAAACTCATGCAAACACATATAGGCAGTACTGAGCTGTCTACCTACATTGTATACATTGTATGCATCTTGGCTAGAAAAGTGATTTTACTGTTATACTAATCTCTGGATGGTCAGGAAAATTTATGGGACTTGGTAAACCAAGAAAGAAATTTGCTTAGAAATAACTCTGCTGCAATGTTTGCAATGCCATTTGCAGGAAAGCTTTATTTTGCTCAGATCAACTATCTAAGAGCCAAGACCTTGTATAATTCTGAAAAGGCATTTGGCCTAAAAATATTCAAGGGATATTATACCTGCAGCAAGGAAACCCCGAGAATAGAGGATTTCCACCCCCCACCCCCCAGTTGTGAGGGAAGGTTCAAATGTCAATTGCCACTAAAAACATCTTTAAAAACTTTGTTCAGTACAACAGTCTGAAATTCAAAAGATAAGACTTACTTCTCTGCAAGAATAAACAGTGTGATATATTTTAAAATGGAAGTTTGGGTGGGTTTGTGTTGGTTTTTTTTTTAAATGTAAATTCTCATCAAAAGCTTCATCCTCAAATACATTTCACAGTTTGCTCATGCTGAGAAGCGCTTCTTATCTTCTGAACCTCCAGACTGTTGGGCTGAACAAAATGTGTACAATTTGCTTTTAACTGTTTCATTGCATTGCACAGGGAGGAAAGCAGAATGCCTGAGGGATTTCCCTGATCTGAGCAGCTGCCATTTAAGCTGGGAAAGCCAGTAAAAATCCAAGTCATTCCATCTTCACTGCTATTTTAATCTAAATTAATCAGCTCAGTTTGGCCATCATTAATTAAGAAACATTTCTTTCTCAAAATGCGTCTATCAGCTGTATTACCATTTCAGCTGTGTTTAAAAAAAAGTTAAATGACACCCTGTAAGGCAGAGATCATAAAGCATATTACAACTCTACCTGTTAGGAAATGTAAAAGAAGAGGGACAATGAAAGATTTTAAGCAGAGACAGAAACAGAGCAAGGACTTTCTCTTATTCTACTCAAATTCCTCAGTCTTACGTAATACCTAGCTAATTTTACAAAAGCAATGGATTCTGGGGGATTAAGAATATATTTAAGAAAATAAATCTATTGTTTTCTAAACAATATATCGTTTACTTTTGCAAGGTATGACTGTGCAACTAAGTTCATAACTCAGTTTGTATTGCTTTGCTCCCCTGCCTTTTAATCCCTACTATATTCTTTGTGAACAGAATACACAAGATGTTCAGTATTGTTGCTCAGAGTAGTCTGCTGATTTGTAAAGTGGATTTTGCAGCTCTGCTTCCTATTCCTGGTACAACCCTGTTTTTTGTAAAGATGTTGCGTTAAGGAGAGTTTTTCCAATCAACTGTTCTCTGCAACATCTAGATTCTTTGTTTTAATTAAACAGTTAATTAAGAAATCATTAATTTCCTTATGAGTGAAAACGTGTAGTTCCTTCCAATTTGCATGATCTTGTAAATATAATTTAATATAAACACCTCTGAGATCAATCTGGATATTCACAGAATAAACCATGAATAATCAGTTAACGATTGTAAAGCACTTTGAAGACAAGAAGTGGCAAATACTCTCATCTATCTGTGCATTTTGTTTAAACTTGCCAGGGGCCCTAATAACTGAAGCATCTTGCCAAGGGAATGAAATTGCTAGTTTCTCCATTAAAACACATAAAATATGACTCCAGAACAAAATCATAATGAGCAACAAAACCAAAACATATATAATTAAAAAAAAAAGAGGGGGGAGGTGAATAAAACCTGAGCACTTTTGTTGGCAAATACCACGATGATTACCCTTTGGATTTTTTAAAAGTAGTCAGATGCTACGAGAATCTTAAATTACAAAGAGATAAAAAGACATTTTTGTTGAGAATCGTATTTCATCAGGTTCCTGGGTAACAACAGACACTACTAAAATACTGGTTTCTTTACAGTGTTTTAAGAGATAACTACAACAAAAGTTAGGCTTGTAAGTAAGCACTGAAGAGGAGAAATCAGATTTCTTTCTGGTATTTCCTCCAGAGGTGATGCTGTCCTAGCAGTCCCCAGCTCCGGCCCCATCAGCTGCTGGGCTGGTAACCCTCCAGTCCTGTGCCAGAGTCGTTCCCATCTGAACAGCATTTGGGACACAGACCAAGCCCAGGCCTGACCTACACCCATCTCAAGCCTAAATACTTCAGCTGGCCCTTGGGCAGCATCAAAGAGGAAAACACCTAGGGCCATTCCGTCATGTTTCTGGGCAAGGGCTCATGCAACTAAGCCAGGACACAGGTTATTTCTGCAGTGCAAGTTAAAAGCTCTCTCAGCTCCAAATATAATACCATTTTATTTAAGGCATTAAAGTCCTCTACAAAGGCAAATGAACACTTTCTCTCATGCCCTAAGCCAGTCATAGTGAATGTTCTGTCTACCAGAACTAATGAACTTCAGTGCCTTTGAGGTTCACCTCAATCTTAAGTGCTTTTATTTAGCTAAAGCTCTCAAAAAAAAACCACAAACACATCCTCTTTAGCACACCACATAGTCACTAAGATCACACACCTCTTCTGTCTTCATCCATAGAATAACTCCCTAAATTGTATTATTCACCTAGCATTACAAAATATTTCTGCCAGTTATCTGCATAGCACCTGTTTTACACATTCTACAAACATACAGGCATACTTTTGTGTGTGTCTATCAAGTTCCTTTAAGAATATTTATGCCCCCTTCCCTCCAACAAGACAAAAGGAAACCTTCCTAACCAATACACCATCAGTCTTTCAGAAAAAGAAGTTACAAAGAACAAATTCAATGCCTATTTGCTGATTTTCAGTCCTCACCTCTCCTCTGTCTCTCCAAAAACTCTACTCCTCTTCTCCCTCTCCAGAGAGGAGATTTTAACAGACATTTATTCCTGTGGACTGTATTTTATCATGGCAGCTTGTTTCCCTTATCACCCTTACACTTCCCTGCTTTCAGTTTTAGAGCCTGAAGCCTCTGTCTGTATGCTAACGTTTCCCCAGGAATTCTTCCTTTAATCTGTTGAATGGAGACATACTTGAAAGCAAATTCAAAATGATGAAACCTCATTCCACGCTCTCTGTAAAAAGCAACTACAACAATGCAGATTTATACGCTTTGAAAGCATGGACTGGGTTTGCCCTCCAAGGGCTGCCCTGCATTAGGGCTCTGCCCTGCAGTAAGTACATGGCCTGAACTAGCAGCTGCCATAACTACTGGCACTGGCTGTACTGCAGCCCAGTATTAACCGTGCTCACTACTATTAGAACCAACTGACAAGGTCTCTGTGACCCAAATCCGCCCTTTCACCAACAGCTCCACCAGGACATGCTCCAAACTCATCACAGCTTTGGCCAAGCCAGGGTCAGTGTCAAGCTGGCATAAGCTTTCATAAGGATCTCTGTAACTGTGTGCTCTTTCCAATGGGCCTTTCTCTCCATTGAGGATACCTGTTTTCCTGTTCACGGGTGACACGCCAACAGTGGCAGGCATGGAAAGTGGGGATGGGCCACCTCCAGCTTTTCCAGGGGATTTCGCCAGCTCAGTCCCCAAGGGCGATAATGAGCACTCTCCTCCAGGTTCCTTCCTGGGGCAGAGCACCTCCACTGCCCCATTGGCTACTTGCACCGTTCATAGTGTTTTCAGCAGGAGAAAAACTACAGTCAAGGTCCATTTCCAGGTTGGTAATGTGATCTCTGTACCACACAATGCAAGCAATTAGGCAATTTTATACATGACAGATTCACAGGAACTAGTTTATTATCATTTAATTCAGTAGAGGCAAGGTAGCTAAAAGTGACTCTAATTAGCAACTTTCAGTATATTCAGAGTTAATTTTTTTCCTCATAAAAAGCCCAAATGCCCAGGAGTTTATAGAATAATTAAGTTTTTAGACTGGATGTGAAATCTCACAATAAAGTTTCAAACAATGTTTCAAGTCATCCAGTTTATTCAAAATACATCTGTTCTACAGCATTATGNTAAACCATTCTATGATTCTATGATTCTATGATTGGCTACTTGCACCGTTCATAGTGTTTTCAGCAGGAGAAAAACTACAGTCAAGGTCCATTTCCAGGTTGGAAATGTGATCTCTGTACCACACAATGCAAGCAATTAGGCAATTTTATACATGACAGATTCACAGGAACTAGTTTATTATCATTTAATTCAGTAGAGGCAAGGTAGCTAAAAGTGACTCTAATTAGCAACTTTCAGTATATTCAGAGTTAATTTTTTTCCTCATAAAAAGCCCAAATGCCCAGGAGTTTATAGAATAATTAAGTTTTTAGACTGGATGTGAAATCTCACAATAAAGTTTCAAACAATGTTTCAAGTCATCCAGTTTATTCAAAATACATCTGTTCTACAGCATTATGTTACTTCTACTGCAAACATAGCATATTTTAACATTTCTGCAACCTCACGGAAATTTGCGAGCATGCACCTCTGATTTAGTCCCTATTTTTCTAGCGACACAAAGCAATAGTCTCCATTGTCTGACCAGCGCCAAACACTGCAGGAGGGTCTGTTAGCAGTACTGAGGAACTATTCTTGCTCCGAATCCACACAATAAGGTATCAGGCTTATTTCAGAATAGAGGTTGTACAAAGATGATTTAAGAGTTTAGGGTGGAGAGGTCTATCAAACCTGAGCATCTAGAAATTTATCAAAAACTTTGATTAGATTAGGATATGCAAATCACAGTAAAGTTAGGCCAGACCTTTTTCCATTTACAAACTTGCTTTCCTGCAGCCTATCAAAAAGCAACTAAAATAAATCAAGGTATCCAGGAAATCTAAGATTTATGAGAGTACTAACAGCAATACCTGGAGCTTGTCTTAGCCAGTAATTCTGATAGATACACACAGTGCAAAGTTTGAAATTTATTCAAACTTTCTCTGGATGCAAATGTTGAGGTTTAAATATTTGAACACAACATTCTTTTAGACAAACTTGAAGCAAGAGAAACAATGCCGAGGAAGGAAGAACAAACACAGATATACATTTAGACATACACCATTTTAACAGCTGGTATAAGTGAAATAGAACCAAATTTCCAGTATTTTTTTTTTTTTAAATTTCAGTAACACTTCAATTGTCATCATTCAGCACTGGTTTAACAAATGTTAATTTGAGAGCTTACACACACTCTTTTCTTAAATGATTGCCTTCTCTTTCCAGAGAGCAGAGCTGTGGGAGCTGTTGGTGGTGGTACAGAACAACAAACTCTTCCTTCTGTGCTTCAGGGAAGGGGATAAGACTTAGAGCAGCTCCTATAAAGTCACTTGGTAAAAATCCTGCTATTCATCTGGCTCAGCACCAGCCTCCTGCTCCACGGCATGCTGCATCAGGGGTATTCCAGGATTCATTGCCTGGGTGTTTGTAAAAGCTCTCCAGATCCTGTCTACAATTAAAGAAGTCTCTAATAGCTGATCAAGGAGGAGCCTATTGTACATCACAGATGAGTTTTATTATCACTTGGGCTCATGAGCCCCATGCCATCTGGCATAGACCTGCTGACACACCTGCCTGCACCCACAGTGCCCAAGTGCCAGGCTTCAATAGCTCTCCCGCCAAGCAGCCCCCATGCTATGGCAGCCCTGGCCTGCCGAGAGCTACAATGGCAAAGTCCTTCCTCTGTGCTCAGAGAGAGAAAAAGAGCCAGTGCTTGCATAAAAAGCAATTATAACTTTTTAGAAAGAAAAAAAAAAAATCACCAACAAAATAAATTCCACCACCAAACCTCAACTAGAGTCATCTCAATGTTTATTGCTAATAATTACTAATTCATTTTGGGTGCGCTGCATTATAATAGCAAAGCCATTCAGTATTCATGAGGGCTGGTGACATAGGCTGAGGTCCTCACACACTGCTTGAGAAGGATGCAAATATTGCAGCTCCCTTTTTAATGTGGAGGTTTGGCTTTGTGCCCCAGGAGCAGAAGTGTGAACTATCCTGCATGCAGCAACACGCTCTCTGCTTGTATGTGCAGCCATCAGAAAACATTGCCCTAGTGAACAGAACAAAGCTTGGAATTCCTCGCAGACCTGCACCACATTTCACCTTCCTCAAAGGTTACTTGGTGGACTTTGAACAGGATGAGGTGGCTTCTAACACAACACATGCTGCCCTGTGGGCACCAGTCACCTCCCGCCACCTTGTCACTGCATCCCACCACACCAGAGGTCTCCCTTATCTTTCCCCACAAACACTGGAATACGGCATTACCTCAACTAATGTAATGAAATAGAAACAACTCTGGTGTCTTCCAATGCTGGCAGCATGGCCTGACACCCTTCTCCAGAGAGCAGCTAACCCATTTTCCCCACCTACAAGCTCTCCTCCTGCCTGGAAGTCTTGCCCTTCAAGCTGACAATCACAACTTCGGGCTGATTTCCATCACCCCCATCTTACTCATTGCAGTAAGCACAACCAGATCCTTCAGCAACAGATCACCTGCAAGCTACAGCCCTGCAGGCTCTCAGCAGTTTTGTCACACCTCTGCAAGTGAACAAGGCCCTCTGTTAAAAAAAAAAAAAAAAGACTCAGGAAAGCTGGTGCAAAGGCTCTCTCCCAAAATTCCTTCTGAAGTCAGTGTTCTGTGGCAATGATGTCATCATCCTAAACATGAATTAACAGGGCTCACGTTGAAAGTTAGAGGGGAAGGATCCCCCTTCTTTGTTCATTCCCAGTAACAAACCTGTGCTTTAGTTTTATACACCATGAATCTCCAGTGAGATCCAGAGAGGACTAACATACATTTAAGGTCTATAGCTTTCCCAAATTTAAAACAAAAGAAAAAGAACTATGTATGCACCACCATATAATTTCCATGCTCCTCCCCTTCAATTCTGTTTTCCTCATTTCATTTACAGAAGTGCTGAAGGAAAAAAGCCTCACTTGGTATGGAAAAGACAATTCCAGAAGTGTTTGTATTCTGCTCCTGCTGAAACTCCGCAGCAGTGACCAAGTGTTATGCCTTCAGGAGAAAACAAGTGTCACCAAAGCTTCTGTGATATTCTGACTAAATATTATCTGCTTTCTAAATACTGCATCCTGAGTGACTGTATTTTTAATAACATTAGGAATAATGTGTAGCTCTGTTTTTAGAAAGGGAAAGATTGTTCTCAGGTCATTTTGATGCAGTCTGCTCTTGGCTATGATATTGCTTCACTGATAGCAATTAACTAAGGTCAGCAATATAATTTACCCCATTTTAAATTACAGTGTAGAAACACTGCACAGAGGAGCACATAAAGTGTGTGAGATTTAACAGTGACCTGGGAGCTTGATTATTAAGCACACAAGGGGGCATATTCTCTTTGCTCTGAGTGCATTTCCCATTAATGCTAATAGTACATTGAGAAGAAAATATACTCCATAAACTTTCATTACTCACTTTTTCCCTTGCTCTTTGACAAATGAGTTGCTGATGTAGACTCAGAGGTAGGTAATACATCCACTTCTCTCTATGCCAGTGCTACAGAAAACCAGAAAGGCTTTTCCTTGCAAGTGGAGACACTCCTACATCTCACACTGTGGATTTGATTAAATCCTGCTTTTAAGCCCTTCAATTCCAGTCAGTATTTGAGTGGGACTCACAGATACACTAACAAACGCTTCCAGGAAGGACAGTCCTCTTTGTTCCCTTCTCACCTGCTGTCCTCACACTCCAGCCCCCTACATTGCACCAGCTGTGGTGCTTGCCTGATCCCTTGGAGAGTCAATTTAACCCATTAACTGAGCAGAAAAATAAGAATTTCTCTTTTAGCCTAGCAGAAAACTTGGGTATCTCTAGACTTCTCACTCTCACGGAGGGTAATTTTTTTTTCCACAGTCAGCTGGCATCCTCATGGCATTCCAAGTGTATTATTACTTTCTGGCCGTTCAGATCCCCATAACACTTCTCTGCAAGATACAGCTTTTTTGTGTGTGTCCTAAACCAACTGTGAAAGAGCTGTCACATGTCACTTTACCAGTGGCCAAACGTTGCTGATGAATAAGGTAGCTCTGAACAAGGAAAAATATTCATCCAATAAGAGGAAAATTTGCAGGTGTTGAAATGTCTGCTTACACAATTCATACACAAATGGGTGATCTGGTCATTTTTCACAGGTATGAGGGACTTGTAGTGGTGAAGTCATAACAACCTCTCAAGGAGGAGCCTTCAGGAATAATGATAGTTATGGCATGAGACAGTGACCAGAGATATACATTGAGCAGCAGTCCCTACTAGCAGGGGAAGAAATTTCCTCTTCTCTCCTCAGCTCCTAACAGGGCTGTTTTGGGGAAAATAGAAGTGGAAAGAACACATCTGGACTAGATGCCCATCAGCATTCACTTTACGGAAGCATTTGCTTTTGTTAGATTGCAAATAACACCTTTATTTCTTTGGCTGCTGGATTCTGCAGGGGAAGGAGAAGAGGATGCTTCTTGGAAAACCAACTGGAAGTAAAAGGCTACATGGACAAATGTGGGTACATGGAAGTCACAACAAGTAGAGGGAAACACAAGCCTGAATGTGCTTTACCAATAGTGCCACATGCCCCAGCTCTTCCATCATCCTGAACCCACAGGGCTCCTTCCTTCAAATTCACACTGGGTCCACAGAATTCAATTTACTAAACACAGTAGCCTCACACTGACAAAATTACATTTTATTCACAGGAACAAGAAGCCTTGAACCAGGTCTAACTTCTTGAACCTGATCACCCCTTTTCAATCTGCATTTCCACATACTGGAAAAAAACACCTGTAAGATAGTGAAATATAGCAGGAAATCCCACCCTCTCCTAGAACTCATTGCTTCCAAAGCTTCTACCAAGCTCCGTGTGCAGCCATGCCACACTCCACATCCCTGTAAGGTCCCAGGCCACCAGCTCATAAACTATGCCCAAGTCCTTGACACAGCGCATCTGCCTCCACTAAAACAAAACAGTGGAGACAGATTTCTTATTACCAATACATTTATAAGCCGGTTGTTCAAAGCCCTCGGTTCCCTTGAGAACTGAGAATAGTTTGAATCAAGAACTCAGTATTTAGAACATGCAAGTCTAAAACAACTCCACAGCCTTAGACAATCAATCTTTATTCTGAATAATGTCCACAGTCCACCAGGATTTTATGCCAGACTGAAGTCTAGCAGGGAATCAAAACTAAGCAATGCATTTAATTCACCTTCAGAGCACTCCTGCTCTGTACAAGCCTGATCCACCTGTGCAGCTACACAAGCTCCCTGGCACACAACCCAAAGTTTTTGCTAGACTAAAACAATTGGCAAGTCTATTTACAAATAAGTTACCTAGTACAGAAAAAGCAATATACAGAAAAGGCTTCAGATGCACTGAATATACTTTAAAAAAAAAAAAGTTTTGAAACACACACATTAAAATCCTTAGCTTGAAGACATCTGGAAAAATAAATACACTACTAAAGAAACTATCTTACTTGAGAATAAATAATACAAACATACCTGAAACAGCTCTACTGCATCTGAGTGTTTCTCCAAGCCCTTCAAGGATGCCAGGGTGGATAGACAATGCACTTACCCCTTTGAGCCTCTTCTTGCCTTGTATCCAGTCTTCCGTGCATTAGCACTCAGCTCAGGTGCTCACCTAGCAGCAAGAGCCACTCCTAACAAGGGGCCACGTTTCTCACAAACACATTTTTTTCAAGCAGAAATGCTGTATAATAAATGAATCTCAATAAGACTACTAACATTATATTAGTAAACATAAGTCTAGCATTTAGCAGAGGCACACATATACCCCCAGAACACCCTCACATCAAGACACACTGCAATGCAGGCATTTATTAACCTGGAATACATCTCACAGGTTTAATGGAAACAGCTGTAAATAAACTACAAACAGGTGGGCTGAGTTATGGGGGGTTTGCTGATTGGCAAACGAGCCTTCACCTCAACAAGGCTCTGCTTGCAGCAGCTGCAGCTGGAGGTGATCTGAGCCTGAGGGTGCAGAGCTGGGGCAACCAGCGGGCAAGCACTCAGTGAAGGTGTCCCTAATGGCCCACTTCTTCATCCAGCCACTGTCCTTGCAGGTAGGTACTGCCGGTCACTTCATTTTGGCACCAGGCAGAGACCCATATCCCTGCACAGGGGTGGCAGGCAGAGCGGCTCTGCCCCTCGGTGCCCATTCCCTCTCAGCCAGCCAGCACCAGCCTGCCCGACCCCAGACTCCTGCACACGCAGCACCTTTTCATTTTAGCACGGCTCATGTCATATCAAAGGGCAAAATAGGTTCCTTTGAATCAAAAGCTTTCAGCAGCACACACATAAGTACAGAAAAGGAAAGCTTTATGGAGGTAATAATTGCTGTCATCAACAACAGAGATTCCTCTTAAAATTCACCTGCTATGCATGAACAGGTAGAAAGTGCTGACACCGACAGGCATGTCAAACCAATGCCTACATGAGCAGTTGTTATATTAAGCAGGTCTTCAGAAACCACCAATAAGCTCGAAGGAGCTGGCGCTGTCTGGTGTTGAAGGTTGGGGTGTTTGGGGTTTTTTTTGTTTGTTTTGAGGAGATTTTTTTTCCTAATTGTAGGTCAAAATTAGTTGTTTTAATGCAATAACTTGACTTTCAGAGGTACTGAAACCCATAAAATCTCTGAAAGGTTCAGGACTTCAGAAAACCAGGTTATTCCTTTTCAGGCCTAGATATTAACATAGGTAATTTTTTAAAAATAATTTTGTTTGAGATTCTTCAGGAGCTATTTTAGGAGACATTTCATAGTCTACCCTGACACTTGATCAATTCAAACCAGTGTTAAACCTATCACTTTCTCCAACAGCACATTCATTCCAAATTGGAAAGTGAGCATCTCATATATTTAATCACTGAGCATAGTTCTTGTAAGGTGATGCTTTGACTTGTGATACAGTACATGTGCTAGAGATTAACTGGAAACTGCTTTTAAATATTCAGAATTCTGTGTGACAGTATCAATGATCAAAGATGCAGAGAAATTCTACTTATTAATTAATAAACCAGGCTTTAAAAAACATATACGCAGCAACCAGAAATAGGAAGCTGTCATTCATGAAAACATAAATCACCATTTTCCAATTCTTTCCCCACCTAGCTAATCACAAACAGTAATGAACCATGGACAAAAAACTTAATGGCTTCTTGAGGAAAAAATCAATGCCAAAATAGCCTATTTAACCAATTGATAGTAATTGCGTAAAGAACATTATCTAAAGTTCAGTTTTCTGACTAATTACTGTAACAGGGAAGGCATGAAACTAGGAAAAAAAAGAAGGGATTCATGATTTTTTTTTATGGCAAAACCTGAAAGGGAAATTGAAAATCCTAGTCATACTTATATTGATGTTGTTATTCACAGCAGATTTTCCAGGCTGTATGAATTTTTATCACAGATCACTCATGTACAAGTATTTATTTTCTTAATGGACATTTTTCCTTGAATGAATGCTAAAATGTGTACTGAAGCAGAAGGTTATAAGTTAATTGCTATTGTCATTTCTATTCAATTACTTCCTACACTAAAGCTGTCATGCAGTAAAGGCAAGACAGAGAGAAACACCACTGCTAATGGTGAATTTCCTGGCTTTTATCACTGTGTCAAAACATTATCATTCTGTAATCACAGGCTTTCATGCAAAATAGCTCAAATGGCAGCAAAATCCCAATGCAAAGCATATTTAAATATCAGCTTAGTGACAGCAAGGAGCAGGATTAAGCACTTAAGCGCTGCTTAAGTTCTTAGTAAGCGCATACTTAGAGGAACTCCCAACCTAAGCGTGGGCCAACCTTTCCATTCCACAAGTAGACAGGCTCCTCTGAGGGGCTTTTGAATGGCTACACTCTGCACAGGAAGCAGGAGGGTGGTAGGAAAGGAAAGAAGAGGACTGATCCTGTAACACAGGGCATTTGGCACTTCCCTCCGATGGATATTCGCTGCCATGAAGCCTTTCCTGGAATTCAGCTTCAAAGGCTGGGGATCAGGAATCCTGGCATTCATCAAGAACACACAAAACCAAGTTTTATACTGCTTTCCTGCACCTCGGGTTTCTAAACCCAAGTTATCCTTGGAGTGCTCTTACTAGCAGACACCAGGGTTGCTCTCTGGCTTTGTGATTATTAAAGCTGTCTCTATTACATGATGAACCCCAACTAAAGACGCGCGAAGACATCTGGACCACAGTAGCTCTGGGGGTGAGATACGTTCTCCTGGGAAAGGGGAACACACACTCAAATCTCACTTCATAAAGAGGAATTTCACCCCTATACCAGACCAGTGCTCCAGCCTCTTGGGAGAGGAGTTTCCTCCTCAGGCTCTACAAATCTAGCTCGTGGTTTCCTTAGCACCGACCTAGACTCAACTCTTACTACTCTGTGAACTACCTTAACTTCTAAAATAAGCTCAAATGAAATATGTTGTGTGTATGTCACTTCAGTAGTTTATTTTTGGCTAAAACTAGTTACTTAAAAGTG
Source organism: Anarhynchus alexandrinus (assembly GCA_008711295.1). NCBI lineage: Eukaryota > Metazoa > Chordata > Aves > Charadriiformes > Charadriidae > Anarhynchus > Anarhynchus alexandrinus. The sequence goes on from VUYV01000243.1 coordinate 1,088,883, forward strand.
TCAAATTTATGAATGAGTTTGACCATTCTGCTGCATAAGTATTTCAATAGAAAAAATTCAACACCAAGTCCACAGCTGAATCCATCAACTCCTTTCAACCCCAGTGTAATGCTTTCCTCTCTATCTCAGTTCAGCCCTGAAACAAAGTAATCTGAGACATACAGAGACCGCAGGGGAGAAGACATCATAGTGTTAATGCATTATGACAGAAAATAATGACACATCAATGTAATATTATATTAACAGATCCACAGCTACTCAGAGCTGCAATCATTAAACAGCAGCTGAATCTACCTATCCAATTGTGCACGGATCACACACTTTCAGGTATCAACATTTTTGTATGGCATTTGCAAATCCCCAAAAGAGAAAGTCAGATTAGCATTTGTTATTTTTAATCACATTTGGCAAGCACACACACTTACCATACCTCTGCTCACATGTAACCTTCACGCCACACAGGAGGCTCTGCTCCTATCTGCAGACCGTTGAGTATCGCATTTAGATTTGCTTTCTGCAGAAACTACTAGTGCTTACAGCAAAACTTCACCAAGACACAGGCCTACTTCTCAGCAGCACTGTTTATTATAGATGTATTTATATGCCTCAGCAGCTCTTTCCCCTTAAGTCACTCAGACATGATTTTGTCCCTGGAAATGAAGCATGAAAGTGTGGGAAACTATTCACAGCTTGATGACTGCATTTCCTTAGGTCTGCGAGCCAAATTACTAGGAGTGTGTGAATACACAGAAAGCTCATTTACAAATTAGGCTGTTAGAAAACTTGGATCCAAAAAGAGGCATCTGTGTGTTCTCTGCGTCACAAATACTCACGTTAAGTTGCCTAAAACTGCTTGTTTCTTTGGGTACTGACTGGGTGATATTAATTTATGAAGATGATTTCTTAGATACTTGTATGTAAAAAAAAAAAAGCACAGCAATTTACAAATAATAATTTCTTCTACTTCTGAAACGTCCAAGGAATATCACTGGGTCAAACCGTGAAACCATTACCAGACTCCCTGGGTATGGAAACCAGAACAGGAGGGGAGAGTACACAGTACTGCACAGTTCCCAGATTGGGTATTGGAGCATGGCCAACATTGACCATTTCTCCTTCAAATTTCAGGATGAACCTCACCATCCCCAACTAAAAGGCAATGATAATAGAGGCATGTAACTGATATATTCCCCCACTGGTCTTACAAGCAGTACTGCAGTTTTCAAAGTACTTGCTCTAGCACCAAAGTAAAACAAACCTCACAAAACTAAAAAAAGAATTCAGCCAAATGGCTGAAGTCTTGCATAAAATCCATCTAAGGAACAAACTTCCAACAAGTGTTAATTTATGGTGCTTATAGCAATGACTACCAAATCCTCTGAGTACTCTCCACACAGATAGTAAAGCCTGCCAACCCAACGCGAGTTAGGGTTTAGTTACCAACTTTTTAAAATACATGGAATTGACACGGGTGAATTTCCTTGTCTGCTTACAAATTTTACACATGACTAAACAAACATCAAGTCTAAAATCCAAGCTTTTAGACTTTTTTTCTTCACTTAGGATCAGATTTTGTCACCAATACTGCATGTATTACAGATCATGGCAGGATTAGTAGCTGGAATCAATTTTATTTTAAGAACCATTTTGTTTGAATTAATTCCTGGAGTAATGAGTAATTTACTTTCCCATTAGAAGGGATGACAGGCACCAGAACTTGCAGCAAATCATCATTAAAAACAACAGATGTTTTATTCACACTATCAAAGAAAATTTAAGCCTAATGTATCTGGGTGAAAGCCAGGCTTTCACTGAGAAAACAGTAAAATATATGTTTTAATTGAGTGGCTCCCTTGGATTTTACAGGTCTATGCTAGCAGTATGTACTTCCCCAAATTTGGACTAATCTTTAGAGATACAGAACAACTGAATTGAATTATACTGTCTGTAACATATTTTTTAAAAGCAAAAATCTTGAATGGCATAATTTGCCGTTAGTTTATGTTGTTAGAAGGGCAAGCATTTTCATTCAAAACTTGATAATGAGAGAAAACTGGGTAGCTTGTTGTGGAATCCCATGCGGACCTTATGCTTATTTGGTTTATAAATTGGCGTTAGGCTTTTCCCTATAAGCTGAATCCCATCACCTCAGAAGCTCTCAGCCCTCCCATCCTTTCTCAAGTCAAAACCAGAAATGTGGAGATTTTGTTCATATGGAATCATACATTGCTTATTTAGAAATTATTCCAATACAATGGATATCCCATGACACATTTCTCAAGCAAAACTCCTTTGGTTAAAAACTAAGATGTGTTTTGCAAAGTACCTTGCTTTTGAGGAAAACGCCAGTGAACTTTTCAGTTGGGAATTTTGGGAATTAATTTGGAATAACTGAAACTGAAATTTATTTTCAGCATTATATCAGGAGTTTCACATTATTTTATGTGATGTTTCTGTATTTAAGCTTCTGATGAGCACTGACATAATATCTTTAAAATAAGGAAAGCCATTGCTATCCAGAAGCAACTGAAACTTACCTTCTTCTAGATCAAGGCTTTTCTTCACTGTATTTTCACAAGTTTCTTCCACGTGGGGACATCTGGTTCCCCAGGCCCCTCCGACCTGTGTGTCCCCAGGCGGGTCCTGGGGGAGGGAGGTCGCAGCTCCGCCCTGCGCAGGGCGGTTTGGTTTCCCTCTCCCACCCTTCCCATTTCATCCTACCAAGAGCCTGAATTCTTCCCAGGACCTGAAGCAGAAATACTTTTTTGAACGAAGTAGGACACTGGGAAACTAAAACGTCTATCAGCGCCTTGGGTGTCTGTGCCCGGGGGCTGAGGGCGGTCCCTGTGAAGGGAGGCGGTCCCTGTGAGGAGGGGTGGCGGGCTCTGTGAGGGGAGGCGGTCCCTGTGAGGGGAGGTGGGCTCTGTGAAGAGAAGAGGCGGGCTCTGTGAGGAGAGGCGGTCCCTGTGAGGAGAGGCGGTCCCTGTGANGGGCCCTGTGAGGGGAGGTGGGCTCTGTGAAGAGGAGAGGCGGTCCCTGTGAGGAGAGGCGGTCCCTGTGAGGAGAGGCGGGCCCTGCCCCCTGCTGGACTCGGCCAGTTCCAGCCGGTTATGGACCATTCTCCTGTCACAGGACTCCCTCTCAAAAAAAAAAATCCCTATGTACAAGCATTTGCCTTTCCAGGTGAGTTCTTCCCCATCAGGAGACATCAGGGATGCCTTCTGGTCTTTCTCATGAATCAGCAACTGGAAATGTACCACCTCAGCCCAGATAGCAGGCTGGACCTTAACCTTTGAAAAATTATTTCAATTAGTTGGCTCATCTTTCTTCCACAAACGTGGCCGGGACTGTAAATTGGGGAGAGCATGAAATGTCCGTCACACTGCAGAACTCTGGAAAGGCCAGGGCAGTCTCTGCTGCTACCTTCAACAGGCACTAGAAAAGATGTGAAAGGTAGGTGTGATGGCAAAGCCCACAGAAAAGGTGGAGAATGACACTTCAAACTATTTTCATGACAAGCAGTGTTTCAGTAAACAGAAACGTTCCTGTCTGAAAAGACGCCACACGCACACTTTACTCGCTCACATGAGCTGGTAACAAGATGAATGTCTGCATGGTCAGTAGCTGTACGTCTTCAGTCATGCCACAAACCAGTTCACTGTTAAATGCCCATTCCTCAACGATTTGATCTTGGCTCACAGGAAAAAGAGATCCAGTTATGTATGTGGGAAAACTGAAGTGCTCAGGCAGAATGTGATGCTGTACCAAGACCAGGTTGGATGGGGCTTTGAGCAACCTGGTGTCCCTGCCTGTGGCAAAGGGTTGGAACTAGATGATCTTTAAGGTCCTTTTCAACCTAAACCATTCTATGGTTCTGTGTCCTCCACCTAGCCCTGTCCCAGCACTGCTGTATGAGGGAGTATGGTCCATTGACACCAAATTTATAGGACCTTGAAGTCCCTTTGCCTCTGAGAGAGCAAAGCTATGAGAGGTGTAGGTAAACTAACCAGGCAGAGACTATCAGGACTAAGCAGGGAACAGATTTTGCATTTTAATAGCTGTAATGCAAAACTTATGAGTTAGCTAGGGATTAATCTAAAGCCCTTGGCTTGAGTCAAAAGAAGTGGTTTGGGGTTTTTTTTGTTTGTATTTTTTTGTATTTTTTTAAAAATGGTGCTTTAAGTATTTAAGAGAAATGTAATTTCCAAATCATTCTTTAAAAGTCATTGTGAAATGATTTAATATTTTCAAAAGCCATCTATTCAATTTTCTAGTTAAAACCTATTTGCCTAGTACTATCTAGATTTCTAAAAGTATTGGGACTCTCCAACTAATATTCAGGTTTCATTTCAGGCTTGGGACAGTGCAGGGCAAACCTGGCTCCACTGAAACAGTCAGCAGTTGAGCAAGGACAGGGAGGCACTGAGGTGGGAGCGGTGGCAGAGCAGCATCGACAGACCAACATGCAATAACACCAGGTCAGTAAGTTTGATGTTTGGTTTGGTTTGGTTTTGTTTCTTCACTGTTCTCTAAGGACCAAGGTATCATGAAGGTCTATAAATTGTGGTTTCTTCATTGCAATTTCAGTGTTTTCTTGCCATGCATGCTTAGGAAGGACAGAAACTCCTGAAGCATATTCTTACAGTCACTCTGTTTAATGCCACATTATTAAAGGATGCGGTTTAGGCTTTGCTGATATTTTTAAAAACATACATTAATTCTATGAGTTACAGGTCACATCTTGTAATATATTTAGAACTGTTTAAGACTATTCTAAGAAATGAAGGCATTTAGTTAGAAAAGAAATTACCTTAGTCTCTCCATGGGCTTCTAAAAAATCTCTTAGAATCTGTCTACATGTTTAAGCTGTATGACTATCTTAGGAAAACAAGTATCTTTTGATAAGGTAGAAATAATTTCTCCAACTTTATATATATATATATATCAAATGCAAGTGGGTTTTTTGACTGTCAAAGACATATGTATAATTTTGGGAACCTCAGCTATTTCCTAGTCAATGGCTTTGCAGCACCAAGACAGTTGTGAAAGCTTATTTATGGCAAAGCATCAATGTGTTTTCTTTGACTTTGTACAGAGAAGGGTAGAATTGGTCTGGCTATATTTTTTTTCCTAAAGGAGAGTTGAGACCAAGACAAACATTTGACCAAGAAATTTCATAAAAGGTAAAAAAGCTACTGAAAATTATCTTAAGAGTAGCATCAAACAACCAGCCCTCACAACAAATACTGCCTCTGCTACACGACACTCATCTACAATTTTTGTAATATGCACTGAAAAATTTTACTTAGAAAATTTCAAAGGTGACAAACATTTTATTACCCCACAATTAAATAGCACATTAGTTGTAAAAAGCATTAAATGAAATAGTACCTTTAGGAATTCCCCCCCTTCCCCCCCCTTCCCCGAGGTCTAATCTAGAAGAAAAGAAAACATCAGAGAAAATGAAAAGTTCTTGTCCCAACCTACATTTGTAACCAAGCATGATTAAATCACCTCAGAAGTGGGGAACTAACTTGAGTGTTGAGTGCCTATTTTATGACATCTTAAGGTCCGTTTAAAACTCAGCTAAATCTTATCTGAACATCTAAAATGTATATCTATAATATATAAATGCTGACAAATTACTTCAGCAGTTTCTGCATAGGACCCATACTAGCTTATGTATTACATCAGTTGGACCATTGCAAATGATATGCAGGCTCAATAGACACGCACAATTTTTGTTAATCATAGCATAGAATCATAGCATCATCTGGCTTGGAAAAGACCTTTAAGATCATTGAATCCAACTGTTAACCTAATGCTGCCAAGTCCTCCACTAAACCATGTCCACAGGTGCCACATTTACACGTCTTTTAAATACCTTCAGGCATGGTGACTCCACCACTTCCCTGGGCAGCCTGTTCCAATGTTTGATAACCCTTTTGATGAAGAAATATTTCCTGATATCCAATCTGAACCTCCCCTGGCACAAGTTGAGGACGTTTCCTCTCGTCCTATCACTTATAGCCTTGCAAGTAAGCCGAAGGGTGCCCTTACTGTAACAGACACTTCTGTTTCACCCCAGAAGCTTGCCGCAATGTACTGCAAAGGAGAAGGCTGAGCTTTAGTCAAACTGATATTTAAAGAAAAAATTGAAGATTTCCATGGGACTAATTATTTATGTTATGTACAACGTCTTCCTAAAGACACAAACAAAAAATCATTAATTGATTTTCATATTTGCATGCAACTTACATTTGAGGGAATATTTCAATTTAATTAAGCTCTTCACCACTGAAAGATGTTAGTGTAATCTTAATGATCTAGCAGTGAAATTGGAAATGAAGCGCAAACTCAGCTTTGGACTGTCAAACACATATTAAATGGAATAATTTGTAATTCCTGTGATTTGAGTTGGATACAAATCAGAGACCTTTAGCTGCAGCATTGTATTTCTTTACCAGTAATCTCTGACAATCAGTAGTACCTTAGAAGAAAACCATACTAAATATGTGTGCCCTGCATCCTTCAATTCATCTGACACTCTCCCTTATCAGACTGTGCTTTTAATTGCTTGCAGCTTGGACTTTTAAGGATATGTGCCTGCATCAGGATGGGATAAAAAAACAGAAACTGAAAAAAAGTCTCAAGACAAAAAAAAGCCCGTATGCTTTTGATTATGGGTAGAAGTAAAATACATTGTTTTCTCTGTAAAAAGTCCTAGAAAATTAAGCGGGCAACATCTTGCTGTGCAATAAAAGACACAGGACCGCGGGGGGAAGAAAGGATGGGTTTGCTTATGAAGTATTTGCTCAGGGCACTCAATTAAAGCTGTGCTAGTGAATTTAATTATATTTGCTAACTTTCTGAGAGCCTGTTTTTACAATTTATGCAACTTTTGCATTGTGTCACACAGCACGTGTTCATGCAAGTGCTACATGCTCTCATTAGCAAGGTTCAGAAATCAAACACTGCTGAGGGCACTGTAGTCTTCATTCTCTTGTCTCATACCTATGGAGTCTTTTGCGGCTGGGTGACACAGGCCCACCCCAGCATTCCCTTCTGCTCCCTCACATGGTGGGTTTTCCCCATGATCTCTGCAGAGTGATGCCCTCTGACTCCCAGACCTGACTCTTTGCTAGCAGGTCTTCCTACCTAAGGGTTCCTTCTTCTAGATTCTTACTTTGATATTGCCTTCGGTTTAGCTCCTTAATTTAACTACTGGCTAGATCTTACCCATTTAAATCCTCAGTCTACCTCCTCCACTCCCCCATCTCCCTCACAGCTCCAGGAACACCAGAAGCCAGGGAACCCCTTTTTCTCTTGTGAGTTATGCAGACTTTCCTTCTCCCCAGTCCCAGCCACACATCTACACTTTTTGCAGCCAAAGCCAGAAGTTTAGCTTGCTGTCCAAACTGGCTGTAATTATGGCAGTACTGAGCCCAAGATAAAAAGCAATGTCTAATGATTCACACTCAGAGCTTTGCTACCCATACAGCTACTCCCTGAATTGCAGGACCCAAGCCTTGTTGCTAACACAACCCATCATTGTAGTGCAGCTTTCAGAGCAACAAGCATCTTGGCGTGGGTGCCCTCACTGCCTCTGAAATACAGGTCTGGATTACCTCAAGTCAGACACTCCAAAAATAACCCACATTGTAAGATAGTGCCTTTGTCTGAAAACACAGCTCTTGACTTTTAAAAGGCATAAGTGGCATAAGATTTTTTAAAATGGAGTTGCTACCTAGCTTCGTTTCTAATATGGTAAGCCTAAGTGTATCAATTTTCAGTGAGTGAAATGAGTGACAGGATTTACAAAGAATGTTAACTCTGAAATACTGCACTGTCTCATGGTTCGAAGAAGCAATTCAACTTGATATAGTTGGGAGAACAAATAATCCCAAAGCTGAAAGCACACTTTCAGTTTTCAGTGTAAACAACAACAAAAAAAAGCCATAAGAATGATAAGGTAACATACGGATGTAAATCACGCTGTTTCTGCTTCTGTATAATTTTTCAGCATTGCTTAATAGGAAACATTCGAAGTGAAGAGCTGTCACCAACTGCAACTGAACCTGCATCTCATAATTTCTCATAAATTAGCAGAACTGTAAAGCTGCAACTATTACAAGCTTTTTAAACACTTAAAATAGACCATTTATTACTTTCCCCCTTTGGCCAGCAAGTTAGTTCTGCAAATACTGCAAATTGGTTCCAGTAGAGAAGAGAGAGGTTGGTACTTCTTTGGTATGACCTCCTCAGTTTAGAAGGGTTTTATTTGCAGCAGAAATTTGTCATCACAACACTTGTCCCAGCTACTGTGCCAGAATACCCCATTTCCAGCCAAAACATCACATCTGTACTTTTGAATTAACCTCAATTTAACTCAAGGTCACTTCATTTTCTCCTTCAGCATCATTTAGCCACTTTGCAGTCCCCCGAACCTCATGGTATTTCCAGTTCCTGCCATGTTTCATTTCCCTTCACACCTCCTCAAATGCCCTTTCAGTCTTTTCACATTTCTAGTCAATTCTCTCCTAACTGATCTTCTGGTTTCCTGGTTCCTGTAGGTCTTGGCTGATGCTTTCCTTCTGCTTATGCCTTTCATGTGGCAGATGGTTGTGCAAGCTCTTCTCTACAACTGCAGAGCTACTCTTGAAACAGGCCTATGCACAAAGACTGCCCCTCAGATCTGCACACAGACAGCAATGCCTGAGGGTGAAACACCCAAATGTGCAATGCCTGGTATGTCCCCTGAGGGCAGGCTCCCACGCCAGCCTCTAGCACAAGCTGAGTGTCCAGACAGAGCCATGAGGCTCCTTGAGTGCAAGCCCAGCGGTCCCTTTTCCTTCATCCTCCCTGACAAATCTCCAGAGCCAAGAAGGACACCACAGACCAAGATCTTATCCCCTCTGCTGCTGCAGGCAATCTCTTGGTCCAGAATACAGGAAATAAACCCAGCACGTGTTGGTTTTTTGGTTTTTTTTTTTAACATTTTCCTATCACGAAGAAAATGAGTTGGTTGGTGATGTATCCTACAGTTTTCAGTTTGGTGTCATCTTCTAGGACAGAAAGTTTTGCAAGAAACTTTTCAGCTAGAAGCACCTATTGCCTTCTAACATTTTCTGGTACAGGATGGCAGGTCTGATATAGAATTTGAATGGTGGCTAATTGACTATTTCAAAGGAAAGGAAAGATTCGCTAAAGATATCCCCAAAGTAATCTTGGATTCATTTTTTTCTTTTACTTCAAATAAAAGCATGCTGTTATAGTAATGTGTCACAGAGTTCACAGTAAATGTCAGCGAATCCTATAATGAAGTCTGCTGTATTTGCATATGCAATTAATACTGCATATGCTAGCATTCAGTTTGTTAGTTATCTCTTTAAACAGTGTTCAGTAATCTGCACTTCAAGAAGTAACACACCATGAAAAGCTTTTAAAGTGCTTTACAAACATATTTCATTAATCTTCAGCAACTTCTTGAGGTGCACATTATCATCCTTACTCTACCAATGGATAAAAATTTGCACAGAGAATTAACATACAATTTTCCAAAGACATTTATTGCTTAACCCTTAATAAGGCTTAATAACCTGATTGTACATCAAGGTCCCAGAAGGAAACTGAAAAGGTCCAAACACTAGCAATAGAAACAACTAAGGCATGGGAATATTTCCACATGAGGAGAGATCAAATAAAGTAGAGCTAGTTAAAAGACAATGAACATATGGCAAAGGAGACATAAGCAACCAAAGCACAACTTGCCGGTGCCTCTTCCCTCTTCATCATGGTTTAACAGAAGCTGCAAATGGAGATGCACTGAAACTCAAAGGTAGGTCATTTAAAAAGGAAACAATACAGTGTACAACTAATGCAAACCCATGTCCATAAGACCTCTTAGGGCAAGAAAGGGCTGGGGCATGGGCCAGACCTGGGGACACACTGCCAGCCGCAGGGGGAGGCAGGACCCCCCACCCCTAAAGCTCAGCAGCAGCATCTCCCCTCCACAAGGCTGTAGCTCTGGCTCAGCCTCTCCATGGGCTGTTGGAAAAATAAGTGTGAGCAGCAGCTCTAAGTGAGCTCCCCTCCTCACCCTGAACATGGCTGCTCCCTCCAAAACCACTTGCGCTCCCAATAAATGCAGCGTGCATTCCTCCTCCATCACCCTGCATAAGGATACAAACAAAGCAAAGATATACCATTATGTTTGCTAAAATAACATTGCTGGAATCAAACCTGCTTAAGGTTATTAACGAACAATACACCGTGAAGGGTTTGGAAAGCACCTCCCAGATGAGAATATTAATTCACAACTGTTGGGGAGGATTTTATACTTTTCTTTTTAACCCTACCATTTCTCTTCCACGGAGGTTTCCTGCTCCTGCCTCTGCAGCTGTCATTGTAAGAGTCATTATGTCACCAAGGAGAAAAGCATGAGATGACAGACCGCATCTGTGCCTTTCAGAAGAACAGTAGGAACAAAACAGGCTTGCAGCCAGGGCTGAGTGGCTTGCAGTTTGCATGCAACTTTTCCAAGTGCTCTGAGGAGAGTAATCTGGCCTGCTGTCATGAGAGTTGTAAGGAGGTGAATTATTTGATAGCCAAAGGTATTTGGTTTCTGGAATCAACAGGAAGACTACCTAAAAGATGAACATCTGAAATTCATACTGTAGGAGAAGGTGCTAGCTGGGGAAAAAAAAAAAAAGGAAACCTTGGCTTCTATCACAGTAGAGAGTTTAATAATCCAGACTGCCAAATCAGGAAGATAAGGGGAATGCAGCTTTTTTTGTGTGTCAGCATGTGAAAAAATGACCTTGAGCAACAGGCAGCAGCCTCTAGGAAGTGGCAATGTACAGACATGCCTGGAAAAAGCATGATATTGCCAACAAGGCTGTTGAATTCAGTAATTTTTTGCACATAGGGTGTGGAAAAAAACAACTAGAAAAGGGGTCATCCAGACTGGACTCTAACCAAAAGTATGGAAATTGATAAAATCAATGACATGGGACTAGATTTTTTAATAAGGAAGGAAGAGGTTAGAGGATACTTAGATAAGCCAGAGGTTTTGAAATTGGCTGGGCCTGATATAATTCATCCTTGGCTGATGAAATCTCAGGGCTGTTAGCAGCTATTGGCAACCCAGTGTTGAAGAACAGGGATGAGGTGCAGAAGACTGAAACAAGATAAATACACTTCCTGTCTTTACAAAAGGCGGAGGATGAGGAGATGGGGAATTAGATATCTATCAGCTTAGCTCCAGTTCCTAGAAACAAATAAAACCAAACAATTGGTACGCAGAGAGAAAATCACAAGAAAATGAGTGGCTGCCTGATTGGATCTGTTCCGAGTAATTGGTGTCAAACCAATCTCGTTTCCTTCAATAGTAAGACAATAGATTTTGTGTCACATCTTGATTTCTCTAAAGGTTTTCACAGTATTTCATCTCACTTTCTTCTATATAAGCTAAGAAAACACAGTCTGGATGAAAATCCTAGGGGGTGGATGCAGAACTACTTGAAAAACGGCTCAGAGTAGTGTCAAAGGTTCATTTTCAAAATAGAAGATATAAAAACCCTGAGCCTTATGGGGGCCTATCATAGGTCTGGTATCAGTCATTATGAATGGCAGATGAATTACTGTACTTCATAGATTTGCAACTAATACCAAGCTGGGAAAGGGGGAAAATAGGTTGAAGATCAATCGTATACTTAAAGAATATCTTAAAAGTTGAAATCTGAAAACAAACAAAACCAGGTTTCTATTCAATAAGAACAAATGCAAAAATCCACATCTATGCTGGAATAGTCATCTGCACAAATGTAGGGTGGGAAAGAATTTTACTGGTATTAGAGCTCTATAAAAAAATTCAGGAGCTATAAAGGATCAAAACCCCTATGTTACAAAAAACAGGCAAAGTACAAGCACAGAGGTATCTTGGAAGACAAAGGAAATAGCCCTTCTCCACACTATCAAAGCCTCAGCTGGAGTACAAGATCCAATTTTGGGTCATGCACACCCAGAAAGATATAAGCCAATTAAAGAAAGTCCAGAGCTGTGAGAATGATCAATAGTCTAATAAACAAGACCTAAACAAATTGAGGTTGCTCAGGAATGGAGAGACCAAAAAGAGATGATAAGTACACAAAAGACCAGTGCAGAGGAAGAGGTTAATCTATTCTACATGTCCTTGGTGGATGAGAGAAGTAACAAGCTTCAAGTTTAGCAAGGAAGAATCAATTTGGTATGAGGAAAAAGCTTTTCACTGGAGAAGGTAACAAAGCACTGAAATAAATTGCCTAGAGATACTGTAGAGCCTCTGTGTTGGAAGGGGTTTATGAACAAGTCAGAAAACAGCTGCCAGAAGCCGCCTTGGGGCAGACGTATGGATCAAATTGGGTCCATAGGAGTCTATGCTATTGCAATGCCTCTGCTGCCTTATGCCCATACTGCTGTCTGCCTGCTCATTTTCATACAAATCATGGGAAAATAATCAAAATTAGATCCTCTGTATTTGTTATGGAAACTACCTAAAAAGGGGTATCGTCCCCTTTCCTACTGAAACCCTTCCACACCTTAATACCTTGCATGTCTATAATGCCCTAAGTGCTAAAGCTCTATACATACCTGTTAGTATTAAGGTGTATTAGGAGATGTGGTAGTTAAGCAAGAACAGGCAAGGTCATACAGAAAGTCAGTGACAGAGCAAATAATGCTTTTTCCGCTGGCTTAGGCACCCTTGCTGTCGCCAGCTGCTCACCCTCCCCTCAACTATTTTAATATGGATGTACAACGTTCATTAACCTTTCTCACCAGACCAGAAAACTAAAATCCAACTCCACTTTCCTGAGCTGCTCAGGAAGTTATTGCTATCTTGTTCCCATGCATAAATTGAGAACCATTTTAATTTTCTGGACAGTAAATTGTTAATTATCAGAGTTCAGGCAATAGAGCTAGATGTTACAGAATTACAAGCTCTGTAACAGCTAGTTGCCATGGTCTGGGACCCATCCATCCTGGCTATATCTGCTAGAATTAGCACTCACTTTACACCACAGGAAATAAAAAAAACCCCGTACACATTTGCTCCTCTCTGGGCCCAGTTCCCCCACAATATCTTAACACAAAACTGTGCTCAGCAATGAATTGAATTCTGTGTTCCTGCTGGTGCACCTTGAGACACACTCCTGGGTCACATCTGGAGGTAACCCTTCTTCTGCAGTATGTGCTATGGCCTGCTTCCTGAAAACGTCGTTATATTAACAACCATCCTGCTACTGCATAGACCTAGAATTCAACACAGTCATAGATTTTTTCTGCTTTCCTGGCTTTTGGTACTTTACTAAGTTTGCTACAGAGTCCTGCAAGTATTCTGGGGAGTAAATGCTCTATGGAATAGCTGGTGGCCTGTGACTAGAAAGGGATGGACTTGACATCAGCGTTGTCCCTTCTCAGGTCCCTTTAGCTGTGCTCCTAGCTAAATCCAGAGCTGGCCAGCAGACTCCCTGGGTGCTGACTCTGTGCTCATTTGTTCCTTCCACCTCCCTTTTCTATTTCCATCTCCGGTGTCCTGGTTTATGGAGGAGGGTGGCTGTCATATTGCTTCACTTTACTGAGAGATTCCTTTATAATTTGTATGCATGTGTATTTGCGTAATGGCATGCTGTGGAGTTCAAAGCTGTTTTCTCACTTTCAAAGTAGACCTTGAGTGGAAGTTGTCCCAAGTCTGATGTGCACCAGGCTTGTATTTTTGTTCTTGATTGAGTACTGCTGCACTATATTCTTTTTAAAACTCTAGCTATTCTGGGAGAGGTGTATAATTTAATATGTTCAATAGATTTCTTGTCAGGCATTCATGTACAACTTCCTTCATCTTGCACTCAGATGTTTGATTTTCCACAGTAATTGGATTTGCCGCATTTGTGTTTACTTTTATGACCTATGGTAAATGCTGCTTTTTTAGCCGAGGACTGTTAAAGGGTTTGCCAAAGCCTACAGTAACCTACCATGTAGGTTTTCTGAAACTTACAATGTTAGTTTTCAGGCAATTCAGAATCCTTTTTACATAGGGTACTAATGTACAAATTAATATAGCCTGAACACTACATTAAGCAAAAGCTCTTCTGTACAGTAGCTGTGGGCATGCAGTGTAACGTTATTAACCTGCTCTACGGTTAGATGCACAGCAATTCAGCATATTTGCAGTGGGCCAACCCCAAGTATCCAAGGAGAGACCAGGAACAATAACTTTGCCTGCAGGAATTGCTCTAAAGCCCATTCACAGGCAGAACTGGCCTCCCATTGAAGCAAAATGAGAAAACTGAAGATACAGGGCAGGGGAGACCTTCCAAACCTTCCACAGGGACAGAGCCAAAGTCCTGAAGAACTTAGAGCCATGAAGCTGATCTAGGACTGCAGAAAACAAAAGCTGTGAAGATAAGAGCGGTATGACATGTGAAGCCTAGTCACACCATCTCTGCCTGTAAGACCGAAATCAAGACAATCTCCTTTGCAAGCACTATGAGATGTGCTAAGCACAAGTGGAAGACTATTACTATTGGGATGGGGGGGCTGCCATCCCATAACTAAGCCTGCAGGCTCTTTGCTTCTGCCAGCTTTATTAGTACATTACCTAGCTCCTTATTTCAGAATCAGTTTCCTTTCCTATCAAATAGATGGGGGAGAGTCAGAGCTGTAGGTAAGGAAAGAGGCCAGTAGTAATGATGGGTTAAAAGACAAGGCTTCAGGAAATCACACACAGGGCACACTTTTAAATTTGTCTCTGATGCTTGCACTGGTGGTCCTCAAGTTTCTCCTACAAGTCCCATCACATTTGTTTTCTTTCTTCTTCTCAACAATGTGCATGTTGTATTTGGGGTTGTCATTTATGCTCAGTGCTCATGGTAGCTGCTTTCAACCTTTTCCTTTTGTATTTAAAAAGCCCAGCTGGGAGTTCTAAGCAGCTGAGCTCGAAAAGAGGCTTTTAAAATCAAGAAGCAAAAGTGCAAACAGCTGCAGGGAGTGCTACTGAAACCTTCAGAAGGTGGAAAGGAGCATAAATGCTCCAGTACAGCCTGCTGATTCACTGCTTGTTCACACAGGATGCAAACCTGCCAGCAGTGGCTGTGCTCTGTAAGGCAATCCTGATCAGCTTGTTCTGAGCAGGACTGACCACAGGTTTTTCCTGAACACCTTTACAGGGACAAACTGGTGGTAGGAATGTGGTCCTTACAGCATTCCCCACTATTCATCAGACTCTCTGGTCTGAGGGTAGTCTAGGCATAAGATCCTCAGGTTTTATAAACATGAAGAGAAAATCCAAGGAAAGCAAGTGTCCAGCAGTAGGTAAGGGACAGCGGATGGTGAGCAGGTGGCCAACAACAGCCAGTGCTCCTCCTGACAAGGAGAAACAAGCCAGCACGCAATCCTGCTAGGAAAGAAACTTAGGTCAACAGGAAGCAAGTGACATGTTCATGTTCTTGGGAAAAGAAAACAGAGAAAGCAATTACTGGCGCTATTCTTACTTACAAAGGAGAAAAACCATCATAAGGTGTGGCAAAGGAAGCAGATAAGTGATAGCATGGGCAACAGATTCAGGTCTCCCAAGTTCCAGTACTGTGTATTCATTTGCTTTTATCATCCTAGTAAGCTTTAAATTTATATTAGACTGGTAGAGCAGTTCACTTGCTGTCCTAGACCTGATGTCCCTTGAGTTGCGATGTGTACTGCCCCCTGCCAAAAGAAAGCCCCAAGGTGTGTCTACCAGCTGCTGCTCATGCAGATATCGGCCTGCCTTGTACATGAGCTTCGGTCCCACATAAGGAGGCCCTTAAGGACTGGCCATGGACAAAGTGGGAGAGCAGAAGGAGCTCTCTGGTCCACAACTTCTCTTTGGTCCACTGAACTCTGACCTGTTCGTCTCCCAGGCTGGATTTAACCTGCTGAGATGCCATAGAAGTGCTTTTTCTTCAGGCTATTTCACTCCTGTGGGCTCCCTTTATCCTTATTTCCAGTGTGGGAAGATAACTCCTGAAGCAGGATCCTTGAGGTCCTCCTCTCATGTTCATTTCTGGGCTGCCTCTTCAGCCTGTGCTTTTTGGTTCATAGAAGGCAACAATCCTCCACCCTCAAAAGAGAACTCCGATTCTCCTATGGTGTATAACACTGTGACATCTGATAGAACCTATAGTATATCACCACTGCGGTAGAAGAAAATGACTTACCTACCTTTTCCATTAAATACATTAATTCAATATATATTAACCAAGGCACTACAGATTAGTGACTGTATGTGAGACAATGTGAGCTCAAAGCATTGAAAATGTGCTATAGAAAGCACAATATTTTGAACTATATGATAAATGAAAACTAAGACGCATCACAGTTTTATGGAGTACCTCTTCTTTTTCCCGTCCTAAAATATGCATATTGTACTGTAAAATTTTCACAAGAATGAACTGGGGAAAAAACCCACACTTTCTGAAGATGTCAGAATTGGGTCATTTCAACATTGTTGGGATGTTTATTGAATTCATATTTTTCCACCTCATCAAATGACACAATAGAAGAAATTCTTTAGGAATAGTAACAATTCAGAGGTCAGGACAAAAGGCAAAAAAAGGGGACAATTTCGACAACTGGTAAAATCCTTTGAATCCAGGAGAACTGAACTATGAAGCAATTTTAAGCACAGAAGCATCCAGTTAGGACAAAAGTGGGTCAGGTGTTTAATGGAAAAGCACAGACTAAAGCAAAAAGTTTTTTTCCACTTCACAGTACAGCAAACTTGGATTAAATAACAAGCCCAAAGCTAGAGGCTTTTGAGATATAAAAATAAAATTGACATTCTGTCAATATGAACTTGGTATTAGTAAGTAGAATCCTGTGAGTACCCCAGAGAGATGGTGTCCACCACAGTGGATTCTGTAGGAATCATGAGGCCACAGAAGCTCCCCTAGCCTTTCAGAAGGATATGAGATGATGAAGCTGTAGAGACAGGCTTTCACACCAGCTCACCATATCTTGCATCCAATTTCCACCTGCCTTGTCCTATGGTAGGATTTTTCAGTGATATATATGTTCCCATGTAAATGGAGGTACAATGCTGGCATGGAACCACGCACCGTTACCAACATGTTAAGAGCAGCTCCACCAACACAATAGCTCTCAGTGACACTCAGAGCTCACCCTTTCTTGTGCTGATATGATTTCCCCTGGGGACACACATATACTAGCAGTTCCTGCCTTAGAAAAGAAGTCTCATAATTTTTTGGAGACTGATCAGGATGATAAAACCTATGCTGTTCCAGTTGTGAGCTTCTTTAAGTTTTCCCAGCTCCTCTTGAGCTTTAAAATGTTCCTCTAGAGCCTCCCAGGGCGCCGTCTCCAAGGATGCCCGCTCTTATGCTCAGTGGCATCATTTATCACCAGGTATTTGTAAATAAAAATATTTTAATCTAGTTAGGATAAGAGTATGCATCACTGACGAACCTCAGTGTCTGCAGCACTGAGCCTGGCTGTACTGACTATATATTAGCTGCAGCTCAGCAGCACAAATCCACTCTTTACCCCCTCAAAGACCTTCTTAGTCTCTGGGGCAGAAGTAGTTTCTACAACTGGAGCATGAAGTGTTGGGTTGTTTGTGAGGCTTTTTTATTGTTACTATTATTTTTAACTCCTTTGTTGGGTGTTTAGGCAAAGAAGCTGCCTGGTATGCACTTGAAGGGACCAATCACTCTTTGTCACAAGACACTAATGTAGTAGCCAAAGAGGTTGTACATGCTTCTGACTTCTCAGACATGAGGAAGCAGTGCGTCAGCATGGCTGAGGGAATCTTTTACAGTTTTTGTCATGTTGAAACTTACATAAATCTTTTCATAGTCTGAATTTTAGTGATATAGGAAATAGTGTAATTATTAATGTGAATGTATCAACATCTCAGAAGTCTTCTCTCAATGAAAACACCGAAGAAATTAAGTGAAAAAGGTTTATGAAGTACTTCTTTTCTTTACAAGAGTTCTAATCTGAGTCATGGTACAAGTGAATTATGCTTGCACAATCATATTTAAACCCCCACAAAACAGGGCATTTCACTAGCCCAGAGCAAAGCGACTTCTCATCCCCCACCTAGTTTTTCACCTAGGTGAAAAAAAAGTTCAGCTTTCGTTAAAAAACAAACATAGGCTCCACTGGGTGTCACAGCTATTCAGACACAACAGCCACTTGCAGTCCACCTGCAACTAAATCTACTTCAAGCTAAGCTGAAATAAATTATTCAAACTGTTTCATTATCTCATGAGATAAGAATATAGAGTGGTCATACCTTTATTAAAAGGGATTTTAAAGGCTACAGAAACTCTTTAAAATATTATTTTACGGGCCAATAAAGTTAATCTTACATTGTGCAAAAGCTGCCTCTGTGTCTGAGCAAATAGCTATGCTTATAAAACCCAGCTGAACAACTGGACTTTACATGCAGCCTCCTTTCATATGTGCACAGATCATTTTCCTGACAAAAATATTCATCAAACAACACTTGAAATGAGGACAGCCATCCTTAAATCATGGTGAAGAAAAAGCTGTGTGCACACTATGTTTGGAACCTGTGCAAATATGCTCACAAAAATCAGGGCCAT
Source organism: Anarhynchus alexandrinus (assembly GCA_008711295.1). NCBI lineage: Eukaryota > Metazoa > Chordata > Aves > Charadriiformes > Charadriidae > Anarhynchus > Anarhynchus alexandrinus. The sequence goes on from VUYV01000243.1 coordinate 1,107,521, forward strand.
AATGCAGCATTTCCAGTTTCAGGAGAAAACCTGTGTGAAGAACAGCTTAAGAATTCTGCATTATTCTTACAACAATTTTGAGTGACTGTTTATTTCCCTGCTTTTGCACAATATGCTGGATGGGCTAACTTCTGCCCTGACTTCTCTGTCTAAGAGACAAGAGGAAAGATGATCACCCAGAGCATCACCAGTATATGGGCTGTTCTGTACCTCCCCACTGGACTGAAACCCTCAGCATGGAATAAGGACGCGTGAAAAATGAAGGAAAGGGCCTTGGAATTCTGTTTAAAAAGGAGCCTGGATGAATGGGACACAAAGGATGCCGTGCCAAAGGGCCTTCAGGCTCCACCTCAGAGCCCAGTGCTGACAACTGCTTAGGCTAAAGTGGGCAGGCTGCCGATCTGCACAAGGAGAAGCCTGGATGTTTAACTAGAGGCAGTTATATCAGCCCAGTGTGTTCATTAACCTGCGTCTTTAATTGACATGCTTGGCAGGTGGGTAATGTATTTCTGAGAGACTCAGCTATTTACAAATTCCCTCAGTGGAGGAGACTCTTGTAAGGAACTAAACAAACCCCTTCCAACTAAAGGATCCAAAGGAAGAAACGACAGTGCTGATGCCTAGTGCTCGTGGACCTTCCCCAGAACACCTCAATCTGGCTGCACCCTGTGCCTGCTGTGGGTCTCAGCCACTCACTGCAATTGATGGTAACACAAGGAGCATGATCACACTATGAGACTCACTGTGCAAACAGGTTTCCAAGATAAGGTACATTGTTTTAGTGCTCAATCTCAGGAGGAAAGAAGGAAAGAACACTCAGTACTGGTTAAAATGCCTGCTTGCTGTTTGTGCTGCCAAGATCCATTTGGGTTTGTCTCATTACCACATTTGGCCTTCAGCTACAACTTACTCTTTGGTCTCCTCTGATACGTGAAGCGGGTTAGCTCCACTTATATCTTTTCTCCCTCCACACTCTGAGCTGCCTGACGAGAAGACATCAGGCACATCTAGATGATGTGTAAGAAACAGACCTTATCTCTCCCAAAAAGTCAATCCCACTCCTATCAGAATTATCAGATCCTCTCACCCTCCTTGCTGATGTCCTCTATCTAGGATATTTAGTAAACTGAAATAGCAGCTGATATAAGCACAGACTGCCTGCCAGAATAAAAATAACCTTTTTGCTTGATATAGAGGAAGACCAGGAATAACAGCCGCGTGGCCAATGAGGGAAATCAATTCCATTCAGCCACTGTGATACAAGACACCACTGAAAATTGCATTTAGAAGACAGAATTTTTATAACATTTTTAGAAGTTCTCTTATCTCATATAGTAGTAGGAGTCGGGGGAAGATTATTCTTGCCCATCCTGCTCTATCTGCAGTGCATGCTCCTCTCCTCCTGAGAGAAGAAGTACATTCTTCTGCCCTAACCTGCTTTACTGCCTTCATCTTGACAGCTTATTAGGAATTATATGCTAAGAGAGAATCTTATTTTGTTACTTTCTACATCTGAAGGAAGTGTGTATGCCTGAGGAGTACACTGAATATGAGAAAGGTGCAGCTGTATATTTACCTGGAAAGCATCAAGCACTTTCAGTGGAAAGATTTTTCAAGCGTAGGTGATAAGCAGAGATGTAAAATATCCAGCTGATATTACAAACCAAGAGCAATGTAAGATTAGTGGAAAAAAGTTAGGATCCTGATTCTGCCTTACACCTACCAAGTCTTCTGTGACGATCTCTCACCCAACTTCTAAGGAGTGAATTAGATGATCACATTGATGAGCCTGTCATTGGTGGCAGTGCAAAGAGAAGTTTATTATGTGCACAGCAGTACATAATAGCACACACTGTTATCAGATTTTTAGGGTTTAAAGTCTACTGATTTAGTACCTTTCCATTTAAATGTTCCAAGTATTTTATGGTCAAGGTTAAGCTTGGAGGAAAGTGAATCCGGTCATTACTTTTAACTCTATTTTACATATGAATAAATTGAGCGTGGAGAGAAAAAGAAATTCTGTCTCTTTGAGCATCATCTTGGAGAAGTGAGAGGAAAACCTCTGACACACTCCTGTTGTGGTTAGGACATTGAAAACCATGGCTGACAGTAGCTAATAAGCTTATTTCTGTTCAGAAGTTCCCTGTCCTTTGGTTATTCTGTGCTCACAAACAATGGCACAGTCCTGTTAGCTTACATGAGTCCACACAAGTGGTTTGCAGGCCAGAGCTCCTCTGTGGGTACATATGCTTTCTAAAGATTTCATTAGCCACTCAGAAAGCCAAGAACATGCAACAGGTAAAAATCCCAAAGCTGGAACAGAAAACTGAGTATTGATACAAACAGCTCATGCAGAGTCCACAGCTGAAGCATACACACTCAAAATATGTTCATTAATGACAGCAAATAACACCACTGAAACTGCTCATTTTTCGATTAATTGTGGTAGCTTGGTGCAGACCACAGCAGAGGTGCTGACCAAGAGCTGGAGGCTCTCTTGAAGGCATGTTGTGTGGCATGCTGTGGGCAAAGGAGTGAGTGTGCACCAAGTGCATACCAAGTACCAACACAGATGAGAAGAGAGACAGCAAACAACCGTGCCATAACTGCTAGGGTAACACAAAGAAAATATTACAGCTCTGATAACAATTTCCTTTCAGCCAGCAAGTGTGCAACAGCTGGCCAGCTCTGTTGCCTTTTGCAAGGACAATATGTATCTCTCAGTTCACAAAGGCAAATACATACACAGAGTTGTCTTGTTTGTTATTCTGGAAGATGCTATTTTGGCTCAGTCTACCCACAGCTCGTACACTCAAGGACAGCCCTCTGAGCTCATTTAGGAGCATTGGCATGATGGATTTTTCTGTAAAGAGGAAGAGCAGTCACAGATGGGCTGAAAAGGGAGAAACCTGAGTGCGGGCACCAGAAAATACAAAATCAGGCCTTTCAATCTATTCTGTGACCACAGAAATAGCTGTGCTCTTGCCTTTTGTTGTGTAAAAATGCCAGTGCAGTCTGAGATGTCCCTGCTTATGTTCACACACTCCATCCAGTTAGCCATACACAGAGCCACGTGTACTGCAGCAGTGTCATTTGTACCACTGCCTCAGGAGCACTGCAGTGGCTTTTATGCAAAACCCTTGTCCAACACCCAAGAGCTGCCGAACAGCCAGGCCGGAGCAAAGTGATGTATAGGAAGTGAGCCAGGGCCTAGTCTTAAAAAGGCACCTTCTTAAAGAAAATAAAGGAGGAAAATGAAAAGGATCTGAGATTTGAGGAACAGATGGCTAAAAGTTCAAGATTACATGCTACCAGCTCCCCAAAAGGTGGGGATTAATATACAGGTGTTCAAACCAAACTACGACTACAAAGTCCACATGGAGATTTGAACTTCAGTGGTCAAGAGAATAATCTCATCGGTCTGCCTTTCTCCAGAGTCCCTTAGCATCCCTTGTCTCCATCACATCATGGTGGTACACTGTGCACTGCAGACACTCCTACGCAATGTTCACAAGAATACTGTTTCCATAACAGTTGTCACTATACAGGAAACAACTAGACACGCTGCCTTTCACAGAGTAACTACATACACTTAACACAGTATTATACCCTCCAGGGGACGGTTTCCACCATACTCAGACCCCAGTGGTTTGAGTCCTCTGCGCTCGTAATGTGAGTGCTGCTGACCCAGGGGGACTGTACCTGGCTCAGAGGTGGCTGCTGCTGCTGCGCACGATCACACACTTTCAAGGCTGAGCCGAAGCCCGGCCCCACATGAAGCAGTTGCATGAAATCAGTATACAGGGATGACTGTTGGCGTAGATAACTCCCTGCAAAGGGCTAAGACTTTATGTATTAAATAATTATTGCAAATAATTACTGCAGTGCTGGTAGGGCTGACAGAGTATGCTAGAAATGCAAGGCAGAAGACAAGTTCTGAGAGAATACTGAGTGATATTTTAGACCTGTCAATTCATGCACTGTGCTGATTCTTGGTGTAAATTACTCATACTTGGTCTGGACTGGCCCACAATTAGCTGCTTCTGTCTTTAACATTTATTCAGTAGGTGGGAGATAGTATAAATTGGTTGCACCGTCAGATTCCTGTAGTGTCCAGTAGCAGAAGAGACGGGCATGGTGCAAAATCAAAAAGAAAAGTGCAAGTTTGGCTTTTAACAGCCCAGAATGAAATTTCAGTTTGACACTCCCTGCTAAGTCATGGCTAGTACAGGAGTCTTCGAACAGAAACTGTGGCTCCTCATCACTAAGAGACAGCAAGTCTCCTCTCTCAGGGAATCTGGAAGCTGCTGCCCGGTCTGTCAGGATAAACGTTACTCCTTCCCTTTACCCCCTAACAAATTGTGGCACCTCATAAACCACAGGCTGAAGCTGAAAGACGGTAGTTTTCCCCAGGAACATCTAGTGTCAAGCAGCTGCTACAAAAACTGTTCTCCACTATATTTTAATATAAATGGAGCAGATGGGGAATAGCATGGGAGGATTTGGGGTTTTGTGAACTTTTGTATGTTGTTTCAAAACCAGTTTTGGATACAAACAAAAGCTCTGTTAGGAAAACTGAAGTCCTCCCCTTTGCTCAGTTAATGACAAGTGGTTTGGGCTAATGCTTTTGAAAAGCAGTTTATAAGTTTGAGTTCTCTGCCTGATGTTTAGACAGAGACACTTTCTCAGCAGTACAAAGTCTTCTCAGCTGGCTCTCCTGTCTAGATGCCCACAAATGTTAGAGTAGGAGCAAAACACGAGCCAGAGACGAGAACTCAACTCCAGCACTGGCATCCCCTTTTAGTGACAGTGACCTTCAGAAGAGCATATTCATTACTGGCTGGAAGGGTGCTGCAGAGTTTCAAGAAGTTTAGTCTGTTTCTGCTCATGGTATTTCTGGTCCCTCTTCCTACATTTAAAAATGTATAGATTTTAGATTTCATATTTGTAAAAGTCACTTTCAAAGTCCCTACATAGACAGTACCGATAAGTTTAAATAATAATTAGAGTGGTTTCAACATGTAGACAGTATGGTAGCAGTGTACTTTTATAAGATGTTCAGTATAAACAGGGTCCACAACTGTTTCAGGAAGCTGGAACTGCAGCCATGAGTTATCTAGGCCAAAGGCACCTTCCAGCTATTTCAGCTGTTGTTTGCTAGCACTCCATATGCTGTGCTTCAGATTTAGTACGCAACTTTCTACTGCTCCATGCATCCGATACCTGTTTTCTCTTTTCATAACGAAGTGTGGCCACAGAAATTTGTTTTCTTGCTAGGATAACCCACACTTGAGGAACTTATACTATACTGGCAGTGTATATTCCTACGTAGCAGCATACTCTGTAAGTCCTACAGGGTCAAGCAGAGCTACTAACAATAATAGAAGTTAACAGCAGTTAAAACTTTTTGCCACTAGAATATTAAGTATTATTTCTTTAGATAAAAAACAGCATTAAGGACAAACCTATTGTAACAAACAGCCCATAGTCCCTGCTGTAAAATAATTGGCAACCTCATTCAAGCCATCTTACCATTGAAGCAAAGCAAGCAGCAGATTTCACAAGGACAAAAGCTTCGCTAGAGTATGTGTATGCTGTATGTTCTTACACAAGGGTGGACATTGCAGAAGTAACGGCAATGAAGCCATAATTGTGTATGTTTTCAAACTACAGAGCCTGAATATGTCAACTTCACCTGAAGTTCTAACATCTCAATGTAAAATTTAGCTTATCCTTTTTTCAGTATAATCCAGAAATAATTCTGAATCTCCTGCTCAGTATTTTTAATTTAAACTTCATCAGAAAACAAGTAGACATCATTATGATTCACTCTGAATTATTCAAATATCCCAAACTTTCTCTCTCCTTAGAGGTTAGTGGTACCAAATGTGCAATTCCCCCTTCATGACATAAGTATAGCTCGCAAGTATGCGAGGAGACTGGACACTGGGAAGATGCAGCTACCCAAACCCAAGAAGCGTTCTATCTGAAAGCTTCCTTCTTCAATGCTCTTTTTTTAAACAAAAAAAAAATAAAAATTTTTAACCAAGTTGCTAAATAGCATCTGCCCTTTGAATGCATTCATGCAGTCAAAAAAAGAATTCCAAAAAAACAGGTGCTCAGACAGACCAATTCATAATGGACTTGGCTAGAGCTGGAGACAGGACTGGAGACAAGAAATTAACTGTACATAGGGTACGATATAACACTTTTCTATGATAGGAGCACACAGACTTCTGAAGGCTCACAAAAAGCCAGAATAAATGCATTTTTCTGTTGGCACTCTGTCTTGCCTGCACAATTTGATAGTTTCAATAGACCCTGCAAAGCTAGAGCTGGTACATAAAGCAGTTGCTAAACAGTCTGTGTTACCATCCTAGCTTCAAAATGCTGTGCAACAATTATCACCGGGCACCTCTTAATTAATACAATATATAAGAGGTCAGGAAAAACAATCAAAGTAGCAGGAAGTAGGAGAAACAGGTACATGCATGAGAACTAAAATAAAGCAAACAACCAGTGAACCAAAAGTTTTATAACTTTTTTCCTCCAGTAAAGTACTTGCTGTTAGTCTCCAAGGCTCTTTGAACCTTGCACTAAATGTTGTCATGTAATTAATATGAGGCCAGCAACCTTGCCTTTTCCAGGTTGTCATGAGCTCTGAAGCAGAAAGGAATAATTGTCTGGTATCTGTGGGTAGCTGAAGGTTATTTTAATACCTGCGTACTTCTAGCTTACCATGAAAAACGACCCTCAAGTTTCTATAAAAAGCATCTGTTCAATGTATATCATATTCAGGAACATTTAGGAACACTGTAAATCTACTTTTCCTATTAAACAGTGAGGCTATCTGCACAGACATATTTTGATTTATAGAGCTCACTGTCTAAAATTCATCCCTTCTGCCTCTATTTTATATTTCCATGTTTCTACATTAATTACGTTGTTTATAAAAACAGAGAGGTAAGAAGAATTAAAGTATCTTTAGCAGTCAGCTCCCTCAAACTATCTTCCACAAAGCATATTTACATTTCAATCGGTAGTGTTTTCCTAAAACATACACGAGACTAGAGAGCAAGAGGAGACAGATTTGTTAAAGATAAATATTCTGAAAGAGGGCTAAACTGATCACGACAGAAACATTCATCCAAATAAGCTCAGTAAGGTTTTTGGATTTTCTGTTAATAATAGCCAATAGCTAAAAATATGCCATGACGTTTCCAGCAATTAGAAAAAAATAAGAAGTTATAATGATAAACTTACTAAAATGTAAACCTTTCTTTCATTCAGAGCTTCGGGATGCAAGCTGCAGTTTACTAAAGCATACAAATCTGTATGGAAGTTCTTGAAACAATCTTAAACATAGACAAAGAATGGTTTAAGATTATGTCACATTTATTTTCAGAGCTGCAATAAGAGCTACAATACTATACTGACATTTAAATACATTTCATTTATCTGAAGAAAACATTCAAAGTTATTTCAGCTGCTATTCAGCTCCTCTGATACTCAAACACTGCACATGCACGTACAGATTAAAGTATAATGCTCTGCAGCAAATGGCTTTCAGAATAAAATATTTTCTATTTCTTAACATCCTACCTTCATAATTGCCTTCTAGGAGACCCAGATGCTCAAGTGCCTTCACAAATCCAACAATTATCACCAGTACAACAATCATTTCAAGTCCCTCCAAGTTCATCTTGAAAAATTATTCATATAAAAGCATCTTTTCTTAGGGAGCGTCCTGACTTCAGAGTTAGACTTTAATTAAAAAGCCCTCCTAGTCCAACACATGCCACACAACCAGATAAATACAATGCTAAAGAAGCCCAGCATATTCCCACCATAAAACATTTCCATTGACAGCAAGATGAACACAGGAATGTAAGGAAGTCAAATCTTACCATGTCTGCATCACTTGCCTGCATGGATACAGATGTTTCAGTCTCTAAGGCAACAGAATATACAGTAACCACTTTGTTTAGCATTTCCTCTCTGTCACAGCCAAAATTCACCAAATCTGTCTGATATCTAGTAAAATCTGATGCTCTTTTTTCACACTGAATTACAGTTTTAGAGATCCAGTAGTTTAACAACACAGAGGAAAAATTCCAAACACATTCTTTGCTTGATACTAAAGTGAACTTCAGAAAACTCAGAGCAAAATCATTTCATTTAGAAAAATGACTTATTGCTATATTTCCCTATAGAGTGAAATACAATTACTGATTGTTAGCTACATGTTCGAGTATCTTGTTTTCCCACACTGCACACAAATTTTACATCAAATACAGGAATCTAGTAAAATATTAAATATGGTAAGAAGAGATTTGTTAGAGGGAAATCAGTTTTAAAGTTTGAGGGATATGTAAGAAACAAAAGGCTTTCCCTCTTGCTGCACAGCCCTGGGGGCTCTGTGCAGATGGTGGAACAACTGCCCTTGGTGTAGGTCAGCTGCTGTTCCCATGGCTGTTTCCAGACGAGGAAAGGCAAGAAATGGCATCAAGGACACAATATGCCCATGGCCAGAATTCCGTGCAACTTACTGCTCTGCCTTAGGAAGCACTTTTCCAAGCACTCAGAAAAACTGAAATTGTTTCTAAGTCCTTGGACCGGACAGTTAGATTCTCTGGAGGACCTTATTCTCACCTGAGCACCTTAATAGCAGACATTAGCAAGCACTTGTCTGTCCTTCCTACTTATGTTCACTCAGCTCTCCATATTTGCAGCCAGTTTCAGACATTCACAGAATTGCAAAAAAAAAAACCCCACAACCAACCAAAACCCAGCAAAAACCCTTTTGAAAGTCTCACTGGTTGTTCTGGTAACTTTTGATTATTTGGCCTGCAACAGCTGCCACTTTCTGTGCACAAGGTCAACTTCAACACTCATTCTTTTAACTCCTTTTGGGATAATCTGACTTTGCAAGGAATATATATAAAAGTCTAAACTTATGTTAATATTGTAATTATTATAATATTACATTATTAATTCTCATCTGAAAGACTGAAATCTGATTCACGGTTTTCAGTTATTTTTTTTAACCATTTGTGTACTTCTATCTTTAACTGATGTTTTATGTTAATGTTTCCCAGGATATTTGTGTCCAGTTGCATTAAGTACTTACATGATGCCACAAGGGGTTGAGCACCAAGGCCTTCTGTACGCATGCTAGCTCACCCTTTCACCCTCCTGGAACTACAAAATGGGCCCCCATAGTGCTGTCTATAGCAGAATCAGTCCCACAGACTCTTTTGAAAGCTGGTAAATGGTTTTCTTGCTGACTCAACAATGCTTTGCTGTGTTGCTGGGTGTTGCTAAAGGCCTGAACAAAGCTGTTTCCCATATGATTATCCCAATGTATTAATATTTTAGAGGTATTCCTTGATTATCAGTATAATTAATGTCATCAGCATCTACAGCTTTTCTCGGGTATCCCCATTCAAACATAAAGCTATACGTTTCACTATCGAACTTCATTTGAGGATCTCACAGCTCCTTACCAAATTTCTTATTGAGCCTGAACGCTCCTGAGGGGAGGTTAAGAATTTACAGAAGTATCAAATCCAGTTACCACAGAAATGAAACCATCTTTGGAACAGTCCAGACATAAGGTATTATCATTTACAACAAAAAATAATGTTTTAGTGCAGAAAGCAAAAGAAAGAAACACCACCTGAGGGAAACGGACTCGAATAGAGGGTAAAAAGAAGAAAATAACTTAATTTTGGTCAAGTTTAAAACCTCTGCTCCTACTATAAGTGACATGAGCTGGGTGATTCCAATAAGCATTCCCTATTGATTTTATTTCTGTTTGGAAAGGGAATTTCTCACATTCCAGTGCACTTGTACAACTGTTCTGGTTTGCTGCTGCTCTCAGTGGAGCCACTAACACAACCAACTAACAAATATATAATTTCTTTTTCTTGTAAAAAAAAAATCTATTTTGTAGAAAATAAAGATGTTCCACAGAAATGGATCTTTTTGATAAAAGCTGCATTTCCAGAGCAGCCTAGCTCCTTAACGTGTTGAGGCATCCTCCCTCCCTGCTTGGATTCAGGAAGCAAAGTCCAAGTTCTGCTTTAGCCCATGAAGAGCAGAGAGCTGCCCTTGCTCAGGGCCACAGCTCCAGCCAGGGAGGGCCTCTCCCACCCCCAAAAAAGCAGCAAAGGGATTTCCACAGACCCTACCTTCCCCTCCTGATGCTTTTGTTATTGAATTATTGGTTGCTCTGCACCCTACTTCATGGAAGCTATTTGAAAGGTTTCCTCTTTTTTCAGACAAAAAAGCAATTTTTAAACCTCAGAGTACTTCCCAGGTGTTTTCTGGCCAGCCCAAGCCACCAGTAATAGCGTCTTTGGGGAGAGAGAAAGAGAGAGAGAGAGAAAAGGAACCTACTCAAATGTACTCCAATCAAAACTTATTTAACTGGGGCGAGCTGACAGAACAAAGCTGCAGGCTGTGCATTTCACACTAGTTACTTTCTCATAGCAATATATCATATTTGTAACAAACTCTCAATATAATTTTCAATTGTTCTTTTTTGAGCCTTAGCAATCACTGTGAAGGAAAACACTTCTGTCAACTAAGAAACACAGGAGAGTGTTCTGGGAGGAAAATATCCAGTTACTGCCGATTGTAGTATCTGATTATCCATTCCCCTATCGACATGCAGTGAAACAGTGGGCATTGCTACTTTAATTCAAGGAGGAAGGCTGGGTGCCTGGCCAGCAGCGTGCTGCAATGCCAGGGGGCAAGTTATCCAGTGGACTTCAAGGCCATCACAGCGGACAGGAGGGACAAAGAACAACAGGGAAAGCAAACTCAAAATCCCTACAACACGCATGCAGAATCCAGCATTCCTGGGAGTTTATTATGTATGGACGCTAGCCTTAAGTAACTGCTTAATTAGCATCTGCTTTGCACTTAATTTTCACAGCATGAGATAAAAATTAAGGTGCGTGAAGGATAGAACAAAAAGGAGAGAAAGGAGAGACAGACATAGGTAAAAAAAAAAAGCAAAACTACAGGCAGCTTTTCTCTAGGCAGACTTTCTATGAAGGGCTCAGATGTTGGATAAATTTTGAGCTGGTGCAGAACTGGGCACCCAGATGGGTCTGGCAGGTAAGGCGTTGGGTGCAAGGCTGGGGACAGCACAGATGAATGGCTCACACCACTGTCCTCACCACACTTGTGAGAAACATCACCTTTTTCACTTAAACGCAGAGACCCATGTGTGCAGCAAGCTGTGTGGTCCCAGGCCAGCTTTCTGAATGTCTCCTTTTGGAAACAGGTATTTGCCAAGAAAATGTTCAGCTTGGGTAAGCTTGCTGGACCTTCTTTGCAAGTTCAGCGCCCTCCTCCCAAAGAAGGATACAGAGTCACGCGGTACAACACCAAGGAGCAATAAACATAACCTCTTCCTTCCAACCCAGTGGAGATCTGGGCTTTATGACCAGAGACACGCCTCCATAGGGTGAGAGGAAATGGGTTCAAGTTATGCCAGGGGAGGTTTAGATTGGATTTTTGGAAAACATTTTTCACTGAAAGGGTTGTTAAACATTGGAATAGGCTGCCCAGGGAGGTGTTGGATTTGCCATCCTTGGAGATGTTTAAAAAAAAGGGTAGAAGTGGTACTTGGGGACATGGTTTAGAAGTGGTTTTGTCAGGTTAGGTTAATGGTTGGACTTGATGATCCTAAAGGTCCCTTCCAACCTCAATAATTCTATGATTCCATTCCCAGCAAACAAGGAGAGATTGCTAAGCTAACTCACACGTGCACCAAAGAGCAGCAATTGGGAGAGCCATCAGGAGAGCACCAAGACAGTATCTATTTGTTAGTTAAATTTTCCTGAACAGTTACCCTTAAGGGCACATTTAAGATTCGACCTCACAGTGCCAGTTCACTCTGACTAGGGTAGCAACTGACAGCAAAGCCCCTGAGATTGCCCTGCTCTGATTAAGCCCAGCCATTCCTGATGGCCTCAGAATTACACCTGCCAACAACTGAAAACAAGGCAAATCACTGCAGGAAGCCCACCCAGCACTCATGGGCATCCACCTGGGGATGGCAGTGACACAAGCAGAGCTGCAGATCTTTCCTCTGCTTCCTGGCCTCTTCTCCCTGGGCCTTCGCTTCATGCAAGAAATAAAGGGGACAGCACCAGCTGCAACATGAGACTGTTTTGCAAAGTATTACACAATTACACGGCTAATTCAGGACAGGGATTCCCATGCTAGTCCATATGCTTCTGCTCCTCAGTTCTTACATTGCTTTGCTCCTCTAGACAGTAACCAGTCTCTCAGCTGAGTCTTGTTGCCGCAGACGCTGGCTGATCCATCATTTTATTAATAGTATGATTACAGTATAAATATTTCATTCTGTGGTGTGTGTAGGAGGCTTCATTATGCCTCGGTATCTTTGCATGCGCATCTTTTTTAAATACAGCTCTGTTAAACTTATGGCAATTGTGTCAGTTCCAGATCTTTCAATATTTCCTTTAATGCTCTCAGTATTTTCTCAAATGCTAATAATGTTAAATTCCAGGCCAATTTATTCAGTGAATAAAATCCACATCCAATAACATAATTTCTTTTATAATACAATCATACAAAAAGATGCAGTGAGAATTTAATGCAAATGGGAATTAAGTCTTTGAAAAAGAGATTTGTCATTTTCCTACTTTATGTGCTATATAATGAAACAGTACAGTAAGTGTTGGTTAGGTGTCCAGGACAGTATTTTTGCATTTTAGTGTTTCACAGATAAACTTTGCCACACTCGGTTTTTTTTAAGCATCCTATTCATAGCCCTAATATAGATAGTATCATCTTATTTTTTTTTCAGAGTACTAACCATGTTCTTAATATAGATACTATCAACAGTGTTCAGTGATTTAATCCAGGAATAATCAGCACTATGAACCCTGAATTACACTTTTAACATAAGTGACTGCCACACTTCTGTTTGCTGCTCCATCCTAGAAAAGACAGTGCAAAACACTTGCAAAGTGTGTTTCAGTTTTCCCAGCCCCCTGGATCTGCTAACAGCTCACACTGTAATTCTTTATTTTTACAGCTCTGAGTTCAGAAGCAATTTGGGACTTTCTTAGTTTAAATAAATGATAAAATACTAAATTAAGATATCTCAGGTAGAAATTTAATTTTTAGGCTAATGCTGGGGAGAAATTCCAGCTTGAGTCACTGAAAAAGTGACGCTTTGATTATGGTTCAGTGATACCAGTGATCTCCAAAGCGATTACGAGGCACACATTTACTTTCAAAGTAACTGTTAACATCTGTACTAAACTTCTAGGTACAGCATGGTCCATTTTTTAAAGAGGCTGTTTAAATCTGACTTAGAAACAAAACGCCATGGTTCTGTATGCACGCTTGCTGGATGCCTGCATCTGTAGCAAGAGAGCGCAAAATCAGCTGTGAGTAGAACAGCAGCAAACCAGCACCAAGAACTGCTGTGGAAGAAGCAGCTGAGAGGCAACAGCAGCAACATCACCTAATGCTCAGTAAGGCACTTCATGAACCATTTCTAAGGTTGTGGGTATATCATGGACCCAGGTTACAGGTGGAGAATGGGATGCATGGTGTTGATGAAGTGACTTAAGGTCATTGAGCCTGTCCTGGCAGAGCCAGCAGCAGAACAGCTCACATTCTTCAGTATCCTCCCAACCATATGAAACCATTCTGTCTCATGGATTTAGCAAGGAGGGCAGAAAATACCAGGCATGGAAAGCAGCTGAACCTCTCACATTAAAACAAACTCATGTGTTAAGGTGACATAAATGCCTCCTTGTGGAAAAACCTGTCATTTCAGATGAAGCATAAAATTGGGGTTAAAACAGAGAGCCACCACAGGCTTGCATGGCTGTCAGGGATATGTGCTGTTTGCAAAAGCACTGCTTACGGATTCTTGTTTTCTTCCGGAAGCTTTAGTCAAATTGGATGCATCACAGTGACAGGGCTTTAGAGAAGCCTCAGCTCCCTCAGCTGAATGACAACGGAGAGCATTCCAGATACCCAACATAGCAAATACTGTGACTACCTTTTCTCTGTTATAAAAAGGAGATAGAGCGCGGTAATGGTATGAGAAAAATACCCATATGGTGCATGGCAGAGCAGGGGAAAAGTAAAGCAAGTTTTTAGATTTTTAGGGAAATTTTAGTTTGAAGAATTTTTCCTCTAAGCAATCATCATGGCAGAGAACAGGGCTTAATGACAGGGTCTGCCAGCAGGAAAAACCTGGAACATCCAGCATCTGAGCATGCAGTCACCTGTTTGTGACAAGCAAAACCGTGTCGAGTATTCACTGCACAAAACTGTCCTGACCACAGACAAGGCTCAAATGTGTTACTGTTGTCATTACATAAATGTATGCAAAAACCTCTGAGAAGGATTCCCTTCACTGAAAGAACTGGATTAGGAAAACACGCAACTCCTTTCGATTTCTTGCATACACCATTTTTTTTCTGCTTTTCAAAAAGTTTAAAAGTGGCTATCATAACTATTTTTAATATGCAACAGGAATTTCCTAGGGAAGAGGGTCAGCGAACAAGGAGTCTGCTCAAACACGAAGAGGCACTGCTGGATTGAACCCACCCTGCCTCAACAAGCAGCGTGTGATACCCAAGAAAGGAAACATTTTGCCTCCTTTATATTTTAGTCCTAATTTATGTTTATCATACAGGAAATTCTTGAAGAAAAGAAAAACACCCTATCTTAACACAACATACAGACTTGCCAAAAATACAAGATCTATTTTAATCTTTAACTTAATTGCATGAAGGTCTCACCTTTCTGGTCTTATTTTAGAAAATGAACAGCCCAGCGGTTAAATCCCGTACTTGGCTTGCAGCTGGAACGCGTGGCAGGCTTTGTGACCACTGAAGCAGTACGCCTGCTGATTGCTGCAGGGACATCGCCACATTCTCATCCCAAGTACAACTTATAGCCCGACCTGCAGCTTTTGCCATTAATTTTTAAAACTGCATGGCAGCTTTAGTAGGCTGGTTGCCTTCATTTTCTGAATTCTAATTATAATGAGAAAATAGAGCCTCAAGACAAAGTCATGTTCAAAAGGAAAAATGAGAACTATAGTTGAAGACAAAGTACCCTGCAAACTCTCCCATCATATGTATTAATTTCCAGCAACACATGTCCTGTAATCTAAAGGAGCTGGTATCTGTTGACCATTCTGGTCATCGGCCATGTCTACGTCTTTTTTTCAGCCATGGCTGTAGCGCTGGGTATCAGCTCAGTGAAGCTACTCTTCTGCCATTCTCCTGTCTGCAGCCATTGGGGAGGTGGCAGCAAACAGCACCCTGCAGTCTCAGGCCACAGTACGACAACTTCGCCTCCCTCCCAGCCCTTACATGAGAGGTAAGTACAGGTTGCAGTGCATGTGGTGGTAGGGCAGGAAGGGGCTCCTTCCCACCACCACAATCCCTGCTGGGCACATCCTGGGGGCACGAGGAGCAGGATGTTCACTCTGCTCTCCACTTACTTTCAAAGATCTCCTCCATTCCTCGGAGGGATGTCTACACCAAGTAAAGGCTTGTATTCAAACTTACCTCATTCAAAGGGTTGATGACAATCAAGGTCATGTCTACGATTTCACCATTAAGAGTAGCAGAAGTAGGGCCTGAAGCAAAGGTTCTAACTTGGGCTAAAAGTTAAGTATAAATGCAATATTGTGGCACAGGCACACTTTCAAAGACACAGATATCCCAATGCATTATTATGGTTTTGCTTGGAATTCTCTGCTTCCTTTAGATTCATATCTAATTCTCTTTACATCATTTAGAAAGCTTTGGCACTTGAGAAACCCACTTGAAAAGCCTCCTTTGCACCATACTTTATTGACTCATTTAGTATCTACAGTTGCTGTTGTCAAAAGATGGAATTGAGTTACCCACCAACATTACTAATGAGCTGTGAAAGCACTCTGCTATCACCCACTCAGCTATTGAACTTAATATTTAAAATATATACTCAAACTATATTTGCAACCCTAGTATTCAATTTATAGCTTGAAAACAGATGTAACTTCAGCATTCTTATAAGAGAAAACACTGCAAGAAACTAGCCCATGAAATAAAGTATTTCACAGCAATGTATAACAGCATCGCACTCCCTTTCTCATGGATAAAAGCGAACAGGTATATGGGCAGAAATAGCTCTTTCTTCACCCATGACTGGTAGATATTACTTAAATTACACAAAGTCACACTTCAAACATCGAAAGTGAATCTTAAGGCAAAGGAAACAACATGGAAGACTCAAAATTGCCTACAAGTAGATCTAGTTGTATGATTCCTCAATGCTGATATTTAGTTGTTCAAAGCAGTCTGCATTTGATTAAAGTTTGTCCAATTTATGGCAGAAGTCCAAAGACTGTTGTAAACTGTGGGATTGCTATCACAGGAGGTCCTGCCCTGTCCCAGCGGATCTGGGAAATGCAGCCTGCCCAGTGAGACTGGTGTTCTGGACATACCGCTGAGTATCTGAGAATCTCTTGGTTCAGCACATAGCACAAAATACATTGCTTTTAGCATAATTTTAAACTAGTACCAAAATCAGGACTACAAAAACACCCTGAGAACCACCACCTTTGTTTTGCTTCCAGATCTACTGCAAGTCCCTGGTGATTCAATTTTATTCAGAGAATCCAAAATACCACTTCCTTTTTGAAATCTCATAATTAATCATTGCTCTCTAAAATAGCAAGTTTAGCCAATATCATGTCAGATAACATATAGTAAGAGCTTAGGAAAGGTTATCTTTTAATGGAAGAAAATACTATATTTGTTTTGAAGCAGCGTTCTGAAAGACGTATCTCGGGTCTGAAGGCAGCCCATTATGTTAGCAGATATGTTCCTTTTATCATAGCCCAAACAAAACATTGAAGAAATGAAGATGCAACGTGCTGCTTGACAAATAGACTGTGCAGAAAGTTGCCTAGCTTGTCTTATGTATGGAAGCACTCATTTATCTTATAACATTTCCTATTAGACTTGCTTAGTAAGAAAGCCATTTCAGAGTTACCCAGTGGCGAATCTTGACTTTCTCCTTTCAGAAGTTAGAGCTGTAAATTGAGCTATGCAGAAGATATTAAAGTATGCCTTCTGCAGCTTAGCAGGTCACAGAAGTTCCCATCTCAGGCTCACACGCCACACAGTAATTGCACCACCATGGCCCTGGGCAGTTTCCAACTGCTCAAAGCAAGACTCAAACTAAGCGGCTGATCCTGTACATCAGCAAGAATGACAAGGCTGCGTCCACAAGGCTGCTACAGATGACTTATAGAGACAGATTAAAAAAAAAAAAAAATTTATAACTTGACTCAGGAAAAGGTGTTAACTGTCCCTTTATATTTAAAAGGCACAAATATCAAGGAGGGGAAGGAATTGTTGCAGAGGTTTCCAGAGCATGACTGAAAATAATGGGATGAAGCAGTGCCAAAGGGGAGCGCAGGTCTGACCCTGATTTTCATATACAGGCAAAAGTCCCACTTAGACCCACAGAATTTCACTGCTGGAGTACCCTGTGTCTGAGTTAATGAAGATTTCCTGAAATATTCACTGAAATCTGCACTCACCGAAGGGCATCAACAATGCATTTCACTGAGATCATTTGCTCTCCGAGAGCTTTTTCAAAGGGCTGACTCATCTCGTCTTGTCCCAGTCTGTGCCGGGTGTACTTTGAAATATGGAAGTGTGCAATGGAAACGCTCTCTCCTGCAGATGCCTGACCAGAAACTCAGGGAAATGAACGACCTTGTTCCACGTAATACATATCAATGCACATCCCTACAGTGCAGGGTTAATCTGAATCTGCTGCTTGATCTTTTTCAATACAGATTAGCGGGTAACATGGGGGCCTGATATCAGTGATGCCTGGTCTCTATGAACATCAAATAAAAAGTGTGCAAACGTGGTCAGCAACCATATTTTACACATATTTTACAAAGGAACTGTAGTTGGGTGGACACCTGCAAGAAGACAGCAGAAAAGCAAAAGGATGTTGACCCCCAAAACCACTGAGGTATTCAGTTTTCAGGCTCACTACGTCCCACAACAGGGAACTGTGTAATGTTATTCAATTTCCTTGAATTCATCCTCAGCAAAGAAGTGGTCACTAAAAAAAATGAACAACAGAATTTATTCAATTCAAAATAGACAACAGAATCAGAAAGGTTTGTAAGGACAAAGGTGACAAGAAAGGAAAAAGAACCAAATTTAATTTTCTCATCTCCAAAACCAAACTCAACAAGCTTTAGAGATCGGGCAAACTTCCAACCATGGTATAACCCAACAACCATCAACTCAACACAGAGGAAGGACTCACTGGGATTCTCCAGCTTTGCTTTTACACTACGTGTTTTTTCTTGATGATACATTTACCTTCAAACTCCCCCACTCCCTCATGGATTGATTAATTCTTAACTAATTCAAAAGAACATCCCACTTTCTCCTCCCAAAGCATTAGCTGGCTTCAACTCTTTTGAGGTGTTAAATTCTCTTAGGCCAGGTGCCATTCCCTGGTCTTGACTAAATTATCAATGGGCTGTAAACTCAAGGTGAAAAGATGCTTTTCAATTTGGTGAGGCAAGGTTTAGTACTTCCATACCCTGTGCTTACATTTAAGAGACATATCAACAAATAAACTTTCCTGAAGCATGTTGATAAACGTATGCAGCTTATTGACACTTCTCAACTCAGATCAAATACAACAAAAAACAGTTGTTTTGGGGCAACCATCTCTGAGAGATAGAGACAGACACACAGAAGATCTAAAAAAACTATACAGAATGAGGAAATCATGTTTTGTCATGATAATTGCACCACAGTGTCAATTTATTCACCTGCTAAACTCTTTGTGGCTCTAACAAACAAGGAGACAAGAAATATCACAGACCTGTATAAAGAAAAATTATGAAGATCTGCACACTGCGGTAACACAGGGAGATGGTTACAGCAAGAAACAAGTTACTGATGAGATACTTGAACACACAGAAGACAATACACTCTGGCCATGGAACGGAACAGATGCATCTTCTCTTAAGGCCTGTCTGCTTTAGAAAAGAAAAAAATTAAATGGATTGAATTGTGGGGTTAAAGTCAGCTGGGAGCAAGTTGAAAGCAGGAAAAAGAAACTCATGTTTTACATCCAGAATTGAAGAATTTACCTGTCTTCTGAGACTTCACAGACAGGCTGCCTTAAAGCCACACTTCCCAGCCACAAGACACAACACTTTGCTTGGTGTAGAGTGTTTGTCTTTTCACTGTCAAACATTTTCCCAATAGCAAAACATTGCATTTATTGAGAGCAAAGCGTTGGTGATCCAGACACTCATAACAGCTTGAGTGGCATGAGTGAATGTGTAGCTATTCTGAGTGTTTTCCATTTTTACAGGAAATAACATTATGACTGAACTAGAAAGCAGATGGGCAGTAATCCGATAGTTTTCAAACATCACAGACACTTATCTGATGGTTGTAGGGAAGCTGCCATTGCTTTGGCATACAGGAGACAGTGGCACAGAAAACATTTTCTTACATTTGCTATTTTTAATCTTTTTTAATAGTGATAATTTCAGACAACAAAAATGAAGAAATGCTGAAAGAGATCTGAAATACAGGAACCCATTTGAAGACAAAGCTGAGGTAGTAGGATTAGTGAATCTAACAAAATCAGAGACTACCCAATTTTGTGTTACTGAGGGGAATTTACATTCTCCATCAGAAAGGAAGGGACTACCACAAGATGTGTAGCATTCTTATGATGTCTTAACATCAGGAGAGAAAGTTGCACCAGGAACTCAAGGCGCCATTTTCATTCTTCTCAGAAGACTAGAAGTGATGCTGTCAGCTAAATATATGTTATCGCAATATAGGAAGCCTTCTTGTCCTCAGAAACTTTGGTGTAACCATAGTCCCCTTGTGAACAGAACTAAAGTTCTGTAAAATCTAACCTATGCTCGAGAAGGCCACAGATATTTGCAGTTTTACATTGCCACAAACACCAGAACAAGTGCTTCAGAACAAAACATATTTGTCTCCAGGTTTGGCAAGAACTGAGCTGTGCGTATGTTCGTGATGTGGACTTAATATATATCTGTGCACTAATAAGAATTATTTTAAAAGCCTGTGTACTTCTCAATATATAAATTACTCCTGAGCATTCAACTTCCCCCTCAGGGAAGAAAATGTTTGGAGAACAGATGGTGAAATGGGGTTCCAATATAAAACCTCAGTTTTTACATAAATTACTTAACAGAAATCTTAAGACATGCTCCGTCTTTCAAATGCTTCTCATTGCCAGAAGCATTTTGTGGGCTTCAGAAACAGGTGGATTATCCAGACACCCTGATGAGGTACCACTTTCCATCATCAGTACAAACATCAGCAGTACAGAGAAACAAGAAACTCGGGGAGAATTCTTTCATCGGGATTTTTTTCTGCCACAAGGGAGATGGTACTATGGGAAAAGGAACAACGAGAAATAATGTAAAACAGTACAAGACAAACTAATCTGTAAACAATAAAAAAGCGCCCTGTTTTTCTCCTGCACAGTCTGTTTCACAATAAATGTAAGCCATTTAACTCCAAAGCACTAAGCATCTCTACTTCAGGTGGCAAGTCATTTGGTTCCACATAGCAGTTTTGTTTCAGGGAAGATAAACTTCTTTCTCAGCTACTGAATTGCAGTGGAAGACCAAGAGCAGCTTGAGGTTTCCTCTGGTTTTTTACTAAAGTTGGTTACTTTATATTCCAACTTAAGGTTACAGGCTAAAACATTTCCACTGCTGCATTACTGCTCACACAATGCCCATGAGAGTGGTATCACTGTGATTTTTCACCTAGAAAGGCCTCAGGGAGTTGACTGGCATTTCAAGGACCAGAATGGCCAACCCTGTTTAGAGGAGATTTAAAGCTCTCTGTTCTTCAGCATCTTGCATCACAGCCGTGCCTGCCAAATACATAAATCTAGTGAAGAGAACACATGAAATTCTGACTCTATGGCTAAAGCTGAGCAAACAGTTCTATCAATTAAACACAGAAATCATATTTCATTTCATTCAAAATCAGAAGGTGTTATATGTGACCACGAGCACAAGAAGTTCCCTAGCCCATGGATACCTGGAGAACTACAGCAAAAGAAAAAGTGCAATAAACAGAACTACGGTGAAGCTGCCGTTGCTGCTTTATCTGGGCTAGTGAGTACCATTTGGGTTCCAGAACTGCAAGGATTTAAAGAATAAGTGTACTTTTAATCTTACAACCTTTATTTTCTTCCCCTCCCAACCATATTAGCAATTTCTTTTGCAAAAGTGCCTAGTAAGCTTAATTAATCATTAAAATACCTTTTAGGTCACATCACAGTCACTGAAGTGTCTTGCATTGTGCTGTGCCTAATCAAGTAGGCAAGACTGAAATTGAAGGTGCCCCTTCAAGTCTCCTCTACTAATCCCAGGACTCCAAACATACATTTAAGAATATGTTTAAAAACATATTTTTAAATGTGTTACAGCTCAGCATGCCAGTCCCCCAAGAACAGCACAAAGACCCCAAACAAGCAGAATTCTGTGTAGAAATAAACATAGCCCAGCCTTTTTAAAAACTGATTTGATATTAAACATAAGAAATAAACTTACTCATTTTGCATATTAAAATTGCAAATATCTCAGAAGCAGGAATCCTCTCCACCCCTTCTCTGTGCTGAATTTCCTTGTTGCTTTTCCACTGGTGGTATCCCAATGGCCTGCCTGATCAACAGTCTAATCACAAGCCTCTCCTTCCTACATTCATCCAAGAGCAATAGGTTCTGACTTGTTCCCTTTCTCTACTGAAACAATGACAAGGAGGATTTCCACATCAACATAAAGGTATAAATCACAAACTAAAGGCTGTCACAATAGGTTTCAGAGTGCAATACCGCAATCAATCCTCAGAGCACAGCCCACCAGGTGAGCTGGAGTTGATGCTTCCCGTAACAATTCTCTTTCATATGAAGGACTCCCACATACTTCCCAATGCTCCTTATTTCGCAGCCTACCAAGGTCTAAATCCACAGTGCAGCTTTCTATAGACACCATACTGAAGATAACTGCCAATCCTAGTCTTCTGGGTTTTAGGATTCATTTTGTTTTAAGGCAGAATATTTTTCTTTGTATATTATCATTAGCCTGAGGGCAACAAGGGAATACTACTCATTATGTGAGGCTTACAGAAAAGGTATCTTTTTAAAAATGAAATTCTAAAGCCTGATGAAATCTACCATAGTGCCGACTTCTGAGATATGCTGGGGTTAAAAATGGTTATATGTGGACAGGTTTTTCAAAAGCATTCATTTTTAACTTATCTCCTAAAACCCTCAGCATTGTTTCTGCAGCCAATGTTAGGACCATATGACTTGAATATTAATTTTGACTTCAATGGATTTGAGAAGGTTATTTTTATTATACTTCTTTAAATTGGACCTTCTTTCCAAAATGCTGCTTATAACTTAGACTACATCAGATGTTTATTTTTAAGGGTTTATTTTTGATTTGTCAGTATTCATATTCACATCTAATAACTTTTTATCTGCTTACATCTAAAAACCCTTGAAAGAGGCATTTATACATTTCAAACAGAAACGTTGAAATACAAGCCTGCTTTTATTGCAGCAAGACATGACGGATGGTATTTTCACATCCAACCCCTCTTCCATTAATAGTTTCAGAGTTCCTTAAAGCGTGAGAAATACTACACAGCCTTGTTACACTACAGCATATTTATTCCATTGATAATGTGCAATGTGCCTGGTTCAAAGTTATGCACATTTCTCTTGGTGGCAATGAATAAATTGTTTAAGGAGTGTGGAAATGGCTCCTTGTGCAGAACCCCCCAAACCAAGGTTGACGAGGGCATCTAAGGCATGTGGAGGGGGGCTACAGCTGGGTACCTAAAGTAGGAACTCAGTATGTCGTGTATGAAAAGGCACAGAAGTGTTTTGTGTCATGACACTCGATGGTACACGCATGCATTAGAGGCTGATCAGCTGCTGCAGAGGAAAAGAATCTGCTCACCCAGGTTTTGGAAACCAAACTGATTTCAAAAGCTGAAAATGGCAAGTTAGAACCAAAAGGCTTGGAAAGGGTGAAAACCCTTCCATGGTGAATTAGTTATTCTATACCAAGTGTAGGATGCAAGCTATGATATAAAACCGGTAACCAGAAGGTGTTCAAAAGAGGATATGAATGCATATTGAGGATGTTATGTCTAGTACGGCCAAAGCGACAGCTGCGCATGACCAAAACCACTATAACCTTTCTGAAGAAAAAAATACAGCAGCTACTACAGAACTGTAGGTCACTCACAGACAGAAATACAGCATATGTGAACCTAGTACCACATTTTGCTACCACCTCAAATCTCAGCTTCACTCCAGAAGTGAGGCACTCGCTAGCATGGGAAAATATTCCCTTGTTATTTCATCCTCAAAATGGTAGTGGTGATATTGCTGTAAAGAACATATGGCCCTTTTTCTCAGTTGATAAAAAAACATCCTAACATCAGTCAACAGAAGTGGAAAGGAAAGGAAAAAAGCCAAGCATAAGAACTTTCTTAGCATTCATATAAAATTTTGCTGGCTGATCTGAATAGTAATTAAAATGAGATAACCAAATGCATAAAGTCTAGAGCAGTGCAGGACTAATCAATGAATTTGAGGACAGTGAATAGCTTTTGCAATGTCCAGCTGAAATACGAAAAAATCTGTATTTGGAAAGGGAACAATTTTAAGCTTCACAAATGACTGCAAGAGAACGTGCCTTGTGTTCCATTTTCAGTATATTGACCATCAATATCTGTCCTGTAATTAGCATTACAATAGCACTGATCTGAACAGATACCACAACACAGGTGTACAGAAACATTGCAAAAAGATTTTTGTTACTGGTACATGAATAGGAATTAGAAATTAGGACAACAAAATCCTTCACAGTATGGACTTCTAAAGAAGCCACAGTTTGATTTATGCAGACAACACTTCAGAAGAAAGCCAACACCAGAATTTGACGAGGGGTGAATTTAATTGTTCCTGGAGATAATGGGAGAAGAAAAGAGAGGAAGAAAAAAAAGAAAGAAATAATTTTCAACTCTGACACAATAAACATGGCACCATCTCAATGGAGTCTGCTCATTCCAATGCAAGGAAGCTTGCAGGGTTAAGAGGTTTCTTACTGCTAGCAGGAGCGGTCACAGAGCAAGGGTTAGGTAGGAAGCAAAGCATGCCAGTCCAATAGCAGTATCTTACTGACTTATAGCAAGGTCCTATTGCCAGGTGATTAATAAAAGATAATCAGTTCTGAACAATCCACAAAGTAAGCTTTTCAGCACGCCACCTGTTAACTTGGCTCTACTCAAGAGGAGGCACTGGAATGTTTATATCTGGGAATCTATCACAACTAAAGAACCCATTTAAATGATCAAGGAAAAA
The DNA here is from genome assembly GCA_008711295.1 of Anarhynchus alexandrinus. Taxonomy (NCBI): domain Eukaryota; kingdom Metazoa; phylum Chordata; class Aves; order Charadriiformes; family Charadriidae; genus Anarhynchus; species Anarhynchus alexandrinus. Next base: position 1,132,022 of record VUYV01000243.1, read on the forward strand.
ATATTCTAAAAAGCTGTATTACCCTTTAGAATATCAGTAACACGAGTATTTCATATTATCTCCACCCAATCTTGGTTTAAGGATGAACCGGAGAAACAGTAGCCTGCAAAATAATTCTCAATAACACATTTGTTCTGTGGCATTCACATCCAACTTAAACAGCAAGGTTGCATTGTGTCTGCATAGCCATTGTTTGCAATTATGTTATCCATTCCATTTTCATTTTAATTTAAAGTATTAGAGCTCAAAAATAAAGACAACACTCTGACCTTGTTAACAGGCTGGGACAGCTTGAAGAAGGCTTACTTTGTTCGCTTACATTCCCAAACTGCACAGTTCAAACAGACCAATCCAGACTTACCTGCAAGAAAAGAGAATACAAATTTTGGGTTACAGCTTCAAACTTAACAAAAATCTGTCACTAAGAAGTGAAAATAAGTAATGGATCCCTGAAAAATTTCACAGTACTTAGAGTTAAAATAAATTTTTGCAGTGTAATGAATTATTTATTTGACTGTACTTTTCTCCTAGCCCTTAAATAATTAAGATAGCCTTTTTCATCCTGATAATTTAATTACAAAAGGTTGCACTGCCAAAGGGCAAAACATAATATCTGTTGACTTTCTTCTTATTACAAAGCACTGTTTCGCCTGTTTATATAGTCTTGCCCCTCACCCCCAGCTTTCCCTTCTCCTGCTGCTTCACAACGCAACAGACTATTTCAGCATTGCTTAAAACAACACGACTGAGTGCAAGTATGAGCAGATTAGGAAAGATGGGCTTTTGTACACTTTTAATTGAGCTTTCAAATAGAAGAAAGATACTGAGCCACCAGCCACACGGTGAACTTCTGTTTCTACAATGGAAGCAAGCACTTGGACCCTAAACTACCAAGTGAAGTCAGCTGAGCTTTTACAGCAATGTCCTTACATCAGTCTCCCAGCAGTTTTCTTTACAGAAGGAGACTTGGGTGAAAAATGTTTGAGAGAAACTTTTCCATTTGCCAAAGCACAGTAAATTCATTGATGGCAGTTTAATAAGCATCATGAGAAGGGAGTCCCCCACGATGGGTGGCAGGCTGCCATTTCCAACTCAAAGTGCTCCAAGCAGCATATCCCACCCCAGGTTTCATAGATTTCTACCACCACTGGCTGCCCAACACATCAATATAACCCAGATGCCAAACCACAGGATGCTCCTTTATAAACCGGAAGGATGATAACACCACAAACAGCTATCCCGTGTGCAAGGTCTCCGCGCCCCGTCACGCTGCAGGCCCAGGTGCTACAATACGCATTCTCTAGCACAAGCGATGGCAGCCGCAGTGCAGCTCCCACCCAGCAGCACTGGCGTTGCATCCACCACCGCCCGTCTCCGAGGAGACTGTAGTCTCTGTAGCTTTTCATAGTGAAACCTGACTAAGGAGATGTTTTGCAATCCCCAGTGTCGGTGTATTTTGACAGCTCTGTAGGAAACATCAGCCTATTTTTCAGAGACTGGAAGATGGAGACTTTCCTACTATGTTCCTACCAGTACACAGGATTTGACTATCCAGAGTGTGTTTGGCTTCCCATGGCAGATGGGCATGCCTGGTCTCATTTCTCCTCCTCTTCTCCTGCCCAGGAGGCAAGCCCTGCAGGGAGGCAGGAGAGAGCTCAGAGTTTTCCAGCTCAGAAGTGATGGAGGAACACAGGTGCCTGACGTGGGGGTCTGTGTAAAAACAAGTCTGCAGCAGCCCATGACACCTGACAATACTTTGTCCATCCTCCGCTGAAAATATTTTTTCACATTATTCTCCTGCGCACTTCCAGGGTACTTTTCCTTCACTAAATTCTGCAGAAATTATGATATTCAGCATGCCACTGATGGCATGCCAACAAGTACATGGACTGGCTGCTGACACTATATAGGAGACAGTCTGTTGGTGATTTTGCTTATAATATCAAAAATAAATATTATCTGCCATTTTCTGAAAAGGAAAATGTAAACATTATAACCTCAAGAAGAATGTAATGGCCTAACAAGCTTGCTCCCAAGGTCCTGCTCTGTATCTTCTCACCATTGCTTTCACAGCATGTGTGTGGGGCCATATTCTGGTTGGTAGTTGCTATGCAATTCACATTTCTGTTATTCTTTTGTCTTACATTAACACAGAAAGCAACATCTGTGCAAGAATCCACAAAGCAAAGGGTTTCTTGGAAAGTGGGGCAAAAAAATAAGCATATGCAAATCACTCTAGCAAAGGAGCTCAGAGAGGATGTTGTGGTGGAAAGAGCTCTTTGTCAAACAGGGAGAAGCAAACAGAAAAGAATGAGCTTATACCTCTCTGCTGGAGACTCAAGAAATAAAAAAAGTGAGGAAAAATAAGATGAAATAATATCGGGCTAATCCTTCTATCTCCATTTGGTGATAACTCATTGTTTCCCCCATTATAAGAGCTGAAATCTTTATTTAAACATGAGATATACATGTATATGCAAATAATACACTGAAAAATAACTAGCTTCATTCACTGCTATACAGAACACGGTACTAGGAGGCTCTGCCAATGTTGCCTAGAAAAATACTGAGTCATAACTACCGCATAGTAGGAGGATAAGAGGGTACTTTTTTGACCAGATGGACATTCAATTCTGAATATTATGGAAAAGGATGTCCGCTGGTATCTCCAGATATACTTCATTTTTCATAAGTCAGAAAGCACTGGAAATGCTTCCCTAACGTGATACAAAACTTTCTTGCTATTTAGGATATGTAGTCTTAGTTAAAGAGCTGCAGAAGGACTTTAGATTAAAACACATGAATTTCTACATTATCAGTGAATGAAAATATATTTGTACGCTATCAGAAGCATCTGAAATAATCACTCTCAGAAGTTGCCAAATCCAGGTTATTCAAATGCAAATGCTACACACTACAATGCAGTAACTCCATGCCCTCAAGGTCTCAGCATCTGCAGTAACACAAGAGCAGCTGGAAGGGAAATTACTCCGTTACTAACCAGCACTGAGCTCCCCCAGGTGAGAGGAAGCAGTGTCTGTTGGCTGGGCTAGCAGAGACATGCCACATGCTTCTGATGTGACTTTGGGTAAGTCTAAGTTGCTAATGGTACCATAGAATGGTTTGGGTTGGAAGGGACCTTGAAGATCATCCAGTTCCAACCCCCCTGGCCCTGGGCAGGGACACCTCCCACCAGCCCAGGTTGCTCAAAGCCCCATCCAGGATGGCCTTGAACACCTCCAGGGATCAGGCATCCACAGCTTCTCTGGGCAACCTGGGCCAGTGTCTCACCACCCTCACGGTAAAAAATTTCTTCCTAATATCTAATCTAAATCCACCCTCTTTCAGTTTAAAACCATCATCCCTCGTCCTATCACTACACTCCCTGATAAAAAGTCCCTCCCCACCTTTTCTGTAGGCCCCCTTTAAGTACTTAAAGACTGCTACAAGGTCTCCCCTGAGCCTTCTCTTCTCCAGGCTAAACAACCCCCAACTCTCTCAGCCTGTCTACATAAGAGAGGTCCTCCAGCCCTCTGATCATCTTTGTGGCTCTCATCTGGACTCGCTCCAACAGCTCCATGTCCTTTTTATATTGGGGGCTTCAGAGCTGGACACAGTACTCCAGATGGGGTTTCACGAGAGTGGAGTAGAGGGCAAGAATCACCTCCCTTGACCTGCTGGCAACACTTCTTTTGATGCAGCCCAGGATATGCTTGACTCGCATTGAACTCATCAACCAACACCCCTGTCCTTCTCCCCATGGCTGCTCTCAGCGCATTCTCCTCCCAGCCTGTATTAGTGCTTGGGATTGCCCCGACCCACATGCAGGACCTTGCACTTGGCCTCATTGAACTTCATGAGGTTTGCACAGACCCACCTCCCAAGCCTGTCCAGGTTCCTCTGGATGGCATCCCTTCCCTCCAGCATGTCAACTGCTCCAAACAGCTTGGTGTCATCGGCAAACTTGCTGAGGATGCCCTCAATCCCACTGTACATGTTGCCGACCAAGATGTTAAACAGTACCCATCCCAATACCGACCCCTGAGGAACAACACTTGTCAATGAAGATAGCACTGCCCTGTCCTGAAAGGTATTCTGAGGTAGTCAGCTCAGTGATGAATGAAAGGTAAATGCAAAGAAATTTATCTTATTCTTTTGCCCTCTCCCAACCATCAATTGAGTTTAATTTATCTACTTTAAAATTTTACCACTACACTGCTGATTCAGGCAGTAGCATCCAGAGGCTGCTGGAAAAGGGCCGTTGGAGCAGCAGGGTCCAACATGGTCTCTCTGACAGGTTACAGCTGGCAGAGCTGTGCTGAGACACAGACAGCACCACTGAACATACCAACCCACTGGGACTGTATTTAAACACTGCCGGAATAAGCAGTGCCCGAATAAGTAATTGGGAAGGAAAATCCAATATAAATCTAAAAAGGACCTTACCCCCACCTGGTGGCATTGATATAATTGTCAAGAAACAAAAGCAAAGACCCAGGTGTCAGCCTTAGCTTGGAAATACTGTTTTCTCCAAACTGCATTTCAATCCTACTATGATGGAAATACCCTATTTGGTATTTGTCAAACGCTGACAGTTAAAGGCAGACACAGTTAAACCATCCTCAGATTCCTGGCGTCCAAACTTAATGAAGGACTTATCAATCTTTTAAACAGAAAAGTGCCGTTGCAGCTTTCACTGTTTAATCTCCACCTTTCCCATACTGCTGAAGTTCACAGCCGCTTTCCTTGTACCTGGTAGGCTTGATTTAATGCTGGGCGATGGTAGGATACTGCTGCCCTCTGCTGTCACTATTGCATACAGACAGAAACCCTGTGCTCCGTACCCAGGAATAAAACTCATGAACCTTGCAGGAAAATGGTGATAACTATACAAATTTAGGTTTATCTCTACAAGGAATTTTCCTCCTTTCCCGGTGAATAAATGACTCCAATTTGTACTTTACTCACTTTGCACATTAACACTCAAAATTTCAAAGGGACTATTCAGGCAATCCTACAATACCCTTATGTCACTGTGTGAATAAACTTTGATATTTGTATATATAACCCTTGAAAAATCTTGTCTTCCTTCCTACAGACATTTGCATTTGTGGCCTAATCCTCAGTACACAACAGCAAATATGTCTCAGCGGATGATAGCAAAGAGGAAAAATTGCGATGGGAAAAATGTACTGGTCTGCACCTCATGGGGCAGGAGCAGAGGCAGCTCACCCAGCCCAGCGCAGGGTGACATTCGCTGCCAGCGCTGAGAGGGCTCGGCATAGCCGGCCACAGGGAGCCAGCGGAGAGAGGAATGGGGAAGCAAGAGCCAAGGAAGCAGCAGGTAGGAGCAGCCAGGGCCTCTCTCTTTTTGTTGTTGTTTTATTTTATTTATTTCCGCAGTCCCCAGCCAGTACAACCCAGATAATGTCAGGAAACAGCCAAAAGGCAGAGAGCTCAGCCCCAGCGTAGCTCTGGGTGCCACCAAGCTGGAGCAGCCAGGGCTGGCTGGCCTGCAGCCCAGTCAGCTCCCGCCAAGAGCATCCTTTAAGGCTTATTTTGTACCACAGACTTGCCAGGCTCAAAGTCAAAGCGTTCAAAACTTTAATTCAAATGAAGTCAATGCACATTAAAACATGTAAATGTAGTTATAAGCATTCCATCTTATTTGCATTATTGAATTTCTGCCCTTAAAAGTAACTGCTGGCAATGGCGGGCTGAGAGGCGATAAGAACATCACAGTGCCTGTCCCAGCCACAGGCCACCTCCTGGGCCATGCTTGTCCCTGGCAGCAGCAGGATTTAAGTCAGAGCCTCTTCTAGTGAGTACGGAAGGGTAATGCTCACTGAGAAGAATGAACTAGCGTAAAAAATAAGAGGGGTAAAAGATAAGAGGGGTATAATGGAGAGTGCAATGAAATGTAAGTAGTGTTGGTTTGATGTGGATGTGTACTAGATCAGGCTGCAAGAAGAGGAAAGGATAGAAAATGAGGATGTAGGAAGAAAACAAAGATATGAAGTTCAGACTGAAAAGAAAGAAATCTACCAAGAGGCCATTTGTGGCAGCAGCTGGCAGCACCCACAAGGTCCCTTTATGGCTTTTGCTCCTTGTCCTCTTTTGTCTAGCACAGCACTGGAATGACATCCAAGTCAGGACTATTAAAAATGCTCGTTGGTCCCTTACTACGGAGCATTTTTCTCTCCTTTTGGGGGAACAGAAGATTATGTGAGGTAAGGACAAGACAAGGTGCTTAAACACAACGGTTGCCTGCAGACCAATTGTTGAAGAAATAGACCTTTTAACCTGAAGTGAAAGGATGGTGGGGCATTGCCTTCTGACTAAAACCAGCTACAGCAGATGTCTTGATCTTACTGTCTTACATTAACATAACGCATACACTTAGAGTCAATAGGTACTCTCTGACAACTGCCAAAAATTACAAGCCCTTCTCTGATAATATTGCCTCTTTGGAAAATTGCACCCTTAATGCTCAGGCCTTCTTTCTGTTTTTATGCCCAGTTTCGGAAAGTAACTCAAAGCCAAAGCACCTACTGAGATATATATTTCTCTCCTGAGCAGTGAAGGCCTATCTTTAAGTGACCGGTGCCCAGGTGATGGGCTCATTCTGACAGCAGCATTTGCATACACGGACACTACATCTCACAGTTTTTAGGAGGAAAGCAAGAAAAGCAAAAGCTCCTTGTTATCAGAAAGTCTGCTTTATAGATTGCTAAGATATCTTCTTCCAGGTACAACGAAAGCATTTGGAGAAGGGCTCGTTTTTTTCACTTCATAATCCCCTTTGTAGGTGCTTTCTTAACAGGTTCTCTCTGTTTATGAGCAAATTGGCAGTCCCATAAAAGAAATCATATCCCTGAAGCCTAAGCAGCTTTGCATTCTCAGGATTGTTTTACGAAAAACTATAGCAATATAGACACTTTTTAGAGTAAATTACCAAACATTTGCCAGTGGCATAGGCAGGCACCAAACCTCCAGACCACAGAAACAATAAATAGCTAACCTGCAGCAAACACATTAAACACTTGGCCAGTGTTTTGCATTTCCACCTTCAATTTCTTTGCATTTCCACCTTCAATTTCTTTGCATTTCCCAAAAAAACCTTGTTATCATCCTGTGACTGTTTCCTTTTACTTTCATAGCTCCTAAGGATATAAAACTGTTACCTTAGCTATAGATACACATGGTAATGAGATATTTTCATACCCAGTATGTGTATATGCAAATCGTGCTTGGCCATTGTCTCAAGGATTCAAGGCCTTGTGCCAGCTGCTCCGGCATATGAAAAAGGAAGCAGATCCCAGGTGGACAGTCCGTCTCAGCGAGCCTTGTGTCACACTAGAGACACAGGGACCTACAGTCGATCTCTCACAGGTCCCCCATGAAGCCCTCTTTGATGGCAGTTACTGCACAGTGAAGTTAATGATCCAGAATCCCCAGATCTTCCTGTCTGGTGTAAGCTCTGAATAAGGCAGCAAGGATCACCCCCAGCTTTTACAAGCACAGCAAAGCAGTTTCTTCCTTGCCAGAGTCCTTTGGAATTAACTACTCAGAGCTTACAAGAAACAAGGGAAAAAATGAACTAAACATCTTTAGCTTTGAGGGCACTCTGCAGAGCAGGAATGGAGAAAAAACAGCCTGGAGTCCAGGAATGACCCAGTTTAAGGGGCATAGACGGTGTGATGAACACAGTTCGTCTTAGCATTGCTGATAGCCCACTACACCAATAACAAATTGTCATAGTGCCAATACTACAGGATGTCTTATATTCCACATAGTTAACCCCATTTAGAAAAGCGTTCAGGCATATGGGTATTCCCATCTCTATTCAGAGTGCTCAAGGATATACTTAGCTTTCTAGCTGATGAGATCTAAGCACATGCCTAATTACTGATTTGAAAAAAGTCTGGAGATGCCGCAGTGATGGATAACACAGAAAACCCTAAGTGAAAGCAAGATCTTCTGAAAAGTGAGTGGCTAAATTGAATGAGCTACACCCCTTGTAACTGCTAGGTCAGAACACTTTGCAGACTACCCATCCGTAAATTAACACATTTCCAACAAAGCCATGCAGCTCCTAGCTTTACGGCGTTAAAGGCTGTCCTTAATATCGCTTTTATTCAACCAACCCAACACACAAACCAAGTCTTTTCATTATCAGCCAATAATTTACGACCCGTAGAGACATAAGTGATTGGAGACTGCAGGCCCTGGAAACACTTTCTTTTCACCCTTTCCTTACTCCAGGGAAACTCCTCCTCCTCGGAGGGGATAGGGGCGAAGGAGGAGGGAAAGGAAGTTACCCACAAGCCTTGTGAAATCCATATAATTCAACTGTGCCTGCAATGCTATTTTTGTATCAACATCAAACAATACAGCATGAAACACTTCATAAAAGCACAAAGATGTGTCTGGGGAGCACTGGAGATGGAGTCCCTCAGGTCTTTGGCTGTATCAAAGAACAAATGGGGCAAGGCCAAAGCTATAACACCAGCTTTTTGTTTACTCTAGTCATTCTCTCACAGTATATATGGCAACAATCACTTTTACAGAAGATGCAAACATTGTGAATTTCTGTTACAGATATGAGAAAAAGAGTTAAAGGTACGTTTTGTCTAATCATTCTCAGACATTATTTTTGCAACTGAGGAGACTCCAGTCACAGAGACAAAAAATAATAACTAGTTACCTAATGGTTTTCATGTTGGTTTTTAAAAAATAATTTTGATAAGGAACATTAAAAAAACCCAAACAACAAAGTAAATCCCCACAACTCTTTCCTTTACCCAGATACCAAATGCAGTCCAATCTACAGTGATGTTTGTGCTTCTGAGAGACTGGGAAATCCTCCTTTGAGTACATTGCTCCCTTGGTTTTGTATGAGGGTTAAAAAAAGCTTAATAAGCAGCCTGAGATTTCTTACTGCCATTTTTCCATTTCCTGTGCTATCGCAGGCAGTTGGCATAGCAGCTGATAATCTTAACACACTGAGACAAACATTTCTATAAAGAGACTTACAGGAATTAACCTATCTCCAGTGAATTCATTTCCACTTCAGGTTTTCTACAGTCTCAAAGGCCATCCCCATTTCACACTCTTGGGCGGCTCAGATGATGTAAAGTGTTCTGTCATAATAGCATCAAAGTGAGAAAAAGTATTAAATCTCCTCTCGGGTATATAGATGTTTAAAGTTCAGGAGTTTGCAGTAATTTCCTTTTTTTTAAGTTACAGGTTACCATGCAGTAGCTGAATCATTCCCTGATTTTAAGTGGTTTGTACAGCCTTGTGCCAGTAAGATTACTTCACAACGCACTACAGATACAATTCAAGGGACCAAAGACTGAGGCCATCCCAGTGCTCCTTGCTCGCAACCAGTGTAAGGCACCGAGTGTCCCTCTTGCCTGCAAATCCTGCGGCTTCCTCACCTCAACTGCTGTGCTGACGACACACGGAGACTGCCCAGCAAAATCCCTGCTCTGCCTCAGGTGGTGTATAATTATGCCAGAGGGTGGAAACTTAGCACAGACTTCTTGACCTCAAAGGCAACTGAAGTCCTGTGGATGGCTAGATGCAAGTAGTAAAAACAACTGGATGTGAAGAAATGTGGAAAACAACTTTCTGCTTCACAAAATGAAGTAACAGCTCTCAAGGACTAACCCTAGCGATTGCTGCAGGAAGGAAATGAGAAAAAACGAGTGCTGGGCAGATCTGGGCAGCAGAGGCAGCTGGCTAACGGAATTAGCAAAACAGCTGCTCCTGAGCGCTTTCATTTAAACTGCTGTGTACAAATTAGAAGCCAAAAGATTTTCTTCCTCTCCGCTGTATTGGGAAACGCAGGTCACAAGAACGAAGCATGGTTTTCAAAGTGACAAAGCACACAGTAAAAGGGGAGTAATTTGGATATCCTACCAGCATATTACAGCAGTCCACCCACAAAGCTGACTCTGGAGTGAAAGGACTCACTACTCCCATTAGCCTAAAAAAATGACATTCCAGCTGTTCTCTGCCCTGCAGGGATGGGGGCCAGTATTCTTTTATATTTTCAAAAAACCCTTAAAACTACCAACGCTTCACAGAACCACAGAATGGCCGGGGTTGGAAGGGACCTCTGGAGATCATCTAGTCCAACCCCCCTGCCAAAGCAGGGTCACCTACAGCAGGTTGCACAGGAACACATCCAGGAAGGTTTTGAATATCTCCAGACTTTTTAATATCTTCAAAAGTCACAGGAAAAAAAAAAACCAAAAACACAACAGACAAATAAAAATACATTTATGTTTACTAGGTTGGGGTCAATCTGTTCTGTTTCTGCCTGGTGCCAAATTCAATAGCTAATTCCAACTTAGAAATGAAAACAAATATAAAATGTTCCAGTGTTCTGGCTTCCATTTTGAAATCATATTGCAGGACAAATTTGGCTGCATTTAACTTTTTATTTTAACTGTTTTTCCCCAAAGGTAGGGACTCCCCACCCCTAGCCCTTTGGTGGAATTTTGATCAAAACAAAATCTTATTTATTGATGGTTTGCTTTTGCTAGTAGAATTTGAATCTATCATTAGATATCTCCTGTCATAATAACAGCTCCACAAAGCTGATATTTTAACCGTGCTTGTCCGGAGATCAGTGCACACAAGCTGATAGGCCACCAACAGCATTTTGTTGCCATACTTCAGGGAGAAGCCACCCACCAGCTATTTCAGAGATCGAGCGCCAATCTTACATCCTACAACCCTGATTCTTCTGGTACCCGCACTCTATAATAGTGTGAGTTCATTCTTCATGAGGCAGGTATTGCATCTATTGCTGCTGCTTTTTGGATGGTTTTTTGATCCTCAGTACAGCTCACTGAATACAGAGGTCATGAGTTACTCTCCTCATGAAAGCCTGCTGATTTCACATGAAGTTGAGAATCATCCACCAAGCCAGAGGGTGGATGTTTTCCATGATGAAACAAAATCCCAATGTAGTGAAATGAGACCCCTTTTACTACTGCCCAACCTTCTATAGTGTAATCCATGTGAACCAGAGCCCACTTTAACCCCCTTTTTCTCCTGAGAGCCCCTGGGAACAGTCTCATGTCTAGAGGAATTGCTGCCTGACCAAAGAGGGCTGTCCACCCAGTGTACACAGCCCACTAGCCCTTTCCTTGTCCATCTCTGAAAAACCCTCAATAAAGAGGAAAAATTGGACAAACCTACCACTAGAATAGGTCTTACGGCTCCTAACAGAGCTGATAGGACAGTGCCACTCTAGTTCTTCAGGTCAGTATCAAAGTGTTTTAAACTCCAACAAAGCTGTCCCTGCAAACTAGGGCAACAGTCCTGGCTGATTCCAGGTAGTGAGAGTAGCAGAGACTGGTTTCCCTCCTTCTCCAGGGCTAGTGTGACAGCTGGCAGTAGATGTCCTTCTTCTCTTGTTCCTTGTCCCACAACAAGTCCAGCCATGTCACAAGTCCTTCTTACAGAAAGACATATTCCCAGAGCCTGATAGTTGTTCTTTGGGTGCTGATTTCCATAAACTATAGCTATGAAGTACCTCAGGCTCTCCTTGGATTTTACCCCCAGATATATCCATTTTTCTCTCCAGAGAGGGAGGCTATTACAGTGATCAGTAGCTTTCACGCAAAAGTCTTGCCTTTCGCAGGGGTCTCTGCAGTTTCCTTCTATTTTAACGATGACATTGGGATGTATCTCAATGACTCCCTGCTTCCCGGCAATGTTAGAAGTGCTCATACTCTGAGACAGAAACCAGCCCATGCCACAAGAAAGATCACTACATGTGACTAAGAAGAATGGATGAGCACTCTTTAGCTAAACTGAGGCCTCTGTGGCTCGTGTAGGAGCAAGAGGTAAAGCTCTCTTATCTGAGCTACATTTAGCCCAAGGACTGGCTAGGCTACATACAGGCACCAGCATTTTCATCTCTGCAGAGCTGTTGCCTTTGGAGAAGAGGAGCACCCTGCTCAGATAATTCCTTTCCTTTCAGAGAAAAAAGGTTAGTAGTAGACTAAAAGCGTATTTTTCTTTACGTATAGGATGCATTATCTTAGTCTGCTGAACTGAATCATAGGCTGCTAAGTGCTCCATACCTGTGGCTACAGCTCCATGACTGAATTACAGTGTTTTGTACGGGCAAGGATGGGGAGGGGGGAGCTGGAACGGGGGCATTAGTCACAGTGGAAAAATAACACTGTGAGACGTGATCATCTCTCGCACATTTTGAGGAACATGCATTGAACTACTGGTCGTTACTTTTCAGTGGGAGGTATCTCTACTTTTCTGCCTCCAAAGCAAGCTGTCTTGTGCTATGCAGAGCCTTTTGCATAAGTCCAAATGTTAAAGGCAAGTACCTGAAATAGGAAATACATATAAAATAGAAGCATATGGATTTGCAAGTTGAATATCTCTGAGACAAGACGAGCTAAATATAGAGACCTGGATACAGCTTTTAAACTTAAAATCCTATTTCAGGTGCTAAGCATAGAATGATATTCTTCCATAGGGGTAAGACAGTCTATGCAAAACCAGTGAGTTCTTCCCATTAAGAAGAACTGTCACTTCATATTAAGGATGAGGTAGTCAAAACAACTGTTATTTTAAGTGCAGTCCTAAATTATTCTGCAAGGTCTGTGGGAGTAGAGCTAGGCCTATGCTGATTCCAGATCAATATTTACATGGCAAGAAAAGAACCCGTGAGAACAGCGGAAAGAAACAAGATGACCCATTTTTTTAGGGTTAGAGATACACTTGGCTAAAGCAAATTAAGGAGAGTCATTCCCAGCGACAGTCTAAGATGAAGCTAAATGCTGGTGATCCCCACTTTTGGGCAGACTAGTGCACAGAAGCATACACAGAAATCCTCCCAAATCCAAGGCTGCCAGCCGCACGTTTCTGCCACAGACCACCCTGGCTGCAGAAGCGTCCCCTGACTTTCCAAAGGCCAGGGAGCATCCCTAACCCAGCACCAGAAATATCTCTTCCTCTCAGACTCTCACACTGTGAGCTCCTGAAGCAGCCTGTGTGGTCAAGTGGGCACCTATCCTGCTGCCTTCTGGATATTTGGAAGCAATGTGCCACTGTCCCGGGCTCTGCATGAGCAGTCAAACATGCCGGTTATAAGCATCACTACAGCCATTGCAACAGAGCTCTCCTGCTACTTCAAAATAACCCTTCACTCAAGTCAGTTATCTTAAAAATATAAAATATGTATTTAGACGACACACAATAGGCACAGTTAGAAAAAAGTAGCAAAGACACAGGTGCTAAAACGGAAAGAAAAATAGCACTTGAGCTATTTCACACAGCTTCATACTCAGAAACCTGCCTGCCTTTCTCATTCATCAGCCCCAGTAGGCTGGGGGGCAACCCCCTGTAGGCACTTACCTCACCCTGGGGTCTGGGCTTCTCCTGCCCAGCAGCCCGCACGCTGTCCCCAGCAGGCTAAGGTCCATACTCCGTCCCTTTTCAGGGTTTGCCTGAGTTGTAATCCAAAAGCCCCAAGGATTCCTGAGCCTTCACTACATGAGGAAGCGGTTTCAACACTCCTCCTTCCACAAGGACTGTCCTCCCTTCTTCAGAAATAAGAGTATCCCTTTGGCAGACAGTCACCAAGTACAGGGATTCCCCACCTGCTAGTACATTGGTAGTACATCAAGGGATAGACTTTCTTTCTCAGTCCGTGAGGCAACGGGTAAGGCTCTGCAAAAAAGCTTTTCATACACTGAACTTATACTTCGCATCAACATGTAAATTGAAACCATAGTTGGCATTTAATATATGCAGCTCATGGCTAGCTCTTGATTGAGATCAGACAATGGCAATCAACAGCTCTAGGAGGGAACGGATTTAAGATGACCCCCCTTCAGGTCCTTCCCTATCATTTACATGTGAATGCAAAACACACAGACTAATCAGCAAACATTTTCCCAGTTAACGCTATTCTGATGGTCTGTTTTAGGAGATATTCTCTGATCTGCTTTAATCAGGCAGAGGTGATGCTCATTTGTGACTATATTTCAAGGAGACATTGATCTGCTGGGATGGATAAAGCCCTCCTGTTACAGTGGATGCAGAAGGGAAACGCCTATCCAGCCACATGGGATGAATTCGACATGGTGTTTTCCAAAGCGCTCCATGTAGTTAGGGGTGAGTCTGATCGCCCTTTGTGAGCCACCTCGTGGAGAGCCAGGCTCGAACAGGAACTGTTGCCAAATTAATTCTGTAATGCTGTAGATGGTACTACAAGCTACACACATTATTGAGCTAAATTAATTTCTGCTGTACCTGACCTGCAGCTGAGGAATGTTGCTCACTGGGCTGGGAATAGCTTGTTTGTTGGATCTATAAAATATTGTTACTTAAACAGTCCAGAGAGCTCCTCTGACACAAGTTCTTTTTCCCCTGAAGGGTTTTCTTTCTAACTGGTGTTATTGATCTCTTTGGCTTCAGACAGGAAATAATCACTGCATTAGCAACACCAAAATGGTCTTCAGTCCCTAGAGTCTGTTCCCTGACACGTCATCGATTCGAATTTTTTCAGCTGGGAATGTTGTTAAACTCTTTTCTGATAAAAAGCACAGTAATGTGCAATGCATTTTACATTTGACTTTTTTGATCTGAAGTTTCAAAGAGTATGTGTGTATTACTTTTCAAGCATGACTCAAACCATTGCTGCTAAATTCTGCTACTTTATTTAATATGGAGGAAAACTCCATCAGTGCAAAATAGACATGTGCAGCTCCAATGTGGTGGGTTCACTTTCTTAAACCTGCTGCAATAGGGAGGATCATAGGAGTTCATGGGCTGATGTTAGATTCCCACTAGCGTCTGCTCCTTTACGGAGACATCTGACTTCAGCAGGCAGTTCTACCAAAAGATCGTATAGTATCTAGTAAAATTTGGAATTTCCCACACACTGCACCGCAACATTAAATTTCTCTATGTGCCATTTATATACAAAATAATCAAAACAATGTAGTAGCATGGTGCTTCTACAGTCACGTGTTAATCTAAGCCTGGCTTCACTGCCCAGTGGTGCAATCACAACAGCCTGCTCTGAAGTAAACACATTATTTACTCTTACTCAACCCAGATGTGGAACAGGAACTGCGTTTACCTGGTGATACAAACAAGCACTACCAAACCTTGTGCTCTGTTTCCAAGCCCTGGAATGCAGAAGCCTCTTCCCAGTGTTATCCTCAATACAGTACTGCTTGATAAACGTATCTATAACTCACATTTACCAAATACTGCAATGCCTTATTAATATAAAGGGTCAAAGCTGTTGAGGTCAGCACAACGTGGCAGAGTGTCCAAACATGTCTATGGATGCCTCAGTGTGCCACCGGGTTGCAGGACACAGCTGGGTGCCCAGGGGGGTGCAGTGCCTATGTTACCCGGTTAGCAAATCCATCCTGCTTGGACTTCATTCTGATGTAATAGCAAAACCAAAACAAAACAAATTTGTGCCAATCTGCCTGCAGCATTAAACCGGCTCTTAGGGTTCTCTGATGAGTGTCTCAAATCTAAACCAAGAAGATACTCAGTGTTTTGATCTCTTTGTAGGAAATAACATTTAAATTTTTTCAAAATGGCAATGTTATCTGTCCAAAGGGAATTTAACAGGCAGCTGAGGCGTAGGGGAGAATCAAATTGTCTTTATTACCAGCAATCAAAGCTACATTGAGAACAGATTCCCAGAGAGCTAATCAGGTGAAAGCAAGGGTTCTTCTGTGAGGGAGATTACCAGGGGGGCAGAACGTGGCCATATTCTCAGCTAGGAGGGGGTGAATCTCACAGGTGTCCACCATACCTCTGAAAACGGAAACTGCTGGTGCTTCTGGCACAAGTTCACTATGGGAGTTACCTGCTGGATTTCAGGTAGTGCCTAGGAACCTGAAACAGCCCCGTCACAGTTTATCAGTATGTTGGTACTGAAAGGACAAAGGAGGGAAAAGACTTCTCACATGTGGAAAGCTGAGAGCTTTCCAGCAGAGTCCTCTGCCTGTTTTTAAGACCTCATATATTCTCACCAATGTTACTGAAGAGTTTTGCTCTAACTTACAAGTACACAACTCTGTGAACATACAACATTTGCATTGAAAACAACCCACTTGAAAAATGTGTGATTGGGGCGCTAATGAAGCGCTCTCAGAGCTGCAACCTCATTTACGGAGAACACTAATCCATTAAAAATGACTTAGCTTTCACAAGAACCTGCATGACCTCCATAATAATTTCAAATTTATAGAGCAATTTAAGAAAATGTTATTTGCAGGACATGACTACCTCAGCAAGACACAGCAGCATCAATACTAAACTACAGCAAGGGCTCAGAAGGTTTGTAATCCACCCGGGTTCAGCATATCTGGCTGAAGCTATCTCTTCTGGTATTGATAACCAGTATTGGCTGAATCAGTGTAGTTCAAAGACAGCAATAATTATGATTTTTAAAGATCTGCTCTAGCGAGATTATTTACCAATTTACTGATGTTCTCAGAATCAGCACATTGACTGCAATTTTCCAATCTCCATATTGTATGTGGGAAGTAACACGAACTTTTTGATTATAGACTGGTCAAACTGAATTCCTGGTGAAAGAGTACTGAGCTGGTTACAGTACAAGCCTCCACATCTTCAAATGTTAATATGTGAATATTCTTCATGATTTATTTTAAAACAGAAGCTTCTCCTCTGTGTGGTGCATTGAAACAACTTGAACCTTAGCAGCAGGTGCCCTGTATTCAAAATACCATTGGGATGTCTCCACTGTGATGCTGCACAGATGTCTTGAAGCAACATAAAACCAAAAGGGCAATACCCATAAAAATTATTTCAATTTCTTTTACAAAAAGAAATAATTTTTATGGGACATTTTGTAGACAGCAATAATTTCATGAAAAGAAGAAAAATTTTGGTTTAATCTACATTTCACAAAACCTGTTTCCACCAGCCAGCTGCTTTGACCACATCTGCTATAGTCTTTTTTTTTTTATTGCTATCATAAGGTCATTTTTGCATCTCAGTAAACAAATGGTAATTCAAGTCAGCAATTAAAAAAATGAAGTGCTTTCATAATATGCCACCTCCATTAATAGACAGCAAAGTGCTGTTAAAATCCAGGCTAAACTTTAGCTTCCCTACAAGATAAAAAAATATCCACTGTAGCTTCAGACATGCATAACACCAGATAGCACTTTTCATACCTATCTTTTTCAATGCATGCATTATTTTAAATCTACTTATTAGTGAACAGTTCATTTCCATAAGCGCTTAATTTATAACCCTCATCAGCAGGCTTAACAAGCGAAAGCCAAGGCCCCATTAAACCCCCATTTCACATTACTCAGGTTTACACAGTAAACCTCAGCAGCCACAATTTGTTTTCATCTCTTAATCACTTGATAAAAATTCGAGAGTAATTTCTATTTGTGCTGCATTATGGAGTTGTAAACATTTATGGAGATGTTAAGAACTGGCCATCAGGAACATTAACATGCAGATTTTTACCTCTTATGCCATTTCCCCACTGTTGAGGTATCACTGACACTTCCCCAGCAGAGCACAGGCAGGGGGAGTAGTGATGGTGAATGGTTTGTTTGAAGCAGAATGAAAAACAAGTTCAAAACCAAAACACATTTTTGGCAAAGTAGCAAATTTGCTTTCTTTCACTGAAAAGGGCACAAAGATCCTGGGGAGGGAGGGAGGAATGTGTTTGTCCTGACTGGAGCAGCCCCTTCCCAGCCATTGCCTCCTGCTGCAAGCAGGGATGGCGGGAAGGAAGGATGGTGATGGTCGTGCCCCGGGGCTGCCCCACTGTCCCCATGGCACTGTGGGGCCCCCTGCATTCCTGTGGTCCCTATCAGCCCACATTCCCCAGCCACATGGCCAGAGGGGCTGCAGCGTGGCCAAGAAGCTGTTAAAAGCCATTTTGGAGGGAAATGCTCTGCAGTGGCCATGTGTAGTTGCACGGGAGAGCAGCAAGGCCCTGCACCAAACCATCCCGCTGCCAAACCACTGTACCTGGCCCCAACCACAGCCCCGGGGAGGCAACTGCCCTCTAAATTCACATATTTCACTTACAGCGTCTGAAGTGTAAAAGATGTGCCATGGGGTGCCGCACTGCACAGCGATGGCAGGGGAGGGATGTGGGGGTGCACTCCCTGAGGTGGCCACCCCCAGCCCCCCAGGCTGCTGGTACCCCCAAACTCCTGGACACACACGGCCAAATCAGCCCAGGCTGCGGGAGCCTGGTGGTGTTAAACTAGGAACTAAGAGTCTGGTGAATATGTAAATGTGTAAGTAGAACTCCTTGGGATTAAATGCACCTTTTGCAAATATGAGTAAGAACAAACATCATGCCACGTCAGCTAGTTGCAAAAGCTTCTATCTCCCCAATCCACACAAAGAGTTCCTCTATTACCAGTCCAAACCAGCCA
>VUYV01000243.1:1151136-1231358 GCA_008711295.1 Anarhynchus alexandrinus
TCAGCCGTATTTTATCATTATAAATATTGCACAGTTGAGAACATGTGGCACTGGCTGTCGTTAAATGCTCGGCACCCGATTCTGCAGAACTGAAATATAACCAAATATCTCGAGTCAGTGTGTTGATTGGCTCTCGCGCACTGGGGGAAGAACCCTCATTTAGGGACACCACCACCACCGCCAGCTTCAGCCAGAAGCTTAACAACTTCTTCATCCTCTCATGCAGCAGCCTACCATGGGGGTGACAGCACAGATGCTCAAGTTTACAAACATGAAGCCTCAACGGCCAACTCTGCTACACCAATTTTGGGCCTATGCAACAAAATAAGCATTTGCCTGTCCATCCTGTATCGCATCACTTGCTACAGCTCGCCACAAACATCTTGTTCTTCTCTAGGTTTCTGCTAACAAGAAGGAAAAACTGTCACTGCCTAAGAGCATCAAGCAACCTGCGTTGGGAGAAGCTGCTTAGAAGAGCTACCAGGGATTTTGGGCTATATTTTAGTGGTTCTTTGATTAGATTTCATCTAGTCTGAGAGATCAAGGATTTCCACACAAGACGTGTAAAAGTAACCTCCCGCACTGACCAGACATACATGCGTTATACAGCTATATGTTAATCCATTCTCACCAAGACAGCCAGCGTGTTTGTAGCCAAACTGAGCTCCTCCCCGTGTGATGTTTCAGAGCAGAGGAGGGCAGCTCATGGAGGGGTTTCAGTTCTGAAGACTTTTTAAGCTGTTTGTCTGAATCCAGTAAGGAAGAGGGAAAGATTAGTCTTCCTTCAGGTCTTTTTTCTGCCCAGCTCAAAGTGATCAAAGATGAAAATCTCTGCATCTAATGAAGGAGGAAGAGGGAAATTAAGGCAGCTGTCCTATATTAGTGCTATTGGCCTCCGGTTTCTTGGGCTCAGTCATCTCTTTCCTAAATGAAATAATGTTGTGTTCCTCAGAAACAAATTCCCTTTTAGCTTTGTATAGGGTNAACATCATGCCACGTCAGCTAGTTGCAAAAGCTTCTATCTCCCCAATCCACACAAAGAGTTCCTCTATTACCAGTCCAAACCAGCCACAGTGGTCACAAAAGCGTGGCAAACAGAACGACACTCCAAGAGAGAACGAACAAGAGTTCATCGAGAGTTCACTCCTGTGCAACCACTGGACACTACTAGGGATCACCCCAAGACCCTCCATGAAGCCCCTAATGGACTTAATGCGCATGTGCCAGGATAATGTAAATATTATCATGAATTCTGGGAAATTTAATGAAGATGGAAATGAGTTCTGGGAGATGTAATGACTATGCATATTCTGAATAGATATAAGTCTCTGTGAATCTCATATTCGATGGACATGTTGGGTGAAGAGATCCCCCATGCCCCTGGGCTGAATAAAGAATGCCTGCTTCTTAAGACTACACTGGCGTTAAGAGGTTCGATCCCGATTTCGGTGATAGCAAGACCACACATCATGCTGACATCAAAAGAACAGAGTTAAAATTCTATCAAGAAGTTTCAGCTGGGACATGGTTGAGACATCACAGAAGGTACCTAACCTTGAATAGGATGTGAAACAAAGCAGTGTGTCTTATGTGTTCTGCTGCAGCTGCTGACTTAGACATAAAATAGCAAACAACATAACTTCTGGACGAAAGTTGAGCCAAGAGCATATCCCAAACTATCCTCGGGTAATTATGATGCTAAGATACACACCCCTTTGTGAATAATGAGCATGCTAATCAGGTAGCCTCCCTAAATGTTTTAAACATGAGCTTAGATACATATGTATAGTTAGGAGTGGTGAATGAATNACATAAAATAGCAAACAACGTAACCTCCGGACCAAAGTTGAGCCAAGAGCGTATCCCAAACTATCCTTGGGTAATTATGATGCTAAAACACACACCCCTTTGTGAATAATGAGCATGCTAATCAGGTAACCTCCCTAAATGTTTTAAACATGAGCTTAGATACATATGTATAGTTAGGAGTGGCAAATGAATCATTATTAACCAATCAGCCGTATTTTATCATTATAAATATTGCACAGTTGAGAACATGTGGCACTGGCTGTCGTTAAATGCTCGGCACCCGATTCTGCAGAACTGAAATATAACCAAATATCTCGAGTCAGTGTGTTGATTGGCTCTCGCGCACTGGGGGAAGAACCCTCATTTAGGGACACCACCACCACCGCCAGCTTCAGCCAGAAGCTTAACAACTTCTTCACAACTTCTCTCATGCAGCAGCCTACCATGGGGAACACAGCACAGATGCTCAAGTTTACAAACATGAAGCCTCAACAGCCAACTCTGCTACACCAATTTTGTGCCTATGCAACAAAATAAGCATTTGCCTGTCCATCCTGTATCGCATCACTTGCTACAGCTCACCACAAACATCTTGTTTTTCTCTAGGTTTCTGCTAACAGGAAGGAGAAACTGTCACTGCCTGAGAGCATCAAGCAACCTGTGTTGGGAGATGCTGCTTAGAAAGCTACCAGGGATTTTGGGCTATATTTCAGTGGTTCTCTGATTAGATTTCATCTAGTCTGAGAGATCAAGGATTTCCACACAAGACGTGTAAAAGTAACCTCCCGCACTGACCAGACATACATGCGTTATACAGCTATATGTTAATCCATTCTCACCAAGACAGCCAGCGTGTTTGTAGCCAAACTGAGCTCCTCCCCGTGTGATGTTTCAGAGCAGAGGAGGGCAGCTCATGGAGGGGTTTCAGTTCTGAAGACTTTTTAAGCTGTTTGTCTGAATCCAGTAAGGAAGAGGGAAAGATTAGTCTTCCTTCAGGTCTTTTTTCTGCCCAGCTCAAAGTGATCAAAGATGAAAATCTCTGCATCTAATGAAGGAGGAAGAGGGAAATTAAGGCAGCTGTCCTATATTAGTGCTATTGGCCTCCGGTTTCTTGGGCTCAGTCATCTCTTTCCTAAATGAAATAATGTTGTGTTCCTCAGAAACAAATTCCCTTTTAGCTTTGTATAGGGTGCAAAGCATTAAAACTTTGACAATTGCTATGCAAGAGAGATGGGTTTTGTCTTCAGCTATCTTAATCCTCTCTTACTCTAAGCCCTTATTAGACATAATATAACACATAAAGGACTTTTAAAGCTTTGGGCAACTCTTCAAAATTACTTCATCAGTTTTACTTCTGGAAAGTCTATGCAGGCACTGGGAGCTGGAAGATACCTGGTGATCCCCTTGGATAAAAGGCACCTTGAAGCATTAGAGTTTAAAACTTTTTTTTAAACAATTTTTTTTAAAATCTTGCTATGTGGTTAGGCCCTGCACAACTTGCAGCGAGGGCCTCTGTGGAGATTTAGCAGGATATAAATGTTTATTCCAACCATAGAGGAATGGTCACTATCAAAAATACTGCCTTTACACGCAATTAAATGATCTTTCTGTTCTTGCATTTCATGAAAAATTGCATAGCAACCACAAGGATGACTCAAGGTTTTTAATATGCATATAACATTTATAACAACATTTTCTACATTATTTAAATTTCAAAATGAATCTGCACTGAGCATTCTTAGCATTACCCTCAGCCAAGTGGTTCTTATACAGAGTAGTTTGATGCGAAGATCATACAGCTAGAAAGCAGCCCCATAACCCAACAGATGTGTTCTCAAACTGTGGTTTTAAAAATTAAAGAACTGACAGTAACTTTCTTCCTCTCTGCAGGCTCTTTAGACCTTCCTATGCAATTAAACACATAGTTATATCCTGCTACAATAAATACAGATTGGTATAAAAAATCCTGTAGAAAGGCTGCTGCCCCTGATTAAACTCTACAGGGCTTTTAAAGGTTAAGACCTAACCTCAGCTCCTCTCAGCTCACCAGCTTCAACAAGAGGTTTGCAGCAACATTAATCAGCATGAAATAATGAGGCTGTGAGAGGCAGCGTGTGATTTCTTTATTTCATCTTAATTATAATTTAAAATTTTAATGTCAGCGGTTTGACAAGCGTTCGAGCAAGAAGAATTATTGTCTCAACAGCAGTTAAGGTCAGGCAGAGAAATGTGCTCAATCCCAAAGAAAAGCAATGAATTTGTCCTGTAACAGCAAAATTCAAATAGTTCTGCTGGCTGCTGTTGACAGCAAATGGGCTGGTTCAGAAGCCCAACACTCCTTCCAAAATGTGTGTCCCTGGTTTCCAGCCAGAAAGAGATGCTACTACAGGGAAAACTGTAGCAAATACCAGGCTTTTGGGAAAGGAGCATCTGACCCCACCAAAAGGGAATATGTTCTATAACACGAGCAGATATAATTAGGTTGCATTGCATGGACAGCATGCTCCTGCAGCAGGTCACAACACTGGTCTTGTTGGTAAGGAAGAGGCAGGGAAGGCGCTCCCAGACCTGGCCCTGGGATTTTCTCTCTGATTTCTCATCTCGCTCAGCTGTAGAGCGAGGCCAAACAGAGGTCTTACCCCTAAAGCGTTAGACTGGAGATGTCTCAGCCCCAGTGGGACATCACACCAGTGTGTGGCCCAGCCTGGGCAGCGAGGACAGCACAGGCTCGCGGTTTGGACTGTTCCGAGGACTTGGGCTCTAGTCCCTGTGACTGCATGAGACCATTACATATGTGTGAAGCTGTGTTCCCCAAACCATGAAATACTCTGACAGCATGGCCTAAGGCCAGTACTGGTCCTTGGACACTTGGGTGAACTGAGCGCCAGTGTCACACTGTCTCCTTTTCTCACTTGCAGCGCATCACACTCCCTAAGCAATGTATAACGTCTTACAAAACCTCTGATTTTGAGCATAAGGATTCCAGGCCAGAGTTATAGCAAGCCCACATCCATTCACTTGACAGCCTTCACAACAATAAATAAATTTATAAAATACAGGGTTCAGATTATGTAGGACATCTTTGGCTGTTGGGAGGAAGAACGAGGCAGTAGTGATCCAAAAGATTTAAAAGAATTAGCAGAAATTAAAATGAAGACTAGAATGAGTTGCTATCTACGTAAATGGTTTACTTGAGAAGATCATCACAGCTTTCTAAAGGGGAGATCATGCTTTACAAGTTGACGTTATTAGAGACACGACAGTGACTATCAACAGAGGAGAAGCCCCCCCAAGAACAACCTTTAAAGTACTAAAAGAAAAAAAACAGTCATATGAGGGCAAGGCTCTTTGCACAGCAGAAGAGAGTTCAGTTCCTTTGGCAGCAGATCTGTTTTCCATATAATAGCACCTTTTTGAAATGAATTTTTATAGGCAGGGTGATTAATAATATAGGCTGGAGTAGAGCAACATTGTTCCCTGGTAGCACTAAATAAGCAGCTGCCAGAGTAGATAGGCGTTACTGTGTGTACTTAACCAGGGCTAATAAATAGGATTTTTGAGAACAAACCTTCTCATAGTGAGTTCTTTCAAGAAAGAATAGAAGGAAAACAGTTTTGTTAACTCAATTAGTTGTAACTGTATAGATTACACTGTATTTATACCACTAACACAAGAAGAGGAACCTTTGCTTTGAAGGAAACAGGGTTTATATCACAACAGCTGGTACAATGCCAGGTAGGGAGAACTAAATCTAGATAGGATCTAGACAGGATACCTGTCTGGCAGAAACTAGGAGCAGAACTTCAAATCATTTCCATAAGGCGAGCAGAACCACAAATAAGCTCATTCTTCACCTCAGCAATAATCTAAAACATGTTTTTTGGCAGTGCCACAAACATTGCCTTGAGGCTACATTAGTAAGGTTTCAAACCATTTGACATATATCAAACCATTTGTCTCCTTGTACTGAAGGCCTTAATTCTTGCTTATACTTATATCAAGGAACTAATCTATGCACTTTACATTGAAATCTACTACGAAATGGCAGATTCATTGTGAAAAATCACTATGCCTCTTTTAAAACTGCCCCAACACAGGCTGTCATTTCATAAAGTGAACCAAAGTCCATGGCTGCAAAGACCTGGCACTCAAGGGAGAGGACAGGCCCAGATTACTCTACCACAGCCAATTGTCCCCAAGCCTGTGTCAGTTCTGCCTTCAGCATCACCACCCGATGAGCAACAGTGGGACTGTGGACCTCAGCGTCAGGTCAGACTTTCAGTGCAAGGGATGTGTGCCAGCCTCAGGCTGTAATGGTTATGTGAATTATCGACATGAGGTCAAAAAGACAGAATTAGACTGGAGTGAATCTGAGTGTCTCATTGAGTCAACAAATAGTTAAGGTTGGGAGGGACCTCTGGAGCCAAAGTACTTAATGGAGGATTAACTGGCATAGGTGCATTCCATGCAGCACAATTCCCCCTAACAGCTTAACTTCAACATAATGGATGGGTTTGTCTTCCAAAGACAAATATTTCTCCTGTGAATTTCATACTCAAACTCAGAATCAAAACTCAGCCCAGACTACAAAGCCTATGTGCTCTCCCTACTCTTCAGCCAGCCCAAATTTGGCTGCAGCCTCCCTGCCTGTCTTTAACAGCCTGAAGTTGGCAGCAAATCCTGAGCACGGGGAGTGACGAGAGCCCGATGACAGCACTCGCCCGGCGCTGCCCTAACGGCGCTGGTCTGCAGGACCCTGCTGCACGTACAGCTCTAGCTCAGGAACAGCCCCGGACCTGCTACGCGTAAAGCGTAGAGAAACATCTGTGACAAGTTTGTAAAGGAACAGATCACGTCTGTAAATGTGACTGCACAGTTCTGGGACTACAAAGATCTATTTTTAAAGGCTTTTCTCAATACCTCACTTCTGAAAAGCATTATCTTGTGACCACAAAAGGTTTTGTCATTCTGACCCTTTGTACTTTAAATAAATACTCTTCCAGGTGAATATCTTCCACTACCCCTTAATTGAGACACTTGAAACTTAAATAGCCATCTTTGAACAGCTGGATATATGAAATGTGACTAACAATAAAAGCATTGGTGCACGGGGCCCAGTCTTTAAAACCACAGCAGAGAAAATGTTGTGCATTGGCACAACAGCAGGTCCAACACTAGATGAAGGAGCTCAACACGTTATACTGAGCCCTCACCATCTGAGAATGCCTTTTGAAACAGGACAACATGACAGAATAACCGTCTGCTGTTTTGTGCTTTCTTCTCATTGTTTTATGTTCGATGAGCAAATGGGGAGAATTTCAAAAAGTTTAGCAAGTTGTCCTGAAGATTTCATTGCATTGACACAGAAAATAGTTCAGATGTTGTGCCGACACCACTGGAAAACATTTCTTAAGCATGAAGAACTTAAACTGTTCTATTTTCTATGTGATATAGATGGTGGTTACTGGTTTGGCAGGACCAAACTGGCTTGCTTCTGCCCGCTTCCCCAGGTGAGTGCAAAGCCCTGACCGCCTGGGAGGGGAGAGCTTTGCCCCAGGTCCGTGCAGACAGGTACCTCAGGGCCCGTGGTGACCCCCACCCAGCCAGCACTGCAGTGACATCTGTGCTTTCAGAGTTGGAGAGGTTTGGGAAGAGCAGTGAAGGATTACTTCTTAACCTAGGATCTCAGTCTAGTGTAAAACAACTCTCATTTTGCAACAGAAGTGGTTTAAATGAACTGTCAGCATTAATTCCAGCAGGCTAAACTCATACACAAACACTCTTACTTCTCAAGGTGTCCACTGAATCTATTAGATACCCCATTTATTCACTCTTGGCCCTCCGGATTTCAACCTTGCCTATCCTGAATTGTACCAAACCCCATTCTAGCCCCATAACAGCTCTAAACATAAGGCAGCAATAAAAAGAAAATCTCAAATACATAAGACTGAGATAAAGATGTAGCTCATAATATTTCTTGAAAGGCTTTCAACAGAAGTGGTTTGTACAAACCTACTGAAATCATATGATGCTTTAATGTATTTTCAAATTGTTTAAGTTGAATTTCCATCATATTGATTGCATCAAGCATAGTAAATACATTAAGGATTTGAACGCTTATTTTCCTAATGAAGTCCACTCTCTGTGTGCCCAGTAGCATATCATAAGCAGTATTTTAATGATCTAATCCCCAAAGAGATGTATTTCATCTTTCTTTCTTTTTTTACTAAGGCTGTACTTCAAAGTGAGCTATATTCCCCTGTTACCTAAAAACCTGGCTGTAATTCTTGGGATGGGGAATGATTCATATTTGAACAGCTTTCCCTCATTTTTTATCTAAGAGCAGTACAGCAGCTCAGCCGCTGGGGCCCAGGATCCGTGCCGGGATGTGAGATAGCAGCACAGAGGAGCCACGGCCACGGTTTGGACACCGGCCACGTCTCAGGTTTGGGAGTTGTAAGGTGTGTGGCAGGGAAGGAGGACAGTGCAGGTGGTTTGGGGGACCTCTCCACGGGAGGCGTAAAGCAGGTGTAGTTGCAGCGAGGGTGGTGCTTGGCATCACATGAAAAATTTAAAAAGTATCTCCAAAAGCTATGAGGTTTAGCTACTCCCAATGCAGTACAACGCACAGTATATCAGAGTAATCCTTCTGTTTTATGCCCTTTGATCCTGTTATAGTTCTCCTGTTATTTTAAAGTCATTACCTATGAGATAAAAGGTCGTTTGTTTAAATATGAAATTACTAGCTCCCTTATAGCAGAAACTTATGGAAAATGAGGCTTGCAGGGCTGATTGAATTTGAGCTATTAAAACGATTACAGATTTATTGATGATGGATTATAATGTGCTTGCATTAAAGAAACAGAAATTCCAATGAGACTTGCTTGCTAAGGACATGAGTTAATGACCTTTGTATTTAATCATATTTTTTTAATTTATTTTTTTTTTTATTTGGCTGTTGGCTTAAGCTCCAGCAGTGAGATGCCTGCAAATGAGCTAGTAGGTTTCTATGTGGCAAATTACTTACATTGCCCGTATTTTGAGTTTGAGACGGGAGATTTTAAACTATGCAGGGAATTAATCACTGAACTTCCCCCCCCGTATTCTCTGTAGTGTAACTGTAGTGAAAAATATTCAAGGAAATTACTGACAAGTGGATATCTAACTTGATGGGAAACTACTCCTTTGCAGGATCACCTGCAGATATTAGCGTTTGAGAGCAAAGAGTTTGAGAATAAAGCAAAATAATCT
This sequence comes from Anarhynchus alexandrinus, assembly GCA_008711295.1. Taxonomy (NCBI): domain Eukaryota; kingdom Metazoa; phylum Chordata; class Aves; order Charadriiformes; family Charadriidae; genus Anarhynchus; species Anarhynchus alexandrinus. The sequence continues at coordinate 1,160,197 of VUYV01000243.1, forward strand.
GTCCCCTTCCACGGTCAGCTGCATGCTGAGACCCCACACATTCAGAATTGTGGTTTTGTCCCAGTCACCATTATCCTAACAATACAGATATGCAAAACCTACAGCCAAGGCAAAAGCTTCAGAAAGAGGTACAAGAGCATGTTAAACTGGAAACTCTTTGTCTTCCCCTAGAGCTTATCCTTTCACGGGACAGAAAATCTGTGCTGCAGAGACCCTGGGAGTTGTATGGACATGAATTTTAACACAATAGGTAGATATAAAGTGAGCCCAAACTGGGCATGGACTAGTAGAATCACAATTTGCTTATTTTTGGAACTAGAAGTTGAGTCGTGGGACAAGGAAGGAGTCAGAGTGGTGCCTGCCTAGGTGACACAGTTCACATGAAAAAAGAGATGCGTGTAATTAGCATCTGTAAATATCTTATGCATATGGAAGGAAGGTGTAAAAAATAGCAAGGTATAGAAATATTTTGGCTCACCTGCTATCTTGTGAAGCTGTTCTGGTAATTTAGCCTTTCATTTTTCTGTACCTTGCATACATGAATGTTGATGAAACATAGTTCCTTCCCAGGAAAGGTTAAATAATACATTTAAATAACTTAAGAAGAAACTAGAAATCCTATCGTTTCATTTAAAATGACATGAAAATTGAGACTGGCCTAATTTATATGTGGAAAAGCCTTGCCCCTTTTATAAAATTGTCTTCCCCGGAGAAGGAGCAGACCGGGCACCTCGCAGCACCGAGCTCACATTGCCAACAGCAGCAGGGAAAGCACAGGGTCTGTGCGTACCCTTATGTCCAAATGATGAGCCAACAGTCCCAGCTCTGGGCATCCTGAGTGTTAAATCCCGCAGAGAGATAAACCCTGTCTCCTTGTACTGAAGGCAGGACGGTGAGGGAGGCTGCCTTCCCTCGGTGTCTGCCTGCATTTTGCCAGATGAGGTCAGCAGCACCCAGCTACGCTGAAGTTTCCGACCGGCATCCACGCGTAGCGGCACAATTACATCTAGACAAACACAAAGCTCCTTTTTGCCAGTTCATCTTATATGTTTTAGACTGTCGTTATATTATCCCGACTTATCAATACCAGGTCTGCAGGAAGCACAGTTTTTGCAGTCTAGCTTGTGGCATGGACCACAGAGAGGGCAATAACTCTCATGCATTTGGACACCCTTAAAAATGCTTAATTTTGTTTGCTTAATCTCTTTTTGTGATTTTGATCCTGCTGGAGTGTTGGTTTACTACACTACATGAGCACGGAGCTGTCAGTAAGAGGAAACGCAGGGGTGTCGGAGAGGCAAAGCAGGTTAGAGCTGCTGTAATTATTTCTGATGTGTGTTTACATTTCAACAGTTGAGTGCATTTAAAGAGCAGTTTGCGTTGGGCTTTACAAATCTGATTATTTTACACCATCAGACATAGTCTTAAAAGCCTCTCCCATTTACCACCTACTGTTCCTCATGTTAGCAAGTCTTCTCACAGTTTTTGTCACTTGACCTGGAATGCACTCACTCAATATGCTTATTTCCATGATTTTAAGATAGCAGTTCCCTTTTAAAAATATTTTCCCTAAACCAAAACCTTTAAGGCCACTAACTTTAAGCACCATGGTAGCATTCCTGCACAACACACCTGGAGAAACTGGCCTACCTTGACCTGCTGATCTCGTCCCTCCAGAGACTTTCTCCTCTTTTCACTGCCCTTCGCACCAGAAGTGCTGGGGTTTCCCCAGAGGTACAACAGCTCCCCGCAAGGCCACCAGTGACACTGGCAAAATAGTGTGACACAGCTGCAGGACAGCCCTGCCTACTAAATTGTTTAATCCCTTAGCTCTGTCCCTTTTTGTGCACGCAGGCATACACATACCTACTGAGCATCCTGAAATAGCCACTGAAGTAACTGAAGCGTTTCCTTCCGTGCCGGTGTAACTCTATGGTTCGGACATGCAAATAATTCGTGTTTGGATTGCTACCAGCGAAGAAAAAAGGCAAAGATTTCGGCTTGATCTCAGCTTTACTAGAACTAAAATGCCTCATTCAGCCTGGAGGGAAAAGTCACTTAAAAGCACCTAAAAGTGGATGGAAGCGTCACCCAGTTGCTGGCAAAGTGGGACAAGCCGAAGAACAGCCTTGTCGCCCTGTGGTCAGAGCAGGTCTGCCCTTCCATCTCCGATGGCATGAGCAAGTCCCCAGACTAGAGGAGTTTGCAGATTCTCCCCCAGATCAACTATTTCAGTAGCTGGCGGATACAGCTGAGATGCTCACACTGGTGATTTACATGAAAAAGCATTAATATAGCTTTTAAATTATATAGATTATGCTATAAAATGCAAATTATATAACCCAATGCCATTACTGGAATTAAATGCTGCCTCATCATAAGTAACATGATTGCTTCAAGAATTATTTGAGTTCATTTTCAGTTGTCTTCACTGCTCCTTACTTTCAGTTACATATATATGTATAGAAATATACACGTGTACACACAAACAATTCAAATACCCTAAATTACTTACAAGAGACAGTAAACATTTTATTTTTCTGCCTATATAGTCCACGAGAAGTTGATGAAAAGAACAGAGACTGAGATTTATGTGCCGCAAAATACCACATCGTCTCAGAATGAGACCCCTCCAACTCAGTCCCAATGCCTGTCTTCTCCAAAGGCAGATTTAATTTCCCACTGGCCAGCCAAACCCAGCCAAACCAAATGGCTATACGTGGACTCCTGAGCCCAACGCCAGTGTTCGAAGGGGCGGCTGGAGCTCTCAGAGTCCCTGCACGCACCAGCACAGCCACCGCCTCGGGCTGCACAGGAGCCGTTTGCTGCCCTGGCAGCTCAGACCACTTCTGCACATGCTTACAGATGCTTTTAGCAGTGTCTGCCTTTACATGGGGCTGCACACATGAAAGGCACAAGAGTGATTGGGAATACTATAGAATATCTGCCATGACAATTTAGGCTCCTAACACCTTTGAACACTTTTCAAAATGTCGACTAAAATCTTGCCTGTAGAGCATCATGTCCGAGCTGAGATTTACATCTCAGAGAAACTAAACGCTCCCAAGCAACAAACCTTCCCATCCTTCCTGCTTTTAAAGGATACTGTTTGCTGCTGTTCAGACCAAATGACATGGGACGCATCAACAACATTACCACCGAGCACAGGATGCCAAACTACTGTTTCCACTGGGAGGCATAATCTTGAGAATTTTCTTTCGAACCACCAGTCAAAGAATTAAACACCAAAATGCAGACTGGGCTATCAAAAAGCCAGTGGAAAACTAGAATATGTGGTTCACAGGTTGTGGATTACCACTGGAACAGTAAACCAGGAAAGGGTTTGACAGTTATGATTTGCTCCTTATGTGCTGACAATATGGCTGGCACTGTACAAGAGAGAAGAGGGTGCTCTGCCTCCCCGCATTTACAAAATAAAGACTGCAAAAAAAATAATAATCAGAGAAGACACCCACTCAGAGCTAGATGTAAATCCCTTTCCTTGTAAACCGCAAAGGTAATGACATGATGTATGCAGATTAGTACTTGTGAGCCTCAGAATAAATGGGTTTTCAGAAGGGATTTGACTAATGAGTAAGCAAAACTCTTCTGGCAAAAGGAGTTAATGCCTAAAAAGCAATACTTTAATATTTTTTAAAGCACAGAACTCCTTTTATTTATTTCTTTGTAAAGCCTCTGGCATTTTTCGTACCTGCAGTTAATAGTAAAAGCTGATCTGAACCTGCTCATAGCTGGCTGGAAGGTGCACCGGGCGCCCTTCACACTGGCTGGACCAGCGCTGATGAAGACGAGGGAGCACAACGCTGGGCCCGTACGCTACCACGGTGCAAACCTGGCAGAGGAAGGAGGATTAAATGCTCCGGCAGCCCATGGGCAGCCTCTGGGGCTGCTGCGGCTGCAGACCGGGGCCTGGGGTTACGGCTGCCCTAGGGACAGGAAGGCTCAGAGCTTGCCCGGCGGCTGTGCTGCACAGCATCTTCATGAACGAGAGTTAATAAAGCCACGTTTAACTAGCTGATTTATGAGAGCGCATCATTTGTACAGCTTAAGGGGGTTGTAAACAAGGAATGTGTTTGCACCATATGGCAGGGGAAGCGGTTGTAGTCTTCCCCTTCAAACCTGCGGCTGGAGCGTCACAGTCTCGTAGTTCAGCTTCATTCCTTGCATTTCTTATTTTAAAATCAGCTTTTTTTTTTTTTCCCCAGTCATCCCTGCATGGGGTAATAGCATGAGAGTCTTTTCTGCTAATCTTTGATCACAGTAAATAATTATGTTTAATTGTCTCCTGTTGGAACAGAGACAGAAAAAGATTTATAGGTGGGCCAGGTTTGGGTTTGTTTTTTTTTGCTAGTCGGTTTTTTTGGAAAGGACATAGTTGAAGAGGATTTCAAAGCAGGTGGAGTCTGATTTAGTGTAACACAAAGGATGGGTGCAGCCCCACATGCAGGCACTTCCACGGCATGAACAGCAGATCAGATGCTGGCTTGGAGCACGTCCTTCACACCAAAAGAAATCTACACAGAAACCCCTGTGGTTCCCACTTTGCATTCTGCACATGTCGAGATGCCTAGTGGTTATGTTCCCTACACCAAAGCAATAGCAAATACTAAATCACAAGAGGACAGAGGCTGTTGCCGCGGCTGGGGTATCTGCTGAGCTGTTACAAACCCATGAAGCAGAGCTACCCTGGTGCCAGGCGTGCCAAGGATGCGAGCAAAGCTGGACCCTAGCAGGAGTTAGACTAGGTCGTGCCAACAAAACCTTCAGAGTCAGCAAGACTTGGGAAAAAGCTGAGCTAAGGTCTGTCAGGAAGATGCAGGCATCTTTCACCTGGAGCAAGGGAGCTTTGAAGCCTGCCCTGACTAAGTAAATTTTATCAGTGGGGTGCAGTGCATGAAAGCTGCTCCATCAGGGGCAGGTGCTTCCCCTATCACTCACCCGCAGCTCCTGCGGTGATCTCTGTCATGCCCACAGCAGCAGCAGGCAAAGTACTAGGATTTTATGGCAGCTGCCTTTTCCCATAACTCATAGTTGTTAAAAGCTCAGCTTGCTGTAAATCCTCTGTCTTACAAAGTCTGGACATGCATCCAACTCTCTCAGGAGCCCAGGTAGGCTAACTGCTTAGGAAAACAAAATGTGCAGAGATGAAGGTTTCAGCCCATTTTCTCCATTTTTTGGGATTGGCAAACCTCATAAACCTCACACTGAAACACTAAAACTCAGTGATATTCAACTTCTCTTACTCCCATGGCGTATTGCTTTTCGTCCTCCTACCACTTGGAGATGAAAGAGCAAAGGGCCAAGCAGATGGGGCAGGAGCATCAGTTGCTGGGAAAAAGCGAGCACTGGAGCTTATAACAGCTAAAGGAGGGTGATGGCAATTAGTCAGCAGCACACAGCAGGGCCACAGTGTCATAACTGCACCCCCCCAGTGCACATGGCTATTTTAGGTAGAAGCTTTTAAAAGCTCATCTGTGAAGTCAACGAACTGTGGCTCGAGATGACTCCCTCATGAGGCAGCGCCTGGATTCTTCAAAGAAAAGATCAGCAGAAGATTTTCTCTTTTACCACATGAAGTTACATCCCCTTCTACGTTTAACTCTTGAGTAGATCAGCACTGTTTGCAGTCACAGCTACGCAAAGACTCGCGCCACACCAAGCACGAAAGACCAGGAAGGATCCAAGAGACTCAGGCTCCAAGAGACACACTTGTCTAAATAAAAATCCTTTGGCAGAAGACCGTTAAGTTCCAAAATTGTCTGAAATGTCAATTTTATATCTTAAACTCTAAGATACATCTTTCTAAAAGAAATCAATGTTGTGCTACTGAAGACTGGTCAGCTAATGACCCTGAAACACATCTCTATTCCAGTTGTCCAATGCACCAGCCTTCTGCTCTGTCCCCACTGGTGGCTATGAAGGCCTTAACCAGGAGGAGATGAATTCTCCCCCTGCTGTCACTACTGCCTTTGCCAAGAAGGGTGCCAAGCATGAGGGGAACATGTATTTTCCAACAGACATTGGATATACACTGCCAACTTATTTTTCATAAATCACTAATGAATAAGAGAGAAGGACCTTCCAGCAGCACAGGCAGGGAGCACATAGTGTCACACACTCAAGTAGGTGACTGTAGGTATGGATTTTTCTCAAGATAAAGTAAACACCATATGGGACTACACAGATCATCGGCTTGCAGCTAGAAGTAGGGCCGGTAGGAGACCTTTGGCCACAATAAATGCCAGTTTATCAAGCCCCAGTCCTGCTGCTGCTGAGCAGCCCTGATATCTGGGACATGGGGAGAGCTCTGCAACTCTCACTGAAACTCACGTTCATGCCAAGAGTGCCCAGAGGCTTCCAGGTTTGTGAAAATCCGGGTTTGTCTCAACTAAAATAAATCAACTCCCCCACCCCAAAATTCAAGAGTCTGCATTAAACTGGAAAAAAACTGCTTATCAATCAATGCTACCTGTAGCTATCAGCAAACAAAGTATGATACAACCAGTATGAAACCTGCTGTGAAAACGGATGGAAAATACAAAAAAATGAAAACCTGGGCATCTAAATTATTTACAGAAATCTGTTTCTGTTTCACTAAGCTGTGACACCCAGAGGAGGACGGGAGAGAGGACCGCGAGAGCAAGGCTGTTCTGTGTCTGCAGCACATGGACCACACGCTGAACGATCACTCCAAATCCGCGTTGAGTGCACAGTAATTACGGGAAGGCAGCATGCGCCCACATTAATTGTGGCAGCCAGCCGGGCCAGAGTGATTCACTGCTGTTCATGGAGCCACCGTCGCTGGCAGACCAGGAAAGCCCTGAGCCATATCCAAAATGAAGCTCTTGCTATAGGTTGCTGCTTTCAAAGACATTTCAAAACAAAGTCTCCATAAGGTTAAATGTCATTTATTTTCCCCCCTGATGAGGGCAAACCTTTTTCATTAAGACATCGGCGTTAATGCCATCTTGCAAGCATGGCTTGGAATCCAAATAGGGCTTTTAATCATTTCAGAGAGGGTGGAAGAGATGGAACGATATTAAAAATATTTATTGTATGTAGTAACACAGAGGTCTCCTGCAATCTAGGAGTTGTATGACACATCTTTGTGCCTGTTGTAGAAGGAAACAAGCTAAGGTGATTAAAAATGTGCCTATATTTCTAGGTAAACAGTCACAGAATTAAATCAAACTAGGATGGAAAACATGAAAGAAATAAGACAAGAACCATAATACACCATTCTTGATCTACAGATTCAAGTTTTAAATTGTCTTTTGATTGATGATCATATTTCTCTTTTTTGTGTCTTTTTATCCCAAGCAAGTGATTGAAAGCCAGAGAGAGAAGTTCTGCAGGCAGACCCTGACGTGATTCACTACTGGAAGCGGCTGGGCTGCAGGATCGCTGCCCGGGGAGCCCAGCGCCCGCAGCAGGATGCGTGCGGCTCAGCCCGGCTGCCCCAGGTGCTGCTCAGCCCCCTCCCTGCCTGGGGGGCTCTGCTGGAGGGAGCATTTGGGGTGCAGCACCCCACTTCCCCCCTCAGGCTGTGCCACAGGTTCAGCCATTGCAGAAGCACAGCTGAACCCCAGTTTTAGGCAAAAGAGCTTATTTCCATGGCTTTCTGCCCGCATAAGCCTCAGCCTGCCATGGAGCTACTTGCAGATCTCCCCATGGTTTCACCGGTGAAGGCATCCCTACTGGCAGTACCTGCAAGAAGATTTATCCCGTGAACCAGTTGCTGAAGTTTCACTTGCAATTAAGATTTGTGCAGGAGTTGAGGCCTTTGTGATTTCTATTCATGGCATGTCTTAGAAGCAGCCAAATTAAAATCCTTATCATTAAGGAGCTGATAGCTCCCATAATCGCAAGCATCATTCTGTATTAGCTGGAGGGAGCAGCATGACTCACTGGCTAACAGAAGTAGATCTGTTCATAAAATCAGAAAACTTCAAACCAAAGAGAATTTCCTGAGCCATGAATTACTTTGGACAAAGTACTAATTTCAAACAAATTACTTATATAATTTGTGCTGTCAATACAAAAACTTTCTTCTAAGTTGAGACTCTCTTTGCCGTGTGCTGCTCTGAATTACCTCCCTGGCTGACCTACAGGGCATCAATTCATCATTCAAAAGAAAAACTTTCCCTGAGGGATGAGTCACGGCTCTCTACCCTCCTTCACGTTACACCACAGCTCCCTTTACTTTCCACAGAGTACATGTTTTAAGAGTTGATGAGTTCAACAATTGATATGTTGATCCATTTGCTCAGAATAATCTTAAATATTAAAATATTCTTATTCGGGGCACCTGTCCCCTATGTGGCTATGTTCCTCTGTGACAGAATGATCTGTCACTTCAGGAAGAAAACCCAGGAGGATACAGAGCTAGTGCAGGTTTAAACAGGATTTTTCAGGACTTCTGAGGTCAGAAAAATAAAATGGAAAGGTAGAAATAATTGCAGCATGCACTAAGGGATTGGCTTGTCTCACAGAGTTCATTTCATGAAGCCTGCAGTGTTAAAATGGGGTAGTTTTTCTCTAGGAGGAGGCTGCAACATGCAGCCAGCCAGGCAACCAATTTAATGTAAGTGGTGACAGGTCACAGCCCTGCAGGGGAGCAGCTAAGCCACTGTCAAGCCTGCTGCAGCTTCAGAAAGAGCTCCATTTAGTTACAGGCTTGGTCCAATTTGGAGAATTTAGCTCAAGACTAAAATTAATAAGTGGTGTGACTGGATGAGGTGACTCTTCTAACCTCAGGACTGCTTAGACCAAGGTTTAATACCAACCTCAGATCTCTCATTCGAAAGATTTATTCTAACACTGGGGATTTTTAATGTAGCTGCGAGCTAAAATATCCAGCGTGCGCTACCAGAATTTCAATACCTTCTCTTGCTTCCCGTAGGGCTCCATATTAAAGAAAGTATATTTTTAATGCTCTGGAGTCTTTCTACTTCTTTCTCCTCAGCGGTACATGAGTGCGCAGCAGTGCATGGGGAGGGACACAGACCAAACATGAGCGAGAAGGATAAATCCCCCAGGTCTGCAATGGGGCAGAGGTGGGACTGGGCCCTGGGTGCGGGACGGAGAGGGTGCCCGGGTGGCCTAGTGGCTCCTTGCACACCCAGCACCCACAGCAGCACCCATGGCAGCACCCAATGCTGGAAACCATGGAGAAAGATGAGCGGCTGGAGCAGTTCTGGTGATGGAGTTTGATCCTGGAAAACACCTAAGAAGGGAGAAGAGAAAAGCAAACGCCGCCGACACGGCCAGGAGCACCCTGCGCCTCTGTCGTGGTTTGGAGCTGCAGGACGGCAGCTGATTGTATATGCAACAATAAAGATAGCGTGCATGTCTCATTGCAGCCCTCTTGCAATCAGGTAACTGTCAGTACTAGATTAAATCATTGAAGTCATTTGAAAGACAGGCACCAGGTTTTTCTGTCACAGTGTGTTGCCTTTAAATCGGAATTTAACACCAAATGGAGCAAAGACCCTGTTGGATTGCTGTAGAGCACTGTTGTACTTGAGAAAGGGAAAATTATAAATGGATTAACAAAACTGTTCTTAACAGCGAGATGAGTCCTAGATGTGTTACAAGTGTGAAGAAGCAAGAAGTAAAAGCAGTCTGCATGAAACATAAAAAATTATACAAAGAGGAAAAACCATCTCTTAAAGTACAGGACAAGTGAGAACACCGAAGAACAAGCAAGCAAAATTAAAGTCCTGGGTTGTTGCACACAAAACCTGAAAGACAGAGGGCCTGTTTTTCTGAACAATTTGCCCTATCAGACTACAAGTAACTGTAGTCATGCAAAGCCTGGCATTCCAGCTGCGCATCGCCAGCACCTTGCTTCCTGTGTGTTCATTTCAATTATTATTTTTTTTCTTTATATGAGTTTTTTCATCTTTTCCAGGAGGGATGGGAGAGATTCTGCCTGCCCTCATCCAGAGCAGGCAGTAGCTTGGGTCTCTCATTCCTACAGCTGATGCCATGCTGTCAGCAATGCTGTTTCATAGAATCATAGAATCATAGAATGGTTTAGGTTGGAAAGGACCTTGAAGATCATCCAGTTCCAACCCCCCTGCCATAGGCAGGGACACCTCCCACTAGACCAGGTTGCCCAAGGCCACGTCCAGCCTGGCCTTGAACACCTCCAGGGATGGGGCCTCAACAACCTCTCTGGGCAACCTGTTCCAGTGCCTCACCACCCTCAAAGTGAAAAACTTCTTCCTAATGTTCAATCTAAACCTGCCCTCTTCCAGTTTGAAGCCATTCCCCCTTGTCCTGTCACTACATGCCCTAGTAAAAAGTCCTTCCCCAGCTCTCCTGTAGGCCCCCTTTAGGTACTGAAAGGCCGCAATAAGATCTCCCCGGAGCCTTCTCTTCTCCAGGCTGAACAGCCCCAACTCCTTCAGCCTCTCCTCATAGGAGAGGTGCTCCAGCCCTCGGATCATCCTCGTGGCCCTCCTCTGGACACGCTCCAACAGGTCCATGTCCTTCTTATGTTGGGGACTCCAGAGCTGGACGCAGTACTCCAGGTGGGGTCTCACGAGAGTGGAGTAGAGGGGCAGAATCACCTCCCTCGCCCTGCTGGCCACACTTCTTTTGATGCAGCCCAGGATGCGGTTGGCCTTCTGGGCTGCGATCGCACATTGCTGGCTCATGTTGAGCTTCTCGTCGATCAGCACACCCAGGTCCTTCTCAATAGGCTTTCCTTGAAGAAGGAATGGCCTCATTAAAGACAGTTCTCATGCAGAATATAAAAGAGGCAAGTGGGTTCGGTGTCTTAGGCCCAGTGAGCCAGACACTCAACATCAACCCTGAATGTCAGGCTTACCCTAATATAATCAGAATTACTGGAGGGCAAATGACTGGGGAGTTCCTGAAGAACCATGGCTTGTGCAGTGATTCCATGGAAAACTCAAAAGAAATTTGAAGAAACAGAATAATTGAGAGATTCGGTGATAAGGTACGAATTGATTCCTCTAGCTGGGCATCCCTGCTGACAGAGCCTGACTCCAGCAGCTACCACTGCAAATTCCCTTGTGTGACACCTTTAAGAAACAGACATGCCCATTAAAAGAGAGTAGAGACTTGGTAAAGAATACCAACATACCAGGAAAAAAACACAGTTTCATATTTTAGGAATGGAAGGAGAAAAACATATGCTATTTTACACTATTATTTGCTCAATCTCCATAATTTCCATATAACATGCAGTTTACTTTCCACAAATTAAGGAAACTTCATTGCCATGAAATAATCTTGAGTAATATTTGCAATAGTAGTAATAAAAGGCATAAGAAGACAATAAAATTAATCTTTTTTAGATTACTTTCAAGCTGTTTTTTTGCGGGTAGAAATGTTTGGTTAAGTCTACACTTCAAAACCCAAGAACCGAATGCAACAAACCACCTAGAGCTGTACAATCTCAGGGACTGTATGTCAAGACTTGTAGCTCTACATTGTATATTTTGCTTCCAAAGGCTACATCCGAGTTAAAAATACCCTCCTGGTGTCACTTCATATCAGCTTGCTGTTTAAAAATGTCCCTGCTCAAGGGATATACTAAATATTTGCAAGCTCCCCAAAGAGGGGTGGCCTGCAGAAAGAAGCAGAACACTTGTACAGAAACCCAAACTTGCCACAGGAGAGGGGCAGCACAACAGCAAAACAAAGCAGCCACCCTTTGGGCAGTAACATTCAATACAGAAACAAAACGCTTCAGGAAAGCAGGCGGAATTGGTTGCTGTTATGGCGGCGCTCACTGATTGCAGTTATAAGTATTATCACTGGGATGGCAAACTCTGTGCAGGAGGAGCCAAGTGTAAGGACGGAGATGGATTTTACATACATGCACAATTACAGCTCTCAAAATCAAAAAAGGCATCATCGTATGGCTCACAGAAAGTCAACAAGCAGCAAAGATTTTCAAAACGTGAAACTTGAGTAAGACACGTAATTTGTGCCCATATGTGCAGGTTAAGGACTAGGTGCCACTCCGGATCTCTGACCTGCAACGGTGTGTCACCCAGCAGTCACTCAGGGACTACAACGGGCTCAACGCATTTCCTCTGGCCCCATTCCCTACGCGCAAGCGGAGGAGAGAGCCCTGCGGGATGGCCAGGCTCACGCCTCAGCCCTGAAGCACAGCAGTCCCTCTGCATGGGTCTGCTTTTTCCCAAAGTCCTTACTGGACACCTCAGGGCTGTTGGCAGCATTTTCCTGACACTGATGGTTATTGCACATTTGCAAAGTGCTCTGGATGCGAAGCCACCTTGTAACACCCAAACCATGGCTGGCGACCCCAAGGCACCCCGGAGCAGCGGTGCAGGGCTGCGGTACCCCAGCGCCTCTCTGTTGTGAATAGTGTCAAATGCGTGTCCAGCAAGGAGGATTTTCTTGTTTTTCTGTCTTTCTATTTAGGTTTCACAAACTCAGGGGTTTAAATTTAGCCCTCCCACAGCTTGAGGTGGAGCTGCACGATTTATCACAATGTGGTGGTCAGGACATTTTTTTCCCCATCTGCTTTGGTGGAGATGTCGTTCCCTGCACTGTTAACGTGGAGTGGGCACCAGCTGCCTCTGCTATCACACAGTGCTAGCGCTGAAATACTTTGCCAAGTTTTAAAACAGAATTCAGAGCAGCCCACAAGAGCCCTTGGGCTCTCTGTGCTCTCCCCGAAGCCATGGTGGCTGTGCCTGCTGTTGGGAGAGACCAGCTGGACCGTGTTGGTGCTGGCCACGTTCTTCAGGCTCGCAGGGAGCATGGGGTCTGCAGACTAAGCTGAATCTGGCTCTTCAGGACTCTGGAATGAGGGAAATCCCAGGAAACATCAATATCTCTGCAAATTCCAGTGCTAGACGCTAGGTCCTTACTCCCATATCTCCTGCTTCATCTGGGCAAGGAATCACAGCCAGGCAGGGGCAGGAGTCTGGCTCAATGCACACGAACAGCTAGCTACAAAAGTACAGGACTTTTACATATACCCAAAATGATTTATTCCAATTCTGCTGACCACTGTACAACCAAACGTCAACTCTGAATTCACTGTACTGTTAACGAATGACCAAATACAGCACTATTTCATCTCAGAAGTGAAAATATACGGCTTTGTAAAATTATTTATGCTTCAAAATATCTCAAGTGTACAGAGAGCCCATCAGAAAGCAGCAGTGCTGATACTCTGGTCCACCTTTGCAAACATCACAGTTATTGCCTAATTTTAAGATTCTTCCATACTGAATATTCCTGCCTTACTACCTCACTGAAAACGCAGCAGTCCAGCTCTTGCAGCACAGCCCTTAGTGGCGCTCCACTGCTACTGAACAGTGCTGCTTATCCTTCTACCTGCCTGCCCTGCACACGCCAACTGCTGAAAGAGTTTCCCCAGAGCCTGCTCTCCCCCTGAGCCTGCCTGGGTCATCCACACTCCCCTGAAGCACTTGCAGCCACACACTCCCGAGACCTCCACAGCCAGAGGCTCCTCTCCTGGAGTATTTGGGGCTCCCGTGAAGTCCAGCCCCAGGCTGGCTGTTGACTCCCATCACAGCACCCCCTTTTTCCCTAGCAAGCACCACCACAGGAGGAAGTCTTGCGGCTCCTGCTAAGACATATTAGGATAAGGAAACATTCATGAAACTTTTTATAGGGTTCTCTCTCATGGCTTATCCAGGCACATTCTTATCTATGTTAATTTGGTCCCTTCCAGTCTAATTACAACTCAATGTATAAGACAGTCTCATGAAGATCTTAGCTTAGGTTGGATACTAATAATCTCAGTATCCCCAGCAAAATGTATAAGACAACTGGTATCAGATATACCTGCAGATATAGGTATGAGTACATGAATGAGCAAAGGGCTCACTCATTCCCCACAGCAGAAGATCGGTAATCACCAGAAGCTCCACATATGAAGGCTTGAAATTTTTGTGCCTTGCTTCAGAGGAATTACATGCCCAGTTCCTTAACGTTACGGCTATACAAGCACCTCATGCCCTTTGAAAATTCCTGCCTTCATTTTGGTACAAATAGAAAATGTAGCTGCTAACAAATATAGAACTGGTTGCCTGAACACCAAGGAGTGAGAAATGTTGAGGGTTTGGCTAAGAACAAGAGAACACGAGACTACAAATACTTGACTGCTGAGAGCTATTAGGGACACAGCAGAGGGAGCTGGTGAAATCCCAATGCTTGAAAGGTTATATAGGGGGAGAAATGCCCAGGGGAATATCACGATGGAAAATAAGAGGTCAAACTGAAGTGTGAAACCTTTTGACTAGGTTTCCAAGGCAGAAGTTCAAGATTTCAGACGTTGAGCAATCCTTTGTAACTAGTGTGACACCAATGAAATAATATAATTGGTTGCTAAATTAATACAGGAGTGTTCTTACTCACAGGAATGTCATCCACCGATTGAGTACTCTGAAGAGTATTTGGAAGAATATTATGAATTTCAGTCTTGCGCAAATGAATCTTCCCCTCCCTCCCCCCCAACTTCACACTGAAAACTGCTTTAGTGTTACTTCTCCACTGATGCAGCCTGAGATTTCAGAGACCCACGCATGGAGCGCAGACATCACCGGGTAATTAGATGACCCATCATTGCAGCAGACAGTCAAAAGAAAACGTTCACAAACCAAGAATCTCTCTCCTGGGAATGCTTAGTAACGAACAACTGATTTCACTGAAATCAGAACTAAGTCACAAAACAACATGGAAATCAAAAAGAAGGGGCTAAATCTGAAATAAGCAATTGAAACAGCTCCCCTTCACCACAACCATTTGGCATGTAATAGCGTTCTGTATCATCGCAAATACTTGGCTTGCTTAACTGAGATCCAGGTCTGGCAGTTGTGTACAAGAGAAAAGCTTTAGGTTTTTTTTTCCCCAATTTTTTCAGGGAAACAGAAACTATAATGAAAAGTATTCAAAGCAGCACAACCAACAAACAAAAAAAGCACTATGATACATTCTACCTTTTGAATGCATTTTTGTTTCCATAAAGTTAAAATTCTGTTTATTCACTGCAAAAAAAAAAAAAAAAAAAAAAGAGATGTTTGTGTATCCAAACAAATAGTGAGAAGTTCCCCAGAAAACACAGTCTGCAGTGACTAACTGGGATGAGAGCAGGAACCGAGCACACGTGCTGTAGCCTACAGCTGCTGCCAGGATGCCTGGTGTCACACGGGGAAATGAACGGCAGAGGTTTTGGGAGAGTATGCAGAGAGAGGAGGGTTTATTTGCACAGAGGACATCATACCTGCATTCACTCTGAATTCCCAGATAACGTAGGTCAGGATGGGAGGGGATTACAGTTAAAAACATTTCTTTTTCCATTTCAAATCAATTATTATAAAACCTGTTCTTTCCACATGTTTCAGCTGGGTATTCCCGATAGCATGGTTTCCCCTTGTATCAAAAGTCAGTAAAACATGGTGAGAAGGTGTAATCCTGGATGCAGAGAGGTCACCCTGACATTTACATTCTCCGGCAAGCCTTACATACTCCAGCACCTCTGTAAGCCACATCACAGGGGGCAGCACCCCGGCCAGGTAGCCGTGGGAGCCCAGACTTGCCCTGGCTCCAGCAGCACTGCCTGCAGACAGGTACAGCCCTCTGCTGCCTTTAAACCAGAGAGGTGGGACAGGTCAGACGCACACCACACAATATACACCGGGAATTACAGGCACATTATCTAAATACAGACTTTAAATCCTTCCTCTTAGTATAGTCCAAGGAGCAGCAGTGCAAATTGAGGTGTATCAGGGTTAGCTGAGGATTAAAGACTCCAAAGGAACATGTATGTGGAACATTAAAATTATACTTCTCTATTACTAGATTGTTACAGAAGAGGCTTTCCCTATAGAAAAAGGGAGAAGCAATCTGCCCACAGCACTGGATCATGTGCCGTGGTCAGTCTGGGACAATCATGAGGGTGAACAGGTTACAAAAAATTCTTCAAGAAACTGAAAAACAGTTTTACTGAAAAAAACTTGTGCTTTAAGTGGCTTTTCTTGAAGGTGACAAATAGCAAGTTGTTAGCAGAACTAGAGGCAACAAGATTTGTAGCAAAAGGTTGTATCTTTTGGTAGACTAAATGAAATAGTCTAAAACAGACAAAGGATTTGAAGTTCTCGAGCCACCAGGTTTTGTCTTGTTTGATAGTTACATTGGTTGGTCTAATAACACGTGAGACTCCTCTTTTCAAACCCTGCCACCTTGAATCATCTTAGGTAACGGCAATAGAAGCTGCTCTTTTACTGTTTGGTGTTATGGTTGTCCGGGATGTTAAATTCTGCTCTCCTCTTATTTTAAAGGGAGTAATAAAAACAGCTTATTTAGTCTATAGATTTTAGTCCAGAACAGAAGTCCAATTTTTCATTAGATTTCAGTTGCCATGGTGTATATACAGCAAAACTGGCTGGACTCACTTTCCCTCCCCTTCCACACGTACCAGGTCAGCAATGGAGGTGGCCAACTCCAGCCAATCCAGAAGGGCAGTAATTTGGGTTCACTCAGAACGGGATGAAAAAAGGCTTTTACTTACTCCATAGGAAAAGGGGCTTAAGTCTTGAAAAAGTTTGCATATCACAGGCAATGTATTGATACATCAGTAAAGTTCAGCGCAGGCATGTCTGGCAGCGCTGAGCTCGGCAGCGCCCTCCTCGCAGAGCAGAGAAAAAGGATGGATCCTTCTGGATTATCAGGTAAAGCACCACCTGGAGAAAAGAGACTCCTGTCGCAGCCTTCAGTAATGATCCTTTTCAGCCACCCTCAATCTTTACTGCTCATTAATTGAATTCACTGTTTAGCTGATGGTGTGCTGGGTGAGCCTATGGACAACACAATTCTCTTTCATATATTCTTTAAAGCCACGGAAACTTGACCGTAAAAACACGGCATTACAGTGGGCAGGCAGATAACCCCTGTGACTGCGCTTTTCATGCGACTGATGTTAGGAGACCAAATGGGAGATGAAGAAAAGGAGCAAAGGAATGGATGAAAGGAAAGAAAGGTGATTCTGCCTGGAAACTAGCATCAAAGGAGCATGTGATACTGTCTGTTAGCTGTGGTGGCATTCCCCCAGTCACAAAAGAACCACACATCCCCCACCCTAAATCTTTCATTAAACCTCAAAAAGCAAAGGAAGCCTCTGCTCTAATGCAGTCATTCAACAGGGTAAAATTTAGTGGCACGTGTCAGAAATTAGAAGTTTCAGGCAGACTGGCCGGTACGCAGCATTTCAGCCTTTCACTAGAGAGTGTATCTTCCCAACAGGCTGACGTCAATGGGAAGTGTCTAGAAGACCTGATTCCATGATTTTGGGGAGGGGGGGGACACAAAACACACTGCCAAGTATGTAATACTGTATGTCCCAATAGGTGCGAGGTGAAGGCTCAGTGATGCTGAAGGCATCGTTATGGCAGTGAAGCAGGACCAAGCCCTGTGGATGCTGATAAGAAATATTTACATTTGAAACCTTTTCCCAAATGCAGCGTGCAGATACTTGGGAGCTGCACCACCTACACGCACAACACAAATGTAGGTGGTGAAACTGTTTTTTAACTCATCAGGAGAAAATGATTTTGTGAATGAAATAAGAACTTCCATGGAATGGCTCCATCTTCTACAACTTCTTATAGCTACAAGCAAAACAAGATCACTGGTTTTCAGATCCTCTTTGCTTTGCTTTGCTTCCTATACCAGACAGAAGTTTTCTAGAAGGAAAAAAATATTCAGAACAATTTCCCAACTATTTCATATTTTAATCTTGTGGTAGGAAAAGAACCAGCTATTTCCAATCCTCTATAGCAGAAAATAAGGGTAAAACCTCCTAAAAGAACACTACATACTTTTAAAGCCTGTGGGGCTCTCAATTTACAGGCATTTTGCAAAAGAGCAAAAGAAGAGAGAGAACGCAGGCAGTGGTACACGTCTGTAAGCCATCCGGGCTCTCTGGCAGATGCAATTCCCAAAGCTCTGCATTCATGGCCCCTTGCTGCTGCTGCTGCTGCCTCTCTCCCTGGCTCCCATGTCCCCTCCCGTGCGGAGCAGCAGGCTCTCAGGGAGGTTCCACCTCCAACCTTGTATTCTGCCTTGCTTCTAACCAAACTTCCCACCATGACTAGAGCTGCAGAATACAAACATGATGCCCAGCATCTGCTCTTCTATAACCAGCTCCGTACAGAGGGAATTAGGGAACAAATCCCTTCGCACTTAGCCCTGTAGGTTCCTCAACACTATCTAATGTGGCTCAAGGACAAGATCTTCAATTAAAAAAAAAGAAAAGAAAACAAAACACCCTACAAGAATAAAATGCTGGGGAAAACCCTACAAATAGTCTCTTAAAGTAACTCACATTTGTACAAGTCATCAAAGGGTGACCCAACACATTCCTGTTTGAGGAGATATGATACTTAAATCTTTGCACAACAGCGAAGTTCTCTGATTTGTAACTGAAGGGGAAAAAAATAATTTTTATGTTGCGACAGCAGGAACAGCAAGGATTAACCCTGGCTGCACAGAGATGAACAATCCTAACACATCCCGTCCTTCCTACACAAGGTTAATACTGCTGCAGGTATCTGTCCTTCCCTAGCCTGAGATTTCATTAAATGTGTTTCCCATTTATGCAGTCTTTTTTTTTTTTTATAATGAACATGGTGTGCCGAAATAAACTTACTGCTGCATAAAGATGATGTAGCTCAAAGTGAAATTAGAAGAGTGTCCTAAAGGACGCGTTCAAGGCCTGTAAATGTTAATACTGTATTTTCCACAGAACTCTGTTTGATAAACTTCTCTATGAATATTCCAGGCATGATTTCTATTACAGCCACATTTGCCCACTCAATCGCTGGATTTCATTTCACTATGAATAAGTAACTATCCAGGGATTTTTGGCAGCTTAGTGTTGTTCTAACCCGTTGGTCTTGTAATTAGCTCCAAATGTTGTTTTCGTGAAGCCGTATTCTTCTTGATATATCCTAAAGTCCCCAGCTATCGTCTATACTTAGCCTATTATATTAATGCTTGGGAACATTAATATATAAATAGCATTAAAATTGCAAAAAGCTGCTGCCTGGATGTTTTCCAGGTACGTCTCTGAAAAGGGAAGGTTTTATAAATGTTCTACACCTGAGGATGCACCAAATCTCTATTTTCTGGAATGTATTTGTAGCTTGGTATTCAAAAAAAGCTGGGGTTTGCTCCACAAGTCCTTCAGGCATGGTGGCTCGAGATGGTGGAGCTGATGGCACAAACGATGAAATCTTGCACAACTGGGCTCTTCCTGAGAGACTGTTGGTGGGCATAGCATTACACGTGTAGTTTCACTCTTTTTAGTTCACGTCCTATTTTACCACCTAAATATCCTGCTGGTGTAAGGGTACCAGCAGAAAACAGAAAACATATTTTAAGACTGATACTGGGACTGAAGTATCTGAGGGTGCAGTTTCATCCTCGGTATGGAAACAGAAGCCCCACACGCTGAGCCAGGTCCTGGGAGAAGTGAGCGAGATGTGACCACCATCCAAGTTCATCACGGGGGTTCTTCAGTCTAGTTAGCTGTATTCTTTTTATATATATTTATATATTCATGTATATGTACATAGTTATACATATGTGTGTATGTATTTTTCAGACCACAGCAGCCTGAAAAACTATTTTGTCCAGAAGGGAGAGCAAATGATTAATGAGTTCTCACTTCGGCTTTTGTCTTTATTGCCACCTTATTAGGTGACGCCAGGCAAGTACTGCGCTTGCTGCCTGGATGTTCAGATGGGCAAAGCAACCCAGACAGCACTTGCACTGTGGGGCGGAGGGCTGGGCAGGGAAGGATCTCTCCATCACTCACAAAAGGGGCAAGAGAAAGGTTGCTATGGGCAAAGCACCTTAATCCAGTCCCGACTGTGACCTCCTCCTGTGAAATCATACAAAATGATTATTTAAGGACTAATTAAGATAAATCTCATTAGTGCAGCTCTGAAGTCTCCTACTACCCAACACTGGAAAGGCCCTACAGCCGAGGAGCAATCCGAAAACCACATCCTCCTAGGTTCTGGCAGGAGGTTACCAACATTGTTACACAGCCACTGAAGAGCTTTCTTCATCTAGTCCAACGTGGCAGGAATAAGGAAAAGCACTATATCAGTTAAATGCTGGTTTACAGCTTCATTTGGATATTCCTTTCAAAAAGGCCAGGAATAAACCTGCATGAATGGATTCATTTTATAGCAAGAACAACTGCAGCATCCCTCGGGGTGATTGCTGGACAAGGGCACTGAGTCAGCAAAAAGCCTGGTGCAGTCCGTGCTGCTGTAACGTGCAACGTGCTGACACTCAATAGAGGTTGGGTGAGTGCTCTCCTTGCCGTTTGGCAGTTGCCTGAAGTCACTGGAAAGTTGTTAGCCCGCTTTAATTTGTAAACCTATTGATGAGCATTTAATGTTAATGAAATGTTACTGCTGAGTAATTCCGGCAGATGAAACTCGGTTAGTTCATTGTGCATCTAATTTATTTAGTGCTAAATGTTTGCCCTTATTTTCTTTACACACTGAAAAGTCAGATTTGGATAAAAACTTTGCATCTCAAATAAGACTATTCTTTAGAAAGTTAGGCAAATTTCTATGTAAATACTTGTCTTTGTGCTTCACATAAAACTCTGCTCAGGGGCATATATTCTGCCAAGATGGAAATGGAAGGTGTAGGCTGTTCCCGGTGCCTAATACTCATAAAACCCACGATGATGGAGATAGTTCTCATCTCTACCAAACCATTTGAGTAAATGCAATGGCAGTGAACAACTGAAAGAGATCTTACACAACCCCACAGGTAGGGGAATGCTCTGGCTATGCCGATGGATTAAGGGCAGCCTTATTCTATCATCTCCAGGTATAGAATTTAGAGAATCTGTGGTATCCTGCCCTGTGACTGCCACAACATCCTAACTGGCTATGAATTTATTACATTACGCACAACATATTAATTGCGGTAGCCTTCAGAAAGAACAGACAATCTCAGTGCCGATAGGGAGGTATATAATGTCCTGTGCACCAGACCTGGTGTGCAGCACGAGGCACGCATGGACAGGAGCTGCAGGAGCTGCCCTGCTCACACACGNCGTGCAGCATGGGGCACGCATGCCTGTGCATGGGCAAGAGCTGCAGGAGCTGCCCTGCTCACACACGTCGCTCCTGTGCGCACTCCGCTGCAGTGGGTAGCTTTTGACACGCAACGGAATAGCTGAAGACAATCTGATATTACACCTATCAGCTGCCTTTCTCAAAGAAATATGATTGAAATAGGACAACGTTAATATTTCCCCCTGCCCAAGAAAAACAAATCAATTCTTGCTAGCACATTGTACCGTAATCCTGTGTTTACCAATACTCTCTATCTTCTACCAGCAAATGTATTCCTGAGCTAAAGAGATTTTTCAATTATAATCATTTCTAAATGACTGACTAAATCTAGCAAAGTAGATGGGGAAAAACCTGACGTATCGCAGATCCCTGCACAACTACATGAGAAATGTTTTCCAATTTGTCCTATCTCTACCTGAGCACGCTGACCCCCATGAGGCCGACAGCGAGGAGGTGGCGTGCTGCAGTCCACAGCTTAGCTCCTCTGGTCCTTATTAGTATTCATGGGCTTCTATAATGCTGTTAGGACACAGCCCCACAATGAAGTTTGGGCTCTTGTCCCTTACAAACTTCACCTGGTTTAAACAGAAAGCTGTACTCAGGGGAGAAGGGATGCAACTCAAGGAAGGTACGGCTGTAATTTAATTGTTGGATGTTTATTTGCCAGCAAATCCCTAAATGGTGATATATTATTACACAATGTGTCAGCTATTAAACTTACGCATCCCTCTGTTTTACAGGACAAGATAAAGCACTGAGACTTCCATCAGAGGGAAAGCTGCTTCAGAAGGGTCAGCACCTGTAAACATTAAGCTCAGTACAGGACAAGTCAGTGAGGCCAACTCCTATCCCCCGGCACCGTGGAGCTCCTGCCACCCTGCCAGCCCCGGCCTGGCAAACAGCGCGGTACACGAAACACCGGAGCTTGCATCGGCATCAGCGTTACAGCTTGTCAGAGGATACATTGTGGAAAAGCCCATGTTGAGGATTTTTTAGTAATTTGGGGAAAGGATTTTGCTACAGCCCCCCTGAAAATAAGCTATAGTTTGTTTTGTTTGTTTGTTTTTTTCTCTCCTCTTTTTTAATACAGGCTTTACATTTCATGTAATCAGAATAGCTGGAAGACTTACGAGGTGTCGTGGTTTAACCCCAGCCAGCAGCTGGAACCATGCAGCCGCTCACTCACTGCCCCCAGTTGTGATGGGGAGAGAATCAGAAGAGTAAAAGTGAGGAACAACTCATGGGCTGAGACAACGACGGTTTGATAGGTAAAGCAAAAGCCGCACATGCAAGCAAAGCAAAATAAGGAATTCATTCCCTGCTTCCCATGGGCAGGCAGGTGTTCAGCCATCTCCAGGGAAGCAGGGCTCCATCACGTGTAACTGTTACTTGGGAAGAGAAACGCCATCACTCGGAATGTCCCCCTGCTTGCCCCTCCTTCCCCCAGCTTTATGTGCTGAGCATGACGGCCCATGGTATGGAATAGCCCTTGGGTCAGTTGGGGTCAGTTGTCCCAGCTGTGTCCCCTCCCAGCTTCTTGTGCCCTCCAGCCTGCTCGTTGGCGGGGCGGTGTGGTGTGAGGAGCAGAAAAGGCCTTGATTGCTTAGCAACAACTAAACCCAACAGTGTGCTATCACACTATTCCCATCCCAAATCCAAAACACAGCACTACACCAGCTGCTAGCAAAAAATTAACTCCATCCCAGCCAAAACCACGACAAAAGGAGACATGGACATTGAGGCAGAACATCTTTTAACCATAAAGTGTGAAAAATAGAAATAAAACATAGTAAAGTGGTCTGTTTCTTTCCTTTTACTCATGTTGGCCAAGGTCATGCCTTGGAGAGCTGGGACACCTTGCAGCAGGCAAAGGCTGGGGGGACACGCGCTCTCCCAACCACTGCTAAGATGGAGCAATCGCTCAAGCACATGGCTGATTTCCAGACATGTTCTCTACAATGTTAGTGAAACTTTCAGCTCAGGCAGCAGCTAAAGTAAAATCAAGACAAGAAACAATCACTCTGGAAAACTACCAATGCTGGGTGGGAGTGAGCGGAAAGGAACGGGGCAGTGGGCGCAGAGAGCCTGCGCTGGGAGTGGGGATATCTCACTTTTTTACTATTTCTCACGTTTATCAGATGCGCACAAAACTGAGACAACAGACAAAAATTAAATTTGTTCCTCTCTGAGATTCCTTTCATATTCTTCTAAATGCAAATACCTGAGTTACCACCTTTTCTATTTGGCATGCCTGTGAAATGAAAACAAGGCTTTCTGCAGGTTCTTTTTGTCATTCTTTTTTGCTTTTCGCTTTGTTGTGAATGTTTCTGAATGGAAGGTAACAAGTCACAGTGCTGCAGAGAAAGCAGTTAACAGCCATTCATTCTGTGCAGCCAAATAAACAGAGAGCTTTAGCATAGAGAATGAAAGAAAATAAGGCAAGAGGAGATATTGCACTTGCATTCCTCTCACGTTTAATCCCCCAGTGAACTTCAACCAACATTTGGTACCAGTTTGCCAATACTTTGCTTTTATGGTTGACTGATAAATTATTAGATTTATCTGATGCCTAGCAACTATCAATTAACACTTTGAGACTAGATTAATTGATGTGCCTTAATTTCTGTTGTTTTCTTCTAGACAACATGCCTCCAGAGACCTGAAACCCCTCCCACTTCGAATGAATAATATTCTTCGTCTCTGCTCTTGCCACGCCACACACAGGGATGGATGTTTTGGCAACACATTTGTATTCATTCAGATTGTCACAACTGCATTCTGCATCTGAGACAGCCCGAGGTGCATGATTTATGGTCCCATCCTTTAAAACACGATCAACTTTGTAAAATCAATCAATGGAAGCTACTATGGCAGAGAAAACAAGAGAGGCTTTTCTCATAGCAGGCTGTGTACTGTCATTTTAGTATTTAATATTTTGCTACCAGTAAAGCAATTCTGAGAAGTCTCCATGATGAGCACTCTCTGGCAATAGCTTGTCTATTTGCCAAACTAATATCAAAGTAATGTCCATAGCATTAACTACGGAGTCAGTAAGTATAAAACCAGTAGATACAAGATAACATATGCCATGTAAATATAAATCACACAGGCACTCCACTAGATCACGGATTAAATCTTTGTATTAAATTATTTATGAAGTGTCTGTGGGGCCGGGAGCAGTCTGTTAGCGATGCTGCCTGGCACGGCCCACTACAACATCCTCTGCTCATTGTTTTAAGTTAAAACGTTATAGAATTTGAATTTTTTTTCTGTTTTGGAAATTCGGCCATAGCAACTCAGCCGGTTTTGTAGGTGAAGCTACAGAGAATCACCTGCTTTTTCTTTTATTAAAATAATTGGACAATCTCTTTGGCCACTCAGCCTGGGCTTTTCCTTTCCCTTGGCTCCTGATGTGCTTCTCCCCACTAGACCTGCATTTCCAGGATTTACAGTCAGGACTGCAGATTAATTTTGTACAGAAAACTGTAATTCTGGCATCACTGTCTTTTGAGTGTTTAATGTGGCAACATTTGTGTTCTGCCAGTGAGAAATACCTGTCTGCATACGATGGAAAATCAATGTGAAGCCAGTGTCTCTGCTAGAATAACCGTCATGTAAGAGGGAACATAAATCACACTTTTTTTAGCTATTACAGGTAAAGCACAGCTCACAATAATAAAAGAATAGCACTCTCCCATTAAAACCAAGGATAAGTAAGGATAAGTGAGAGCTGAAAGGTTGCTGAGTCAGCTATTTGGAGCACAAACACAGACTGCCCCTTACTTCAGACAAACTGCGTCCAGTCTGTCAAGACTGAGCATTACACGCTGCAGACCAACTCAGTGGAAATGCCACAGGAATCTCTTTATAGATACTTCTAGCCTCAAAAAAGGACTATTTGGAAAAACTGTTGTAAATGCTTACCTTCAGTATTCATGTTTTTTACACTTGCAAACCCACCTGCTGTGTGCCCTTTCATTGACAGAAGGAAGGTTCATAGCATGGGGAATATACAAATATGCATCACTTCATCCCTAGTAAGATAAACAAACAGCTATATGGTGCCAGGGAAAAGGTGGAAATTTCATTTCCCTTATTCCCTTTGCATTTTTATGACAGATGCTGCCGGGTTTCCTTGGAGGAGTTCCTGTGAGCTCAAGAATGAGGAACAACCCATGAGATGCAGCGTGAGGACAGCCCCTTGTGCTGAGCGCCTGGAGCGTGCTGGGGGACCGCAGCCTGTCCTGCCTGCACCCACATCCGCCCCACTGAACAAGCCTGGCCTGGCTTTAGACTTTCAAAGTGGTCTCGGGTGAGGTACTGGAGTCAAAATCCACCTCTGCAAAGGTACATCTGAAAAAGACAGTGCACTTTCGGGCACTCCAGCTGGGAAACGCTCTTCTGAACCTCTGTGCCTACATCCGTGGGACAGACACACGCCATGCATGGCTGCTTCCCTCCCCGCTGCCCGGGGCGAGGAGGTGCCGGTTGAACACGCTAAACATCGCACCAGGAACCACAGTAAAGCAAAGCGTACATAAACAAAGCAACAAGGTAAGCTACATAAATAAACATTTTAAAGGTCCGTGTTTACTAACAGTCACAACCTACTTAATCCTTATATTTGGCAAAACAAACCACAGTAAACTTTCAAAATATCGTTCTTTTCCACAACATCACCCAAATGCGATCCATCCGGCAGCACGCAAGTGCCTGGCAAGCAAAAATCGTGTCTGAGGAAGAAAGGGCATTGCTGGGGGGGGGTGAATATCTCCTTCCCCTCCAGGACACACACGGTGGAGCTGCCCTTCACACCCAGGAGCCAGAGTTTGCCCCGTGGCCCTGCTTAGGCTCCAGAAACCTCCCACTGTCCCGGCCCAGAGAAATTTTTCTGGGCTTCGCCAGTGTTGTCAAAACAGTTAGCAAATAAACAACTAATAAGGAGGAGTAGAAGAAGCGCTGCTGAACAGCAGATTGCAGAACTGTGAATGAGATTCATGGCTGTGTTACTCACAGTCATCTTACTCTGTCTTCAATATTTTAATTCAATGGCATAAACACGATTTTATTCATTGCAAAAAGCCATTTGGGGGGATGCTGAATTATTTATTGTTTGAAGCAGCCAAACAAACTGCTTGCTAAAACAGACTTTAAATCTTAAAACAGAATCTCAAGTAATGAAGTGCAGTTTAAAAGACACAGGGTGTACCCTCTGCATTTTGAACTCCTGTCCAAAAAATTGGACAAAGGAGCTGCCTTTGAATGTTTAACTCCCGGGTGCTGGTTTTTCTGAGATCAGGCATGCAGCGGCACACTCTGCAGCTCCCTGCTTCTCCCATCCCATCCCATCCTGAGCAACGAGGGCTCCCCAGCATCCCTGACACCCTCCCGCAAGGCACAGCTGAAGCCTGTGCTGAAACCAGGGGCAAGTTTTTCCGCTTGACCCATCCATACCCCCGACTTTGCAGAAGCAATGGAGTGTCTTAAACGCTGCTTGACTGGGTCTGGGGGATGTGGCTTTTCAGAGGAGCTGCCCGAGTCTTTTCCAGTGTGTTAGATCGAAACACCAATTTGGTGGGCTTGAAACCCCAGCACCTAAGTAATAAGATTTTTTTTTAAAAATACTCCAGTCAGCAGTCCCAGTGAGGCTTCACACGCACTCGGGGAAGGTGCTGCCCTTCCCCCTGGCTGCTCGTGGGGCGCTGCCAGCTGCAGCCGCCGTGCCAGCTACCAGTGTTCCTCACCAAAGGAGGGCAGCAGGCTATGGTCGGAGATGAAGCAGAGATGGACCATGTGGCTGGACCAGAGCACAGCCTCATCAGGACACGGTGCTGCTGGTGGGCAGTGGTTGTCTCCAGAAAATACCCAGTCTGAGTGCCGCCACAGCTAAGCCCTCACTCACATGTACCACACCACCAATATGCAAGTGACTAACTGAAAATCGCTTTAGTTGTTTCAAATCTTGTTACAGAGACCACATCTAACTTTTACTGCTTGCTGTGGCCTTGAACCCAATGACTGTAACAGAGACTAATGCAAAATTAAAGCAGAAAAAAAAAGAACTATCATGGAATTTTGCATAAACTATGCCAGAACATACTCCCTAATTTCTCAGTTTCACCAAATTCGATTAACACGCTATTGCTTACAAACAGAAGTTGGAGATAGCCCTTGAAGGACCAATAAGTTTGCGCAGGCAGAATGTGTTTATCTGGTTCCTGCACTGAGCTCAGAGCCCTGCAGTGCCAGAAACGCCAGAGCAGAGATGTTGGCTGCATATTGTGCTTTAGACAACTTCTGAGTGTCTTAAGGCACGCTGCATGCAACGTCATTAACCTGAACAACAGCCCCCAGCCACATTACACCGGGATGAGATAGAGAGCAAATGGATGGGGGAATACTTGACAGCAACCTGGATCAGCCATAGGACCTGTCTTTTTTCATTTGTCTAGAAACTGTATGTGACTTTGCAGTACCCGTTCTGTATAATGCTCATATCTGTAATATTTGTGGTTTATTATTCTTACACTCTATGTGTCTAGATGTTGAGCTTTATGGTTTTAAAGATTTGAGAGAATGGACAACACTTACCAGGAGAGTATCTGCCCAGGCAGCAGGACAGATGGTGACAGCCCTTCCCACCAGGCTCACACTGTGAGGGAAGGATGGAAATCTGCCCCTGGAGCACAAACCCAACAAAACTCCCACAGGTAGCTGCACTGGGGATGTTTGATAGAACAACTGAACATCAGGAAATCTGAAGTTTTGCCACATTTGCTCCCTGCAGCTTCTGGCACTCCCATGAGTCCGCGACATCCCCGCTGCAAGGGACCGTTTCTTGCATCCCCTGCTGCATGTCAGCATGGTATGGGAGGCCTAAGATGCTCTTTGAGCAGCACCTAAATTCTACGTCCTTGTTAAAGCATTCATAGGATACTATTCTTTTTAAAGTGCATTTCAGGCTAATGTCTATGAGGCTGTCCAAAATACCAGGAAAACTGGATATAAGACATCAGCCAGGCTTGCAAAACCATGCCAGAAAATTCCCAGGACCAGCACCAACTCTGTTACCAGCTTTTTACTCTGGGAGTGATTATTCTGCAAGCTTTCACATCTGTCATTTTGAATTTTATTTACAGTTAAGATTGCCAGAGCTGTAAAAGAAACAGGAAGGCTTTAGCATGAAACTGATTCCTGCTGTTTTGAAGGCTGGTCAGGTAATCAAGACTTGATTAAACAACAGCTCTTATGTATTTTCCCATTTCCCTCTTGTTACCTAGCTAATGNAGAAATAGAAAAAGGGATTTCCCTGAATTTCATTATCAAATAATTTACTTTTCTGCTGTGAAATGATCACGCTGAGTTTTCCTTTGTAGCACAAGAGAATAAGAATAGGGGGAAAAGTTTCAAAGGTTTTTGAAGAACACAAAATATGATGTCAAAACTGTGCACGGTGAGACAAAATTACAAAGCTCTCCATCAAGAGGTTTTCACACCTAAGAAAGCATTAAGCAGAATGTAAAAGATCTATAGTTATACCAAGAGGTATGTAAAATTGTAATTAAATTAGTGAAAACTATTTTCCTTCCTCTCCTGCATGCAGAAAGAAGTCTTGATTTTGCAGAATCTGTATTTAGCTGGATGTAATGTTTCCTCTACTCTACAGATACAACTTTCATACTAGGGGCTTTTTGGACCACCTGGCGTGAAAATAATAGCCGTGATTTAGCATTGCTTTTTGACATGAAGGAAATGGTTTGCCAGTGTGGTCTCAACATCTCGGCTGTGTGCCTGTATCACTATTCATCATGAGATATGGCAGAAAGAGCACATGTTACGCCTTGGGGTCATTTTGATTGCAAATGCATTTTCTTCCAATTTGTTTCAGACTATTTTCTATTATCCGCCAAGTTTTGGAATACCATTGGGTTCAATTATTATCCAAAAAAGAAATGGAGTTGGAGGTAGTGAGACTGCGAATTGGGGACTGTGTAATAATGTGGAAAACGTTTTGTTTGAACTCTCTAGACTAAAGGGCATTTTTCTGTAAGTATGAATATCAAAAATTGTGAGCTCTTCAGCGACGGTGGGGAACGGCAAGATGAAGAGCTGCCTCAGGTTGTGGGACATGTTCTAGGAACATTTTAGAAACTTTGCAGGGAAAAATAAGCACTGCCTGCACCTGGATGAAAAATTGTTCATTGCCAACCCAATTTGGAGTGAGGAGTTGGAGGAAACTCTCCTGTGTCTCTGGGAGGAGGCCAGGCCAGTTGGGCTGTCTGGTCATGCGAGCTCTTCTTGCAGGCTGGACATGTCAAGAGGAGGAAATAAAATGCAAAGAGGCAGTGGGAAGCACATGGTCCCAGAGAAGGGTGTTGCAGAGAGGAGGTCTGACCCAGGCTTTCCCACGCCTTGCCAAGTGCTCTAGTCACTTGGCTAATGGGCTTCGGGAGGGGGAGAGGTTATGCCACCACATGCTAACAAAGCGCCTGCCTCTTTGCTACAATGGATTTATTATAAGGGCTTGAAAACTAAACATTGCTTACATGACAAATTAACGATTCCAGCATTTTCAGTAAGCTAACTGACAAAAACCATTCCCCTGTTCTGCCCACCCTCTGCCTCCCCTACTTTCAAGCGCTGCTTCTGCTTGTTCTCTGCACACATTGCCTTTGCTGCGGTCTAGAGCTCCTGTGAAGTGTAATTCCTTAAATTCACTGGAGTTAACCCACCTGGCACCAACCAAGAATTTAGTCCCTAGAGTATGATTTTGCCCTATACCAAACAGAGACAGTAAAAACTTCAACCCTTGGGAGGTACAAGAATCCTCCCCAAAATATTTCCCGATCATGGTTGCTCATTACTTACTCTTCTCACTGGTTGCATAGCTGATGAATTCCAAAGCAAACCCCAGCCCATTTTGCATGGAGAGAGGATGCTGAAATATCATCTCACAATGACACCGGACAAAAAAAAAGCCATTAGCATTAAATTATCTGCTCCCAGATAATTTCCCAGATGAATCATTATAAAAGGCTCTGAATGGTCTCTTGCTTTTTCTTTGCCTAACATTTCATTGTACTCAAGACTTGAGGATCTGTAATTCATCAGGCTTTTATCTGCATCAGGGCATTGTTTTTGACAGAGTCCCCGATTATGTGAGAAGTGGCAAGGCCGAGTTTGCCAGACTGGAGGATTAACCTGTAAGCGTCAAAGCACAGGTCACGGCTCCCCTGCGAGAGGAGAGGGCTCCAACAGAGTAGAGCATAGCTGGGTGCTAGTGATACCCCCCATCATCTCATCTGGGCAGCACTCAAGGCTTTTTCCTTTGTGGATGATTATTCATCAGGAAAAGGCATGGCATGGCGTGACCAGTCCCAGGCACTGGGCAATTGCATAGCTGTCTGCAAAGCTCAGAGAGGCCGCCTCCATCTCTCTCTTGAAAACTAAGCCATCACGGTAACTGCAGTGATTGGTATCATAGGAGTCAGACTTTTGGCCGTTGTGCTCTTCTCCCCTGTCTCTGAAGCCCTACACCAGTGCCCCCCCTGCACTGACCTCCCCCACAGCCCCCAGACACCCTCCCAGCCCTCCCCATGCAGCTCCCGCCGAAGGCTCGGTGACTGCTGGGGAGGTACCAGGGAGCAGGGTGTCCACTGGGCTGACCTCTCAGCCAGGTGGGACCCAGGCCACAACGTCATGCACACAGCAGCATCCGAGACACAGAAGAAAGCCAGCCCGGAGCCATTGTTCCCCGCAATGTCTCTGCTGTCATATTGGGTTATTATTGCACCAATAACCTCTGGCTGCTGCCCCTCAGCCCAAGGCCGGCAGCGGCAGCAGGCTGGGTGAGAGGGGACAGTACCCCACACGTTGTGACTTTGTAAGCAACAGCAGCAGGCCTGGAGGTACTGGAGTCCAAGTCAATCTCCTTAACAGCTCGTAGTGCTTCCTCCCCATGTCCCAAGGCCACACTGCCTATGGGGACACTGCCACTGCCTATGGGGACATCTGTCCCCTCCCAGCCCACCCACTGCTCTCGGGGACGCCTCCCAAAACCACAATCCTGTGCCAAAACAGCCCTATGTCCTTTTGTGACTGGCAGAAAGGAATTAAGAAAACAAGGTCTTAGCATCCACAGACAGGCGTGAAAATAATTAAAGAGAGTAACTGCCATGACAGCGGGCTCCGCATCACGCAAGAGGAACGGGCCTAATTATAATCTCCAAGGCGATGCTGAGCATTGCTTGCTAAACACACTGTGCGAAATTCCAGCTGCCTCCTCCACAAACAGAGGAAATCACACACAAAATCATTCACTCCAAGTGCATGTGCGTGGTTGCTTTCCTATTCAAGGTAACAAGACTGCTATAAAGTTTACATTTTTCTGTTTACTGGGAAATTTGGCCAAATCAATAGTTTGTGACAAAAGAAAGTAACAAAACCTGTAATAAAACCAAGTGATAGTGGTTAAAGAAAAAAATGCATTAGCTCTAATGTTCTCACATTTAATGAGATTTTGGGTGGGGAGAAGTGACACAGTGACAGCTATTTACAAAAACGACTTATCAGGTACCTTTTTCAGTGTCCAATCTGTGCTGCCTGGCTTCCACGCGGCCATTACAGCCAGCCAGACCTAAAGAGCCAGGGTGGCTCAGCTTCAGCCCCAGCCAGAGCACCACCAGGAACCCGGCAGCAGGAATTCAGGTCTCTGACCACGGCCCCCAGCCCCTACGCCGGCCAGCCACCAAACACTGGGTGGTTTGCTGCACGGCGCGAAGTTTTGCCACTTCATCCCCATGTATTGCCAGTGCCATCTGGCAGCAGCTCCTGCACTCCAGTTTCTGTGCAGTTATAAATGGATCAGAGACCTGTCAGGCTGCCAAGTGAACCATCATTATCATTCAAGATATCATTTAGCACATACTCCACATGGCAGTCAATTGCTTGCGTTATAATCACCTCGTAAAACTGTGACTCCATAGATAAAATATCCCTGCGAGACAGTCTTTACCTGTTACATTAAACTTACAGATATTTAAAATGTCAGATAATCTTTCATATGAATTGCACTGCTGTCTAATACAGTCAATCAGCCAGCTCCGGCAAGCAGGTTTTAGTTCTCAGGAAAGCGGCAGGAGGAAGCAGCTTTTCTGCATTTGTTCACAAATGTCCCATTTGTCTTCAGATGCGAGAAACTAATTTTGCTGTGTGTAACCCTGAGTCCTTTGGATATTTCACTGCTAAATTTGAAAAATCATCTTTCAAAGACAAGGCAGCTTGCCACGGTGCGAAGTCTTCTCTTTTATGTTACCTTCAGTTTTAGTATTGTTTGGTAACCTAAATTTTAAAGTAAAATTATGCTAAAAAGAACTAAAAATTGTACATCTTTTTAAAAAGTATTATTCACTGTTAGTATTTACCAGAACTAGTGTGGTTAGTAAGCTGAAGAGCCTGGTTATCTACTCCAGCTTCCAGAGAGGACAAAACAACTTCTGTTTCCCTTTTCTCAAAGGCAAGATGATGGAGTACTCAGAGCGATGAGAAGCATGGCTCAGCCCTCCTCCAGAGCCTCCCTCTTTCTGCAGCCGGGATTGCTGCTCTCTCCAGCCTCTTCTGGTGCAAGCGCAACTGCATTTGCACAAAGGTGCCAGCCCTGCCACCCAGGTCCCTCTCCGCTCGCAGGCAGCGCAGCCAGCAGAGCCACGGCACCCACGCACTGCCAGAGGAGCAGAGCTGGCTGCAGCTATGCCTGGAGGCCACAGCTCTGTGTCAAAAGTCTCCTTCTGCACTACAGGCACCTGCCATGCTGGATTTCTGACTTGGCTACACAGCCTGCTGGTACAGGCAATACACCACAAGCGGCGCTCCCAGCACATACCAGCGTTCACACAAACACTCCTACTGTCCTTTGAGATGCTGTGGCCCCAGCGAGGTCACCCCACGCCCATGCAATGCTCTGCCCGAGCCTCCCTCGGCTTAGTGGGCACGGTCACTGTTTTCAGGTCCGCCACTCTCACCAAGCCTACACAGATGCTGCAAACCTTCCCTTCCCCACTTTCAGAGCTTTTACACAACTCCACTCATTCCCCAGGTTAGTAGCCAGGACTAAACTAACAGTCCTAAATCTAAAGCTGGTGAGAGCCAGTGCGACAATGCAGAACTAGCCCTTGGCACTTGCTGTCACAAGATGCCAGTGCAACTTCCTTTGCCGTGTTCAAGCAGACCAGATACTCCAAGCAGCAAGATAAACAGGCTCAGAAGCAATACTGGTATTTATAAGAGTTTAACTCTAATCCTTGAATGCAGCATATTGCAAACCCTGACACTGTGTTCCGAAAGCCGCAGCACCGTCCTCTACCACAGCCAAGGCCACATATTCCCCAGACACTGTTAGGAGACAGCAACCAAGACAGGCGTATGACTGTTGGGTGCTCAGAGCGCAGCAAGGTGCCAAGCGTGCCCGCAGCACACCCAGGGCCACTCCGGCAGCCGGGGCATGCTCCCGGGTGCAGCAAAGCTTCTGCTGTCACACCCTGCTCCCCTGACGCTCGGCAGGCATTTCATTTATACTCCCCAGAAATGATAGCAGGAGCCATCTCCGCCTCTTCTGTGTAACTCAGTTTACTGATAATTGCATTTATTGCTACCATGCTGTTGTTTACATGTCTCTGTTATTAGATTGCTTTGTGGGGAGCTGGTTTAATACAACATTCGACACCTGGGTTTATATTACTCTGTGTGAGCATCAAAAGGCCAACCCAAGAGACACATTGTACGCTCTTGTCCAGCTTCTTTTCCCAATTCCCAGAAACGCTTAATCAAGTTAATGTCTCACCGAGGCATCTCCAGATCCATTCATAGGGATTTCTGTGTTTCTTTTATCATGCAAAACATTTCACATTGGCCGCAATGTTGTTATGGCAATACAGGATCGTAAATTTGGACAAGAAAAAGAGTTCACATGACGAGTTTCAGTTTGAGACATACAGGATGCAATTTCAGAGGACGTTGGCAAATCATGTGCAATTGCGCACTAAAGCAGATCTTGTGCTTAGAATGAGCACTGGAGTCAGGCAGGGTGATCTTCTACCACCAAACTTACCATAAAGCTAACGAAACCCAGGGGCGTTTAAAGAACCACATTAATACTGTGGGTGCACGTTTGGGACTACTGCTCATGAATGAAGCTGTTCTTTGCAGGAGCAACAGCACTTTACAAAGGAGTCTGCTGTTATAGCATTTCTAGTTCATTTTGCAGGTGGCAGAGGCTCAGCAAAGCCCAGCCTGAGCATCTGCCCAACGCCAGGCCATGCCTGAGGTCCCACCACATAGCTCTCGAGCTGAACGAGGCAGGTCAGTGGCATTATTTCCAATGGAAATAATGTGGGGTTCGTTGCCCTTAAAAAAATCAGAATTAAGAATTTCACATGCTATGGTCACAGCAAACCAGTGTAAAGATATAATTTCCTTTCTGGAGGACAACTACTAAGTACCTGCAGCAGGGTCAAAGTCACCTGACTTCAGTCTGAGGGGACCAATCTCAAGCAATGGACTTCTAGCTCCCTTTCTTTTACTTCTCCACACACACCTTTCAGTCAGCAAGATGATGAATAATGTAGACATTCACACACTGTACCACCTCAGAGTATCATCATCTATTTGTTAGGAGAAATAACAATTTTTCTATATGCCAAAACAAAAAAAAAATGCAGTCGAGTGACAGTTCTCCTCCTCC
Source organism: Anarhynchus alexandrinus (assembly GCA_008711295.1). NCBI lineage: Eukaryota > Metazoa > Chordata > Aves > Charadriiformes > Charadriidae > Anarhynchus > Anarhynchus alexandrinus. Next base: position 1,195,099 of record VUYV01000243.1, read on the forward strand.
TCTTTCTTCCCAGCATGAGTCAAGCACTATTAAAGACCTGCACACTTCAAGTGCTAAATTTGACTTTGTGTTTCCCATTGGCAAGGTACCCGGGAAGCTCCAACACCCGTCAAGAGAAGACACCAGACACAAGGATCTAGCTCCTAATTTTTTTAAGTGCTTTTGAAATGAGCTGGTGTATAATCGTGACCCAGCCTTTACAGCCATTCTGCTCTTGGACACAAACTGGCAGTTCTGACCTCTATACCTGCTTCCTACAGGCAATGCTGACCCCCCCCATCTCCCAGCCACCCCCATTTGCTGCATGGTGGTGTTGGCCAGACTCAGCCTGGCAACCCAGTGATGCAACCAGCCACCAAAGCTCTTAGCTATTTGTTTGCATCTTTTTAGCTCTGATCTGTTCTGCTTTGTGCACAGGTCTACATAAAGCTTACTGCTCCATCCCTCCCTCTATTTTGAGCAGACAGCTCATGTGAAGTGCAGCAGGGCCAGCTACAAAAATCATCCTTACAAGTGTTATGGGATAAGAACAGCAATCTCACACCCAGAGTCCGAGTTCATCCTCATTTGCACTGCAGCGATGTGCTGTAGTGCTTCATCTTCCCAAGCCCTAACAAGGCAACACGCGCCCAAGGCGCTGACTAACCTTTAGCTTCTTAGAAAGGGGTCCAGCCTCTGAACATGCTACTTAGAGCTGCACTGTTACATAAAGGACCTGATATACCCCGTTATACTCTCTTCTTGTATAAATCCTCCCTTAACACAAGGAGAGACCATCAGAGGGAAGCAACTCCATTGTGGCTGGAGGACAGTTCCTCTGTCACGTTCACCCCGTGGATCTTGGAGAGCAGATCGCACAGAGCAACCATAGCCCTTCCGCCACAGCATGAGACAGTCGTCCTGTGTTTCTGAACATGGGAAAGCACAATGCCAAAATTAATGCTAGTAATTATATGTTTTTCAGGCAAAATAGAGAGAACCAAACCCTGAGAGCTGGATTTTTAAAGAGAGATTTCTCTTCTTGTTTTTTCCTTTCCTCAGAATATCCTGGCACAGCTGTAGAATACTTTAAACTGTGGTTACACATTTGCTTTAAATTAATAATGATCTATTAACAGTGATACTGTTGCTTTAGTTATTGTGTTCTCAAACAGTAAAAATATATCCTATGGCTCTACCTCAACAGACAGGCCTTGAACACTGTACACAATCAAAGAATTAAATTGCACAGGAGATTTCCAAAAACTTCTCCAAGCACTCTGGGAACACTGAGTTTTCAGTGGTTTAACCCCAGCCGGCAACTAAGCACCACACAGCCACTCACATCCCACTCCCCCTTCCCCCATGGGACGAGGGAGAGAATTGGAACAATAAAAGTGAGAAAACTCATGGGTTGAGATGAAGACAGTTAAATAAGTATAGCAAAAGCCACACACACAAGCAAGCAAAATAAGGAATTCATTCCCTGCTTCCCATGGGTAGGCAGGTGTTCAGCCATCTCCAGGGAAGCAGGGTTCCATCACGTGTAACGGTTACTTGGGAAGACAAAACACCACCACTCCGAACGTCTCCCCCTTCCTCCTTCCCCCAGCTTTATATACTAAGCATGATATCACATGGTACAGAATAGCCCTTGGGTCAGTTGGGGTCAGCTCTCCCTGCTCTGTCTCCTCCCAGTCTCAAGCCTGCTCACTGGTGGGCCGGTGGGAGGAGCAGAAAAGGCCTTGACCCTCTGTAAGCACTGCTCAGCAACAACTAAACACCCCTGTGTTATCAACACTGTTTTAGCACGAATCCAAAACATAGCCCTATACTAGCTACTATGAAGAAAATTAACTCTATCCCAGCAAAAACCAGCACAGTGCCACAAAAATGCCTCTTAAGTTATGGAGACATTTCCCAAGATGATTTTAGTCATGAGAATGGGACTATATTGCTTAGTAAGTTCACTTCAAAGTGGGTGAATTCTCCAAATGCAGAAATACTACCAGTGGCTGCTTCTACCGCCAACAAAACTAGGGCCCAGGGAAACAGGAAAAATGCTGTTATTAAAAAGAGGAAGTGTATTTAAAAATGATCAGCTCATTGCTCAAATCTCCAGCATAAGAGAAATGTTTCAATCACAGAAGCACAACAGGTGAGGGAGTGGGCTTATTCCTGGGACTGCAGCAGTACCGGCACCCGCGTGTTAACTCCACACATAGACTCAGTGCTCAGCAGTGGAAAAAATGTGATGCTTTGTCATTTGGACCCTGTAAGGAGGCATTAATATTAGCTATGACAAGCCTTACAGCAGCCACTACTAGGTAGTTGAGTAGATGCTCTCTAACAGACTTTATTCATCTTGAGGCTCAGTTCACACTTTGTCTTGCATGTGTTAATAGAAAAGGGAAAAAAAAGTTATTCTTTATCACTCTTTCCTGAGAGGTACATGAAAGTAGAATCAACACAACACAATAGTAGGACTTCTTATGGAAAGGGTTAGAATTAAATACATTTTGCAAAGCCAATGGGAAATGCCAGGTATGGACCATTCAGCTCCCATAGTTCAGCTCCGGGTTCAACTTCAGTGTCTCCACCAAGCACACTGCCTCAGAGAAGCAGAAGCTAACAGATATGTTCTCGCTTATTCAAATATTTAAGTATTGCCACTATCAAAGTCCCTGGTAGAGTCTTCATTTAATTGGTAATGTTTTTCCCAAGGGACACACAGAGTGGAGCCATCTATCCAGTCCCTTTCTGGTAGCAGCATTTTCATTGTTCCCCTGTATCATTAAGCAAGAAAGGACAGCAGTGATAAACTGCTTTTAATACTTGTCTCTATTGGCTACGGAGAAGTCATTGTCAGCTAAAATAATTGGCAACTGCCACTATTCTTGTCGGTGAGCTCTTTCTCCAAAATGTTTTAATCTTACTGTGGTCCTTGGCACATGCTGCAGAGCTCTTGTCCTGGCTTTTCACTTGGGATATTTCTAATTATTATTATGCTTATTTATGGTGTCCCTGAAGGAAGATGTGCAGAGTTTAATAGCAATGTACCAAGAAAGTTATTGTAAAGCTCTATATAGTAGACTGGATCTTTGCGATATCCCTGATTTTTGGCACAGAGTGAACATAGAATTAACTTTACTGGCCTTCACTGCCAGAGTCCCCAGAGCAGGGAGCGGAGACAGCAACCTCAGGCCAGCTGTCCCAGCTGTGAAAGCAGCCTGAAGGCTACCAAGCCCCACACAGGGAACAAGCCAGCCCCAGCACTGGTGGAGGATCAGGATGCAAAAATTTCTCATCTTCCCAGCAATAACTCAGCCAGAGAGACAAAACCCATCAAGTCTCTGAATCACCCTTTAAGCCTTGTGCTAAAGAGGAGCCTGTTAAAGCCTCCCCAAGAAGTGATTTATGCCTTTTGTGCTCTCTCTCATCCTTGACAGGGAGCTCAGTTTTACACACTGCCAGATTGTCACCTTAGACCAGCAAAATATTAAGCATCAGGGCAGATCAAGTCCTTGAGTCGTTTCCAGACACCTTCAATGGGAAACACATCCATAAATACCTGATTTTATCCAGAAAATGTACACAAAGAGGAGGAAAGTCTGACCCTGCCAGATTATTTCTTGCAGATGCTTCCACTGATGCTCAAACACTTGCGATTCACCCCTGGTTTGTAATTAATCAGTGAAAAATTAAAGCTCACTTTAGGTCTTCAATGTTTAGGGTAAGCTTCTGAATATAAAACAGAGAATATGATCCCCAATTCCTTTGCAGACGAAGGAGAGGGTGCCATGCCCAAATGTTCATCTCTTTGATGGAGATCTGAGGGCATCCTCCATCCAAGGGACCTCAGCACAAGCCCTGCTCACCAGCTAACTGCCATTCCCCTCACCAATAAGGTTTGGACCCTTAAATTCGAGTGCTGGAGCCCAGTGGCAGCCCCAGATAATTGCCTTGTCTTGGCAAAGGCAGGAGCAGGCAGAAGCCAGCGCTCCAGTGGGCATCACCTGCGGCTTATGAAAGTCCCCCCCCAAGGGCTCTCAGCCCCTGTGCCCCACGCTGCCTGCACTGCTTCGGAGATCATGAAAGCAAGTCAAGATGCTCCTTCCCTAAAATGAAATTTGACATAAATAGCTATCTGGGTCTTTGTCAGCAGCTCCTCACTTCCTCCAGCCCAGGGGCAAAGCCATAAATAAATTTCGTGCTCTTAGGAAACGTGACAGTTATTATTCAATAACTGAATTATAGGTTCATTCTTGGAAAGGAATAACGGCAGGCAGGGAAGGGAAGGGACGGTAGCATTTTACTTCACAGGAACTGAAATACCTCAAAGAAATATTAAATCTGTGATAGGAAACACTGGTGAGTGCTTTGTACTTTGGCAACCTTCTCTCATTTTGGTATTACTGTTTTCAATTTTTAAAGGTGTTTGTGACATACAGAATATAGAATAGCAAACACATTAAAAATGTGTTTCCCTGTCACATTGTATCTTTATAATGTGCCAGGAGTTGTGGAAGTTGAGAAAGGGGGGATCCAGTGGGAGGGTAGGGAGTGCAGGCGCCTACTGGGGCTCTGTCCCACGCTGCCTGCCCCTGGTCCGGCAGCCACCAAACTCAAAAGCAAAAACTTTCACTTCAAATACAAAACTTTGAGTTGGGGAGCAGGGATCTCACCCTATTTTTTCTTGTAAAGGAGAGCCCTGCACTCACCATGGGATGAGGTATCCAGAAACACCTGTCAGCTGGAGGGATGGAGCTAAAAGTTGAGGCTTTGTCCTTGAAAGGCAAACCTGGAAGGGAGAGGAGCTGTGACTGCCATCGTGGCACACAAATACATGGGTTTCTCTTACTGGATCCAACTTTTGCCTGAATGTATCCTCAACAGGAGTCCTGGATTCAGTAACAGCTGGCCAGCCCAGGGCGCAGCAATGGACGTAGGAGCAGGGAGAGATGGCCCCGTACGCCCACGCATACAGTGTCCTCCCTACGTCATGCCTTTGGTTCGTGTGTACGCTCCCCAAACGACATACTGATTCACTCGGCGTCTGCAGGGATTGGTATGCTTAGGTTCATTCATCATGAAAAATCTGTTCTCTGTTTACATCCCCCTCAGAGGAACACCACCATCTAACACCGCAACAATCACCTGCTGAGCCTGCCAGCATCAGCCTCCGGCATGCTCAGCAAAGCCTTGGCTTCTCCCAGTGCCTGAACCAGGTTTCCTGGTCCCGCCAATGTCCCCTGGACAATCAAAGCCCATCTGCGGTGCGGGGGGCTGGGGAGCACAGACACCTGTACCACACTTCCCACCAGCCCCCAGCCATGCAGGGATCTGCATTAGCAGTTAATGATTCAATGACAGGTGCTAAGAGCACACAATATTGGAAATAGTCCTTTTGCAGAAACAGTAAGTAGTGGGTTGTTGATCCCTCCAAAGCAAGAGCTTGTCCTGGGAGCCTGTTACTGAAGGAGCTCCCACCCTGACGCACAGCCAGCCCTCCTGGCAGCAGGGGGAAACAGGCAGGCAGGCAGCGTGTGCCCGCGGATGGAAACAACACAGCGTTTGAACTCCTGAGGAAGATGTTATCCCGTATGCTCCCATTTCACTTCCGATTAACAATAGAGTTCATGGCTTCTACAGCATCTTTATAATAAGTCAAGCTGTTTGGAAAGAAATGGGCCATGCTAAAGCTCTTATTACCCATAGAAAGAAATGATCCAGCATCAATGAAATGGATAGCAAATGTCCTTATGCACAGAAAATGATCATTACTTTAGATGAGGGAATAGCAACAGATCTAAAACTACACAATATTATTAGTTGTGAAGTGATCATTATGGGGAGAAGGTCTAATAAGGCTCTGCAGACAGTAATGAGGAGGTACACAGCTTTTGAGCTAAACAGACTCATTTAGACAAAAGAGCCTGACAGAGAAAGTAGGGAACAAAAGGTATCGTTAAGTTATGAGGAGTACTGCCCTATTACTGCATGCTAATTAGCGATTTGGAATGGCAGTGAATCAAACTATATTGAACACACTTTTTATTCCATCAAAGACCATCCTTTTTCAAAATCAGAGGCTTTCCAATAATTGGCTGGTATATGTTTCTCTTTTTCCAGTTTTCCCTGTCCCCATTAATTTTGTGGTTTTCCTTTGGGTCTTCCCTTTTTGGAGTTTTGGGGTTTTTTATCCTTTGTGATTGCTTTTGGAAACAGCAGAGCCTAAGGCATGATTTGCAGCCCTCTCCATTTAAGCACACACACCAAAAAAAAAGGGGGGGGTGGGATCAGAACAATAACTATCCAAAAAGAAGGCAGGGAAAAAGCATCACACTTTTCCTCCTATACTGTTAAAGATTTTAGCCCAGTCTATAAGGATGTAGTACACAGAAGGACAGGGGACCTGTGCCCTGAGTAAACCAGATGAGTATTTTGTTCAGTCACCACTCATGGTCTATATCATGACATAGAATCATAGAATCATAGAATAGTTTAGGTTGGAAAGGAACTTGAAGATCATCGAGTTCCAACCCCCCTGCCATAGGCGGGGACACCTCCCACGAGCCCAGGTCGCCCAAGGCCACGTCCAGCCTGGCCTTGAACACCTCCAGGGAACACCTCCTCATAGGATTGGTGCTCCAGCCCTCGGACATATCCAATGTACACTTGCACAAGGGACCACCGCAGAAGTGTGCGGACTGCATCTTAGCCCCAGCCCTGGTGATGCTTTCAGCTTTCTGGTTTGTTCTCCTTAACCTTTTAAATTTCTCTTTTAAAATAAAACAACGATAACTTCTGCAGAGGTAGGTGTGCTGATTTTATGGCAACATGTAAATGAAAGCACGTGTATTGCGCGTGCCACTGCATGCAGCGCTGCATGCGCCTGGCAGCACAAGGAGCCTGCCCGGGGCAGCGGCTGGCAGCCCTGGAGCCCTCGCTGCTCTGGAAACAGTGGCAACTGCGCCACTGTTGAACCTCCCGGTGTAAAGGAAACACCATGTCCCTCCAGAGCCCTGTCACATGCCTTGCACTAGGTGTTCTCCTGATCATAGAGAAGCTGAAGGAAAACCAGAGTGTTTTACAGGTCCTTACATCTGATTTTCCAAAGGCAAATCAGATGTATAGGAACTAAGTTCCAACTCCCAAAACTTGTCAGGGACACTCAAACTCCCAAATCCTTACAGCCCTTCTGAAAAGAGACTTGATGGCATGTTTGTGAAGGGATTTAACTAGCTAAAGCCACAGCTGGGTAACACCACGGACCCCGGCAGAGGTACGCACCTAGGCCTGGGGGCAGGGCTCTCCCCCTCCAGGTATATTCTTCTATAATTTTACCAAGTGCGTTTTTGGGCTTGACTAAATCTCCCCCCATTTTCATAGTGAAACACAATCCTTTTAACTTAGAAACCTCACCAATTGTTCTGCACTTTTCAGGTGGGAAAGTAACTAAAAGAATAGTAGTGCCTGAGTCATGTGGAAGAATTTTGAAGTGTCAGGAGCCTTTTTGAGCATTACCGAGCATTTCCCTGAGCTGCGCCTTCTCCATCTCTGCTGCCAGCTCAGCTGACTCCGCAAAAGACTGACTTCTGTAAAGCTCAGAGTAGTAGAGATTAAGTGCTGCTTCAGCATTCCCTGCCCTTCTGTACGTGGGACTCAGCTCCTCCGAGACAGCATCCCTCAAGAGTGGCTCTTGCTCCCCTGGGATGCTGAAAGCCATCCCTGCGGAGCCAGAGCAGGAGCCCGACTCCCATGTGCCACATCTTCTCCCATTCATAGCAACTTGTGCAGCATCTGGATCTCTATTTCCATTCCCGTGAATAACACTGAAGCGTTTTTAGTGGAAACAGAGAGAATTATTGATGGTAACAGTAAAATTATTTTATCTATGTAAGCCAAAGACAGCATATATCTATCAGGTGCATTTAGCCTGCTACAGAGATGAGAACATTGCCATTAGAAATAGCATCTAGAGTGTTACGAAGCTGGAAACAACATCTTGATCTGCCATAATAAGAAAAATGCCTTCCTTTTCATGTCTGCCTTCTTAAACTCTACTAATTTAGTGGAAACAGAGTTTCCTAGGCAGTCACGAAGTCACTAGTTGTGCTTTGCATGCTACCCGGGTTCCCAGGGCAGGGAGAGGAAAGTGCTGCTCCTCCCAGAGCCATGCATAGGTGCAGACCTGCCATGCTTTTCCTTCAATGAGGCAGCAAGCACACTCTGTACCACAGTCACAGTTCCAAGATAAATTCCAATAATAAAAAAGTCACAACATCAGAAGAGAACTGCCTCCTTGCTCGCAAGGGAGATAAACTGGACAGGAGCAGCAGAGGTGTAAATCAATGTGATCAGTTTGACAGAGAGATTACAGACAGCAAATCCTGAGTTGCAGTGCAGAGGCAAATGAAGTACAGCAGCCAGGATAAAATAAGCAAAACATCTTGGGAATTGAAATTCAATATTATTTTTTTTTTTTACAAGCTGAAATGAATTAACTTCATTTTCCTGAGGGACTGCAGATTGCTTTCGTGCAGCTTTCGCCCCCCACCCTCCAGAAAAGCCATCCCTTCCAAGCCTGCTTTCTCTTGAAATGATGCTGCTAATCTGGTGCAACAGATTTTTTTGCTGTAGCAAGCACATCCTCCAAAGGTATTGCTTTGAGCAAAAGAAAATATTAATAACTTGACTCATTGGAAAAGTTTAAATATCTGATTAGTCTAGCCTTGAGCCCGATCCTGCTGAGTTTTCACCCGCCTGAGAGTGCAGCTTCCTGGCCATGCTTGCTCAGCGCACAGGAACCCAGTTGGAGACAGCATCAAAACCTCCAGGGCCCCATGGTTCCTGCCCTCCCATAGGTCCCAGCCCTGCCATGGACCCTTCTCTAGAACAAATCACAGATACTGGCCAGAAAGCAACCTATAGCTGAGGAATATACCAGCTTTCAACCAGCTAAACACAAGAAGCCCTGAGCTACGGTTCAGTGGGCTGACTGATGCACAGCAATAAGGCAGTTCCGGCTAATACCAATACTGTATTAAACGCTTCAGGCCATTTTGGCAAAATTGCTAATATTTAGAGCAAAATGACTATAAAATATGTCATTTTTATTTTTCATAATAGAAATTAACTTCTGGGATATTATTTTATTTTCTGAGAACTGCATCTTCTCTTAAGAAAATTGCTTGAATAGGATTTCTCAGCCAGCTCTCCCAAAGTACCATTATTCAATAACACCTTGGTGAGGCTCTTTGCATAGCTGCAAGGGGACCATCTTTAAAATGAAATGTAAATCATGTCTTCCATTTCCTAAATTCGTTTGTTATATTTTAACTCACTTCCAACAACCCCCTTCCAGACAGACGGCTGTGTTTCCCTTAGAAGCAGTTTGCTGCCTTTTCCATCAGCTGGGAGCTAATCAAGCAGAATGACAACTATTGCAAAGCCAAATGGAGGAAAAGTAACGATGAGCACGAAGTAGACAAGCACAGAGTGTGTACCCTTCCATGGCAAATATCAATTTACTTATCAAGCTGCACAGCTGTTTGGAAATACGCTAGTTCATCTGTGATGAAGTTTTTTTTCAGGCCTGAGAAGAAGCTGGGGAGCTTGGCCTGGAGTCCTTCTCAGTGAGCTGAGGAGCCTGCAACAAGTCCAGGAGGGCTCTGGTATCTCTCAGCTGCAGCATTGTTGAATAGAATCACAGAATCATTCAGGTTGGAAAAGACCTTTAAGGTCATCAAGTCCAACTGTTAACCTAACCAAGTCCACCACCAAGCCATGTCCCTAAGCACCATGTCTACAAATACTCCTATTGCCTTGGATGTTAAAATGCTTCTTCAGAGCTCTTAACTAAAGCAAGAGCTTTTTAGCAGAATATACCTACACCTGAAGGGACATAAACAATAAGAGTGGATGCGTCTGGGAAATTTTGGGGGTTTCAGCAAGTTTAAGATATCCAGGACAAATGTCATGATAAAAAAAACACAACCTGGGACTGGAGACATGCCCCTGCTCAGCAAGGCACTCAGACAAATGTTTTGGACCTGCAACATCAGTGAGATCAAAACGTGTTTAAAAGCATTGCTGAAACGGGGTTTTATAGCACCTATGTGGCAACCACAGCCTTGAATTTCCTTTATTAATACTTTTAGTAGGCAATAAATGAAACAAAATGGTTTCTGCTCCCTCCTGAAGAAGAGTTTACAAGATGGGGCTGAAGAGAAAGAAAATGATAATCCCATACTGCAGCAGCACACAAGTCTTTCTACCCATCCCATGCAATCCAGGGGGCACTTGTAAGCCTTCCTTAGAATCATAGAATTGTCTAGGTTGGAAGAGACCCCTGGGATCATGGAGTCCAACCATCTACCCTACTCTACAAAGTTCTCCCCTACACCGTATCCCCAAACACCACATCTAAACGGCTCTTAAACACATCTTAGGACTAGAAAGGGATTTTACGTTTCAGCTGCTGAGCTTGTGCTTAACTGGATCGGTACCAGATTCAGGCATGAGGCTGTGGTAACCCAGGGCTGAGAGCTTATGCTGTGGTGCACAACCACAACCTCACGCTACACGCGGCTGAGGGCCAGGCCTGGTGGGGATTGCCAGCGATGCCCTAACACAGAGCCCTGCAGCAAGCAATACTCCCCCTTGGTTCTCCTCCAAAATCAGCCAGTCAAGTGGGTCTCTGAAAATACCTGTTTCCGAAGGAGCTTGCAGGGATGAGCTTAACCAGGATATCTAACATTTAAGCACTTTGCTAGTGTCTGTGAGTCATCTGGGCTCTTTCTACTCAAACGAGAGGAAAAGCAAATGATTCATCTCCTACTAAAATAGTTGCCCAAAGGAGGTGGGATGGAGACTTGCACGGAGCTGCCTCCTAGAGGGAGGGAGCCCCAAGAGCGCCTGCCTCACTAGCCCAGTCACAGCTCAGAACTTCTACATTGCTAATTTGTGCAAGATTAATTATGCAGAATGAATTAATACAGCTAACCCTAGCCTTTGCAAATTTTATTGAACAGCATGGGGAACCAGGGATAAAATGAACTAACAAAGAACAAGGCTATTAAAAATCCACCTACGTTGTAGAGGGGAACTGGAAAAAGTTTAGCAGAGACATTCCTCTGCACCTGCATGTGAAGGGTACAGCCAGAAGGCAGAGAGTCAAAAGTCTTGGTTTTGACAGCATCTGCTTTTGAAGCACCTGGTATTTTGACTGCTTTTGAGTTAAATTCGTTGGAAGAGATCAAACCTCAAGCTTCAGTAGAGAAATATGAAAAAGAAGCTATTTGATGAGGAGGGACAGGCTCAGAACCAAGGTTAATTTAGTCGCGGTCCAGAGGTGCAGATTCTGTGCATATTTCTGAACTCCATTAATACTGCAAAATGCTTTCCTGCTGCTTGTTTTACTCCTGCGAACTGGAATACAGCTGCATTAACTGCTGGATTGACATTACTAGGTCTGCACCTGAATTACACCTTTAAGATACTGCTCACCAGCTTGATGGCTGACCCGGGCCCTTAGCCGGGATCTAGGCGACAGCAGGGCAAATCCTGGGACAAATCAAGCAGAACCAGATTCACACATCTTTGATGGCGCAGGTGCTTGCTCTGCCCACAGGCCTGCTCTACCCTTTATAAATCTAACTGTTTTACAGAATTTTAAGAGGTCTCAATTTCATCTCAACACAAAATTAATTTGAATGCTAAAAGCTCATTGCTCTTGTTTCATACAGTCATTCCTGTTTCTAAATGTTGCACCCTTACCCTTTCCCTCACAGCAGTATATATTGCCAGATTAAAACCACACAGAGTTGTTGCTGATGATACTAATTATTGTTGCTGATGGTACTAATTATTGTTGCTGATGGTAAAAGTAACAAGAAGATGATTAAAAAGTATACAGTACTCAGTGTTCCTTTGAGTTGCCTTTAGGATAGTGATTTGCATTTCTGTTTAGCATAGATGGCACCAGAGTGAATAGTTATATTTTAATAGTGCTTATGCAAAATATAACATGGGAAAACAAAAGTGCACAAGACAATCACTTGCACTGTCACTGAGAAAGGGGTGAATATTGATCACACTGAACAACAACTGTGGCAGTGTTAAAAATGACTGCATAGGTGGAATAAACAATAAATAAATAAAACATAAAGAGAAATTCAAGCTGTTACTTTCCATGCTTGAGCTCAAACATTCAGATCGCTTCCCGCCTTCCTTTCCTTCCTCCTCTCCCCCAGGCTAACAGCTTACGTCTTAGGGTGATTTTATTCAGTAGATACTGGTTTAATATTGAGTTAATACTGTCCTATACAAGGAAAGATTTACAAATGAAAGGAGAGATCCCCTTCACCTTCTGTGGTCATTCTTAGGATCCAACCATGAATTAGGATCCAATATAAAGCAGCGAGTTCTATTTGGACATAACACTGAAGAAGCTTAATGAAACGAAAACCAAAAAAAACCTCAAAACCCCAGACTAATAAACCAGAGGCTTTATTTCCCTGGTAAACCAAGGAAAGTAAATAATTGGCATAGCTTGAAAAGAACCCAACTGTTTCATACTTTGCCATCACATCCTTGCCATGCTAACCCATAGAGGAGGTAATAAAAAAGACGGAATAACAGTATGAGTAAGGCACAGTAGGTATTTTGAAATCTAAAATGGTTGTGGTCTCAAATAGATTATTCTCATTTCCTAATTACCTTGACTTGTTTGGAATTTATCTGAGAGACTACATCAGCAGGGAGTATAGTGCAGGGTGCTCATGCTGTAAAAATGAATGGGGCATCTCCTCGGTCCCTGGAGCACCGACACCTCTAACTTGCCAGCATGTGCCAATGACTTGGCACGGATTTCCCTACAGAAACATTTTTAAACAAGAAAAGATGATATTTTCCCCTGGAAGACACAAATAATTTGGGCCTTTTAAAGAGGTATTCTTGAATAAGGGTGAGGAGAATTCTTAGTCGTGTGCTAGCGGGCATTTGTGGACGGACAGACTGAAACTTTATGGAACCATCTATTCTAGTTTTTGAGTATGCCTTTCAGCAAGCAGAAAGAAACAACCTTTAATTGAATTAACAACACATTAAATTCAACACATTGAATTGTGCTTAGCGTGGTGCCCCAGTAAGAAGCGATCCCTGATCAACTGACTGTAACCCTCAACGTACAACAAACATGGCCCGTCAACACCGTTACGCTGGCACAGGAACAGAGGCGCAGGCTCTCCCTAAGTATACAACTGGACATGCTGATACTATCAAAGTAGTTCACTCAAAGTGAACTTCAATCAAAGTAGTTTTTGGAAGGTTCTGAGTTAATTTCCTTGGCTTGTCTGCTTTAGCTTGCATTGTGTATCAGGCGGCTTCTCAACGCAACCCAGCTGCTCTCCTATGGAAAGGGAACCCAAGATCCTCCTGGGATAAAACAACTGTTAGAAACAGGACTTCATACCTCTGTTCAATTTTTTCTTTCTAAATTTGATTCCAGACCTCAAATAATGAAATTAATAATCATATTATTACTTTATTTATTACCTCAGAAAAGTACAGTTTTGATTAAGTATGCCCTATTCTTTTTAGATGCTACAAAGCAATTTATTTCATTTATAAAGGATTTCAAACTGTCAGTACCAGATCTGACATTATAATGTCAGATCTGAAAAAGACCAATGACATCACTTGTCCCCCACCAAATGTGCATACATTATTGATTATTCCAAATCCTCATGAATAGGGTAATTTGTAATCATTAAAAATTAAAGAGAATGCCGCTGAATGGAAAACAAGAAGGGCAAATCTTGCTCTTGGCTGTATTGCTATTTCCCTGCAGTGGAGCTGAAACCATTTTATCGCATAATAAGAGAAAGACAAATAAGGAACGTTGCCTCTGCACGGCAGACAAGTGCTCAGAGTTGCTCAGGTAGGTCCTGCCCCAAGGGAAACCACAGGGGCAAAGGATGCGTCAGGCCCTGCTGGAAGACCCATCACAATGCAGCCTCCTGTGCTCAAGCACTAAGACTTGGAGCAGCTCTGGTGGCCTGCAGAGACACCTTTCCCTTCTGCCCTGCACTGGCCTCAGGAGCAACCTTCAAAAGATAAAAAAGAGCCACGAGTGTACAGGACACGCATGGTCTGTGGTCACCAAGGACGTTTATCCTGTGATCACAGAATAAGCTGCTCTGGTCTTTTATTGTTTTCAAGCGGATTTTTGCTTAATAGCAATTAAAGTGTTTTGAAAACAAATGTCATTTTCACAAGTATTTCTGGCAATATTTCATAAGAGGGTCGTGGTTCTCCAATGCAGGTGGTCAAACCTTCTCGGTGCCTGTCCCCACAGCCTGCCCCTGCACACAGCGGCTGCTGTCCCAAGCATTACCAACTCCATAAGTTATGTATGTCCTGGGAATAATTAATTCTAAATTCTCTCTTTATAGAACAAAACTGTGGCAAGGACCTGAAATCACAGTCACATTATCTAGCTATTTGTGAGGCTGCCCCAATAATGAAACACATGTCCCTCTGGAAATGGTACCAGCTCAAGAAAAGGCTTTTAAATGACATTTAAATGTCAAGCTGCTATGTTAAATGTTATGGGCATTTCATTGCTAAGCCCAGGAGAAGCATGAACACATCAAAAGCTTCTTAATAATCAACCCCATTAAAAGTTGATGGGCTTTGGCACCTGGAAAGACAACTACGGATGACGTGTTTAACCAGGGCTGATGGATATCTACCTGATTCAGCTGCATGAATGCAAACCCAAAAATGTCTTCAGTAGGCCACAGGGAGTCTATAAAAATAATTATTTCAAGGATAATAAGTTCATCCTTTCTGAAAAAGTCCTATTCCCAGAGCTATATTGATTCTTTTTGCTTTACTTACTGTGAACCTGCCCTTTTCCTGCTGGTATCCTACTGCAGCCTTGAGGGCTAAAACCAAGTGAAAACTTGCTCTGTTCATCTTAAGAGAGAGCAGTAACTCATTATCCACAGCTGTGTGTTTGCCTTGAAGACCATCAGCAGTGCTACTCCATTTACAATCTACATTTATCTGAAATGATCCATTAGCCTTGTACATGTAATTCAAGAAGGGTACTAGCAATAATCTCTCTGGATATGCTGCAGTCCAATAAATCCTTTAAGAGGTAGAAGAGGAATCAGTCATGCTTGGCAAACCCAACAACATGTTTTTCAAAGCTGCAAAAACAGGCTAAATAAGGTTAAGAATAGATAATAGACATAAAGCACCAAAGCCACCAAGGGAGTAACAGAAGAGTCAGATCAATATTTGATATTCCCAAAGCCATCTCCAGAGAGCCTGCCGTGGCTGTTAGAGAGTGGAACACAATAACACGGTATTTGTTAGTATTTGTTAGCATTTGTCAACATTGCTCAGTCATTTCTGGCAGTGTACATAGTGTGTAAAACTTTAATTTTCATTAGTCAGAGTTGCGTTACCATAACTACTGGCCAAAAATACAAATTTCTTGAGTGTACCTAGAACTCAAGCTCTCTCTCCTGGCTATAGCAGGCTTTCCAACCACAGCCACTGGTGTGGGAGATGGGGAATTCGCTCTGGAAAGGATAGGCTGTGCAGCATTGATCCCTTCAGTCTCCCCCTTGGAGAAAGGCTATCAGTACCAGGGGAAATCACAGAGGGACAACCATGTTCAGGAAGTTTGCACTCGTCTAATTACCTTCCAGTACATTCTGCCGAGGTGGTTAGCACCTAAGAAATAATCCTGCTTCTTCGCCCATGCCTCTTTGGCTTGACAGCAAGGTCCGCAGCCAGCCCAGACACCCGTTTCTGTAGGGCAGTGGCTGTGACACCAAACAGTTTTCCTTCTTCCCCCCATTCTGACACTTGCAGTCTCAACCAGGTCTACAGTCTTTCATTAAAAACTTATTAACAAATACCAAAGATTGGGATGTTATCTGTGAAAGCAACTTGGTTTTTTTCCTGCTCATCCCGAAGAGTACAAAAAGTAATGAAAATATAGAATATAATAAAGACATTTAATCTTCCTAATCTTCACTGCTATGCAAATTTAACTCCTTTCAAATTAACAAGAGCCATATATGCATGTAATATTGGGTGAGGGCCTATGTGAAGATTACATAGTGATTAAAGAAGTAAACTAGACTTGTTTGAAAAAGGTGTGAACTGATATTAAGATTTACAAAAAGATGTAACATATTACTTGGTAGCCAGCAGTTGACAGATCTCCCGGTAACATGTGATGCTCATCTCAGAAATGGCAGAAGTGCTGAATTTAAAAACTGCCTCCAGTATTGTCACTGATAAATGATCGTATCATGATGAGCACTGAACCATGCATCACTGGGGATGTGAACTCGATGCGTTCTCTGCTGCTCTCAAGAACTGAATGACTAATTTCTATATATTGTATAGGATTGAAAAGCTATGGAATAGTCTTTATAGTAGAGATCATTTTGCTCCTGGGATTCATTAAAATATCCTTGCATTATAAAACAGCTGAGTAGCAGCACAAGCCAAGAAATTTAGCAAATTTACCACGGAGTTTCTGTCGATAGCAGGACTTGGCAGTTGTCACACTGACAGAGTTAATGAAAATCGTGGCTGGGGCAGAGAGAATCACACGGCTGCCATCAGCCATCAGCTCAGTTTTGACAAGTGAGGCAGGATTATTATTTTGTACCTGTGCCTAAGCAGATAATTAAGCTGTAATTTTAATGATTACAGCTGATATTATTGAGCAGAAATGTCCAGATTTATGTAATCCATGCATACGCATCACTAGTTCTCAACATTCTACCTTTCTTATGAAAATATCCTCTATGGAAAGCTACTTGTGGTCATTTAGTTCTCTGCTGTGAACTCACCTACAAATTCCTGCAGCAACGCTCGCAGCACTTTTGCAGACTTGCTGTAAGGCCTAACTTGTGCCCTGGCTTTTCTTAACCTGAGCAGCAGAAGAAATTTTTCCCCCCTTCTTCCCCCCCCCGAATTGTCGGGCCCTAGGGTGCTAACGGGATGCTTCAAATCTTTTGCCAGCTGTGGACCAGGGTCACTCCTGCGAGGAGCTGGCAGGGAACACGTGTTTCCCCTGTGCAGAAATAGGATGCAAAAGAGGAGGAAATACAGGTGTCTGCCGGGGGTGCTTTTGCTGCTTTATGTATTAAAGGTTTGGAGGAAAAATGGGCTCAGCAGAACAATATTGCACTCAGCCCTAATAAGTACAGCAGTTGGAGTAAGAGGAGCAGGACCTTTATGTCAACCAAGCTGTTGGGGATTCATTTTTGTACAGATTAGGGCCAATGTGGCATGTAAGCCCTTGATAGTGTGACTGCTACCTACTTGCTCTTAGCTGGCTTTCTATTAAAATTACCACATTACATTTCAAATCTGTGCTCAGCGTAGCACAGAAATAGCTAACATGGTGGGAGCTAAAGATTTCCTTGCCTGCAGGATGCCTTTCTATGTTTTGTGCAATAATTCATGCTCCTCTCTCTAAAATCTCAGTGGAGAAAGGTATTTAAAAGGAGATGCCACGGAGCCCTTCTCGCTGATGCTGCCTGCAAGACCCATGATCTGTGCATGGCCCGCCTGAACCGAGTGCGGAGCTGTTTGGGGTGGAAGTGTACAGCGTCCCTCCTCTAACCACCTTCCTGACCAGATAATCCATGTAGGAAGTGGGTATTTGCCAGACCTGATAAATAAATTCAGTAAAACTCAGAGATGCTCCTGTTAATAATAGTTTCTTTTTCCCTTGGTCAGCTGAATTTTCATCACACTAATTTTCTTAATGCTTATTAGCACTCTTATTATGTCTTTTAACAGGAAGAGTTTTGCTCTTAAATGGCAGTTTGAGACTCAGATGTTCCCAAATTGCCTTCTAGCATGGCTATGTTGATGCCTTACGAATGGACCATCTTTCTCTATTTTATTCTACAACAATAAAATGACACAAGAGAGATGCTTTATTGTTGGCTATCCTATTTATGACGATTCTCTTGTTATAGACAGCTCTTGCACCAAATTACCACTGGCTATTGGAAATTTCTCATCTTTCAGAGTGAACGCCTTTGAATGCCATTGGAAATTCCTGTTCTAAACAAGAAAGAAACCCCCAGCCCTTTTAAGAAAAGACAACCAATATTTTTCCTTTGTTTATCTATTCAGGACTGCTTCAGGACTAATTAATTCAGGACTATCATAGCTTGATAGAGTAAATAGGATCTAAAAAATTAGAAAATGAAAAGAAACATAGTTTGCTTAATGTTAGCCTATATATTTAAAAAAAATATATACAAACCAGTCCCAGTATTGACTGCATACATCTATCTTAGTTTCTAAAAACTATATGTGTTTGATTATAGAAATGCAGTGGCAGGCACTAATATTTCAGGCATGTAACTAGCTTACATATAACTGGATTTGATAATAACCTTCTGTATCAAGGCAATAAGACTGTGATTTAGAGGCATAACATTAAGCTGGTAATAAAACTTTTTTACACTCATGAAGCCGCAATTTCAGTTAGATAAATGTAATGACTAATTCCAACTGCAGAATATCTATTATGATTTTAGCATTTTAACAGAACATTTTAATTAATGGTTAAAAAGCAACTCTAGCACTATAGGCACTCAAGCTTCAGATGCAGGGAACACTTAGTTTCTGCTGAAGCCAATAATGCCCGAGTCCTGTCAGCAGCATTTAGAGCTATTAAAAATTAGACCATAAGTATCTTAAATTTCATATTTTCCTCAAATATCACTTATGAATTTTTTTCCTTCTAACCTTACAAAGTATGGTGATTGCAACAAATTGTAAATATCCTGTCCAATGCATACAGTAAAGCTATGCGATGCAAGCATTGAGAAGTAATCGTATTATACCTGTAATCAGAGCAGAAAGATTTAAGGTATCTTGGTAAGTCCTGCACCAGTTTTGTAGCTACAGTATCTTGTCCCTGGTTGAATTTTGCTTATTTCTGTCTCCAGGAATGGGAAGAAAAAATATTGATTGCACAATGTGCTGTCGCTGTTAATCCAGTTATGTATCCGTTGTTCCAGAATCTGCACAATCAGTAATTTTCTAGTCACATGAGACTGGTGCACAACATGCAGAAAGGAACAGAAAAGCTCCTCGCTGTGTGGGCACCAGGTCATCGGCTGAGACATCTTTAAATGCGCTGGGAAAGATCAGGCTGCCAACCGTGAACATGACTCTGCACTCTGCCTAAGCTCCATTAGATATATGGATGATATTATTGAAAAAGGGGAAAAATTGATTTTTACACTATTTTTATATTAGCACAGTGTCGGTTTCCTCCATCACCAGTCTGACCAGCTCACAGGTAGTGCTGTTCAGCTGCAGTTTCCCTACAGCATGACAGATGGGATGGGGAAAATTGGCCTGTCGAGGCTCAGCCCCTATTCTTTGGCTGCATTTTCCCACCTTGGAAATATCCACCTTTTCAGTCTTTAGACATTGCAAATGACCAGAAAGGAGAAGGAAAAGGGGCCCAATTTCCTCTAGAAACGGGCCTTCCAGGAGATACCCCTCTCTGTGTGCCTCCCCATCGCCCCTCTGTAACAACTTCTGCATGTTCCAGCTCAGTCCAACCAACGTGATGTGCTGGTGGGAGAAACAGGAGAAGAGCCTCAAGGACAGTTAAACAGTTACAGGTGCCATGAAAACAGGTAGTATACAGGCAGTAGCCAGAGGAGAAACTTTCTACAGGTACCGCTACAGCAAAAAGAGCTCTAGCATCAGAAACCATTAGAGACTTTGTGTGAGAAACACGTGGTACAAATGCTGTGGCCAAAAGGAAATCTCTGTTCATACCAGCCCCTGCAGCACACAGACCCAGCAGCTTTTTAACCGGCCGCAGGCTGGCGTGGCCTTCAGACAAACAGCAATCTCACCTCTCCTGAGCACCAATTCCCGCCATGCCACCAGCTCCTCCGCGCTGGCCCTAGCCCTTGTGCAGGTGGATCCCGCTTTTCTTCAGGGATGTACAGACACACAACCAAGATAAGTTTTAACACAGAAGACCATTATACAGAGGACGTGTTGCTGTATTACCTCCAGACTAAGAATTATAGGGAGTACTGGAGGTAAATAACACTCATCCGTACTTAGGTTTTGGTTTTCAGTCAATTCCATTTAAATTTTTAAAGCACCCTGAGCTGCACTGTAGAGTTAATGAATTTGGCAGATAACAATACCGGCATGAAAAGCTAAACTCAAAGCACACATCTCCGTTTCAGCCTGATCAATGGTAATTGCGTTCCTCAGGAGGCAGAGCCTTTCACACACGCAAACCTCCCACTGCTTTTAGTGCAGAAATGCTGCCTGCGAAGAGGCTGCGGGTCCCAGCTTCCAGCTCAGAAGAGTAAGGCACGAGACAGCAGAGCCGGGTGGGCTGCTAGCAGTGACAGAGCAGCTGAAACAAGTGTTTGGGGATCGAAGACAACCCAAGTGGTAAAAGCCACTCTCCTGTGCTGTTCATTGGAGAGCAGAGCTTTCTCTTGAGCTGGGGGCATCCTAGCTTCTCTGGGTGCAACACAAACATGGGGCTTGACTTATTGAAAGATGGTATATTACATCTTGTCATACAAAAGCCCTTTCTGCCTGGAATCCACTATAATTTCTTGCCCACTTAACAGTGTACTCTAAGCACCTCTTCTCATTCAGCACCTGATCCCTCTGTATGCATGATCACTATGGGAAATGCTTATATTAACCACAAACACCGGGAATTATGTTCCCTTCTGTTGCCTGGGACCTGTGCAAGTCAAATATCCTACTGGTGGATTTAGAGGACCAGGAATGGGAACTGGAGCTTCATAGCACCTCCCTCCCTGCTCCTGGTCTGGGCAAGCACAGCCAAGCCGGGCTTAGCTTCCCGCTCAGGGACGGATGTGCTCCACATGATGTGGCCTCTCCCTGCTAATCCCACGGCACAGATTCCTGGTGGAGCTGGCTCACGTTTTGGTGAGGAACTTGAGGTGGGCAAGCAACAGGCAAACTTTGAGTTATTAACATAATACCACTAACATAACATCAGTAACAAACTGTGCAACAAAGTCAGGAAAACAAGTGTCATTTTGAGTTCTTACAAAACTTTGGTCCTATATTTTTAACTGCAGGCACAAGGGGTCTCAGAGTAGTGCAAAGAAGATGTGACCGTATCTGGCTATTGTTAGAATGAAAGCACAAATTCTCCCCTGTAATAGAGATCATGGACAATCAAGCGAGTTTTGTTCTATACATTGATAAACCTTGGGTTACCACACTGAGCTGCCACCAATGGGTCTAGGACCTGAAACCAAACCCTCCATAGGGAGTTCTCAGATTTAAACAACATTCACTGCAAATCATCAGTTCATCTCGTTACCCTGTTAATTGTTGAAAAGAATTTGGAAAGAAGAGATGGGTGAAAATGGTGCTGTATTGGGCTGTTGTACTCCAAAACACAAAGAGAGAGAACTATTCCTGACACAGTGCATGTCTCTGCTCTTTCAGCATTTGTGTAATTATAGCCGAGTCTTTTGAACATTCAATGCATCTCACAGAAAATGAGACATCCACATATTGTGGCTTAATGAAAAGAACTGAAGGAAATGTACCAAATTATTGGTTAACAGGCAGCTGCTTCATAAATGCTTTCTCCCATCTGTTTTCCCCTTCTCCTTATATCAGCTCATTCAGCCTAATCCCTATAAAATGCTGAGCCCAATGTTTCAGGGCTTTTCTAAACTCTCCTGTCAGTGCTCATGGGCAGCTTCAGCAACCATGTCCTGGATTTGGCTGCTCCCGCCGCTGCATGCGCTCCAGGCACGGCCAGGAAATACGTGCTCTCCTGCAAACACACCCCATCGTGTAGTGGCACGCTGAGAGCAGGGACAGCTAATGCTGTAGTCAGTATCAAGTAATAACAATTAGAAAAAAAATATTTTTAAAAAGACCCTAATGCTAACAAACCTGCCAATAGAGGGTTGAGTTCTCTCACCTTTCTCTTAAGCTCCCTCATTTCCACGGAGTCACTCAATGATTATATAGAGCCACATTAAGTAAATGCCGCATTCACGAATGCCTTGCACCAGTCTGCTCCTGGGAGAGTCAAGAGACTAGAGACTTTGTTTTCCAGACCGATACCATACAGAAGATTCCCAGCAGCACAGATGGAGCAGGTTCTTCTGCTCTCCTGTGAGACCTCAGGCATTAGCCACCAGCTGAGGACTGCTGCTGGACTTAGAGAATTACTGATCTGATCCAATAAGACCTATTCATTTGCAGCTTTCTGAGCAACATGAGCAGCAGCAAATGGATGCAACATGTGCCATGTCCCAACCCATCCAAAAGATCTGCCATGGAAGCCCTCGTGCAGGAGCAGCTTGGTGGTGAGGGGTCTGGGCTGAGGCTGTCTCGGAAACACGCCTGCTCCACACCCCACTCTCTAAATTGTTGTTTGTCTCTCACACCACCTACCTGCTGCCACATGTGGTATTAAGATCAACAAACATTGATAAGGGCCAAGTTTGCTCAGCCATAGGGATGTCAAAGGATCAGTGGATGGTGGCTGTGCTGGGTAAAACCTCTTCTGATTCCAAGAAGATTCTTGAAAATCGCGCCCAGACAGGCAGCACGTTGCCGAAGGAGGAGAAGAT
This sequence comes from Anarhynchus alexandrinus, assembly GCA_008711295.1. Taxonomy (NCBI): domain Eukaryota; kingdom Metazoa; phylum Chordata; class Aves; order Charadriiformes; family Charadriidae; genus Anarhynchus; species Anarhynchus alexandrinus. The sequence goes on from VUYV01000243.1 coordinate 1,217,766, forward strand.
GCTTTTCTTTTCCAGCCGTGCTCTACCTCTCACGCGCAGGGCTACATCCTGTCCCACAGATCCGGCTTAATCTAACATAAGAGCAGACAATGGAAATCAAATCCCTCCGGCTCCCTGAGGAGCACGAGAGAGCAGGTGTTTGCAGAAGTGTGAGTGGTTAGAGCCATCAGCCGATTCCCGCGCTCCCTGCCGTGGAGCTCAGCCCAGTAATCTGGATAATATCTACACTAATTCCTTCCTAATTTACCAAGCTAGCAAACCTGCAGAAGCAAACAGGTGTGTGTACTTGTTTGATTTTTTTTCCCCTAGCAAAAAGAGTGATTATATTTCTCTTCATTCCAACTAGAGCTGCTATCATAAAATATTCAGCTCAAGCCATCCAGTTCCACATTATAATTACCTGCCAAAAATTGCTAACAGATCTGCTTCTGCCATCAACATGAAGCTGGCTAATCCTCTGGGAACCTCTTTTTAATTAAACACCTAATACAGTACGATAAACATTGAAAATATGCACCACTCCTCTATTAAGAATATGGCTTGATTTCTGAAGTGCACCTAATCAATTCAAGTGTAATATTTACCGTGGCAGCAAATCTTTAGGGCTTAATATTTCAGGTAAAGGTTGTTTTAGTGATTCTATTAAGAGAAGGAATGAGTGAGCGCAAATAAAACACAAAATCCCAATTCAGCTTGATTGTTTACTCCAACCTTGGGTTTCCTTTCTCAGCTGCTCGCAGGGACCAAGCACGCGAGTTCATTGTGCTCAGCATCGGGCCTTTCCTTTCCCCTCCCAGTCTGGATTGGTAGCTTTAAGTGGTAGCATTCTCCTAATCTGTAAATGCATCTTCCACCCCGTGCCCAACATGGCAGCGGCTGTGAATATCTCATGAAAGCAAATTAACATTTGTTAAGCTCTGGCTCTGTAGCATCCCTATCTCTTCTTTCCTTTGGTCCATCTCTCACCTCCATCTCGGTCTCACAAAGAGCCAATCCTGTTACTGCAACCTCAGTGTCACCAAAACATCCTTGTGGACCCTCTGTAACAACTGAATCGTTATTTTCTATTTACCTGATATGCTTGGAGTGCATGTCTCTACCTAGTACATCAGAAGAGCTTCAGAAGTATTTTGACTGCAGGGATTCTACTGACTAAGTTGCTGCAAACCATTGTTTGCAATATGTAGGGGTGCACACAGGTTCAAGGGTACAGTGCCGAGAGCGTCACTCTCCAGCTGCGGGGGAATCTAAGGGCGCAGACCTGCCTAACCTCCCAGAGCAAGATGTGAGCACAGCCCTGGTGACCTCCTCTCCACAGGCAACCCTGGCAATATTATTGAATCCAAAAGTCCCAGAAAGAAACCAAAGGATTTTAAGGTTCAGACAACACAACCACTGATGACAAGGGATAGCTACCACAATTAAGACAGATCACCTACAAGAATTGTTGTATGAAAATCTTGTTTTCTGGAAGAAGAGAGCCCAGTGAAAAGTCATGAATTATTTAAAAGCCATGCAAGCCGATCTGGTTATTATTGCAGTAAGGATTTGAACAAATAGCAATGTTACAGAAACTCCCTGTGTTTTGAAGGCAATTCACCCAGTGTAATAAAACCTACTTTTGAATGAAGAGGATGTACAGCCTAGGCATACTGATCTGTGCTCCTTGAAAGGAGGCACATTCATGGCTGTGAATGTGTTACTGTTACTCTTAAGGCTCCGAGATAGATGGAGTGTAATTAACACTTGTCCTCTGATTGGGAAACCCAGCCTCCCAGCCCACAGATGGAATTAGATATTTTCCACATGCAAGCCGATTTCACAAACCATATTTTCCCCAACGTTTCATAATCAAGCTTTTCATGCACCTAGAGACAGGGAAACAAATGAGGCTGAGAAATCCCTTTACTCCCAGCTACTCCAGAGCAACCTCTGCAGTCAGTGCTTTATGAAGTGTGGCGAAGGCAGGTGCTCCTTTTGCCAGAACAGCAACTGTCCAGGGCTTAAGCCATAGCTGTGATGTCCTATCTGGAAAAGGATGTTTAGTTATAATGTTGCGTACAGTCATGTAATAAGCAGGATCTTTTTTCGCTCATCTGGAAGAATAAGTTGCAGAAACATGTGAGGCTGTCAGGAAAATGAGGACATCTCCCCTCTGCCGAAAGCTAAAGCACCTTATTTCTAATTCAGTTCACAGGTGCACTCATGCATCTGTCACTGAAATCAATGAGACTTGAATTTATAGATCCCAGTGTAAATTTATGGATTGAAACGATTCTGAAAAAGCATTAAAATACCATGCGGCCAAAGGCTGTCTGAAATCACATTCACGTGTTTTTCTGTGACCACATCAAGTAGCAACCATAGCCAGTGTCCCTAAGCCAGGACAAATAAAAGTGCTCAATAAAAAATAAAATAAAAAGAAAAAGTCAAGGGAAAACATAATGGTATTTACATGCATTTCTTCTAATCCAGATTTCAACTTTTGCACAATTTCTCCTAAGTGAGACCAAGACAAGCTGGCTTGCAATCAAAAAGGCGCTATTGAATGCATTCAATAAAAACCATCTCAACTCCTCAGACAGCCCGTTCACAGATGCTAGAAGCTAAACACCAGAAAGCTTTGCAGAGGCGATCGTGCTCATAAATGATACATGACTTAAATTCATACCATGCTTCACAATACTCAACAAAACCAACCGAGTGTCCCTCTGGACTGCCACCCCTGCAGGCTCAGCAGCGCAAGAGTTTGAGGCGGGTTTGCCGAAGCAAGAGCAACTGACTTTATTTGATACCAACTTCTGAGCATTATTATTTGGAGGGCAGGGATCCTGTGAGACATCCTCTGACTGCCAGCCCAACCCTTGCATCACCACAGGGGCTGCCATTACTGTCACCTGGGTGTTGGAGAGGGGCAGCGGCGATCCCGGCAGTGTGCAGCTTTTTTTAACGTGCAGCACCTCATGCAGGGAGCAAGGCAGGCACACTAGGCCACCTTGTTCCTCCCATGGTGCAAGGAGGTGGCACTATCATTCTACCTAAAAACAATGTGAAGAAGGAATTAGCTGCAGTTTCTTGCTCCTTAGTTATAGATATCTTTAAGAAACACCATTAATATCATGCTCTGTTTTCCTGATTGGTTTTCAAAGGGCCGTTAGTACAGTGTCAGATCTGTCTTGGCCTCTCCAAGGAGGTGAACCTGGGAGAGAGCAGCTTGCTTTCCACCTGCTTATTCCACAAGATAATTGTTCACACATGGCTGACCCAAACCTTGCAGTCACGTATGAGCAATCGTGACAGTGGACTGCCCGTAGGGTTACACTCCATACTGCATCCCAGTGAACACTCCTCTCTCCTCTCAGTGCACACACCTGGCTCAGGCCCTTCAACAAGCAGCTCTCATCCCCAAGTCTTCGCTACTGGTTACAGGTTTCTCTGGTTCATCTATTTACACATGGACTGTAATGTCTGCAGGACTTAGGAGCTACTTCCCGCTTTTGTTCAATCCTTAGTGTCACCATCTCAAAATGGAAGAGGAAGAAGAGTTATAATCTTTCCCCTTCGTATTTGTTTCTAGGAAGAAATACATTTTTTTCAGTCCTTTTTCCCCAGCACCTTCACCCTGAATGGCAGCCCCAGAGCTCAGCTGGTCCCAGGGCATTGCTTTGCTGTTCCCGGGGAGGGCCAAAGAGTGCATGAGCTGGAGAAAGGCGCAAGGCACGTAGTCAAATGTACCCACCAGCCACTGAATTGTCAAGACCTACAGTGAGGATCAAATGGGCCCAACGCCCCCAAAGCATTTCTTGGAAGCCTTTAGTTGATATTCTCATTTTCTTTTTTCAAAGAAAAATTGGTATTTCAGGTAGGCACAAGAAAGTACTTTTAGGCCTTTTATATACATTTTTGTGGTAGTTAAATAAAACTGATGAATAAATGGATCTGCTCAGGTCAATATGGGACCAATCTATGGACTACGTAATGGATAATCATATTTATACTGGATTTATCTTTGTTGACTGCATTAATCCTACCATTCTGCTTTAACCTCTGCAAGAAGAACCACGCTGTCTGCAGCTGATGCCAGCCAGGACTTCAGAGAGAAGCAAAACACCCGTTCAGCTGAGAGAGTCCTGCTAGCTGCCTAAAAACACGTAGTATTTAGTAACAGAGAGAGAGGATCTACCAGTCCTCTATAAATCCAGAAAAGGCTTTGTAATTCTTTTTATATTTATGGAAATGAGCACACAGTGAAAATGTATGTGCAAATAAATCATTCATCAATTAACAAAAAATACCAGAAGAATTTAGGTCACGAATACATACTTCCCTGCTCTCAACACACTGAAACCTCTATTAGGTTCCTTTTAGGTTTCAGCAAAACAAAGGGGTTATCAGTTTCACTAAGTTATCAGTCCCATAAGAACTACGCAAAACTTGCAGAGATCATCCTGTTTCTGCATTTGCCATGAGAGACAGCAGCTGTTTCATCTGCCGTGGCAACCCCCAGGCACCAGAGTGACTCCTGGTGATTGCTTCTCTGATGCTACGGGAGCTCGTGCTGAACCGTAGCGATTTGTAACAACCAGGTGTTGACTGAGGGTAGTGACAAAATCCCTCCGAAAACCATTAATAATTCAAAGGAGGGTTTCTTACTAGTATCTGTACTTTTGGTGCTTTTTCAAGCTTTAACAGGAGCAGATTTTTGACAGGAAAACACAAGGAAAGACAATATATGGTTTTACCAGAGCCCTTCTCTGCAATTTGTGCGTCTCAAGTAAGTAGAACCCCAGCGTCTGCATGGGGGTCAGGCCCACAGAAATAACGTATGAATTATGTATGAATTGATGTTCTCAGTTTTGGTCTTTTCCTGGTAAAATAATGCTGACTTTTCCACTTTCAAACAATGATCAAGTATTTAAAACCTTTGTCAAAAGCGAAGCATCAGCAAAACAAAACAACTAACCAAACAAAAAGCCAGAGGAAGTGGAACTTCACTATAAACGGTTTCCTTCAGTCAATGTCTCGACAAAAATAAAGCAGCCCTGAAGGACTCTGTGCTGCTGCACTCACCTCTTGCTGCTGCAAGGACTCAGGATCTCCAAATAAGCTGTGTGTAACAGAGCTATGCTGTTGTCAGTTAATTATCCCTGGTCATGTTGTGAGAACAAGTTTTAAAATGAAATTTTCGTCAAATTAATGGGTACTCTACAACTGGGATGAGGGGATACACAGGCCTGGGTCTGATCAACGGCAGTCAAGAAAAAACAGCTGAGAGATTCTAGCAAAGCAGCGCTGATATCACTCTTGGGTCCTATAAATGATGACTGAAACTAGTGTACCCTTTCACCTGGAGATCAGAGGCATACCTACAGCATGACACAACACACAGACCATGGGACAAATGTGACAAAATGAGCTCTGGATCCCGAAGCCAAACAGTCACAAAAGCGTGGAACCTGCTGCCATGGCTGTTGACCACATCAAAAATGAATGTTCCTTTGCTCTGGTACGGTGCCCCGCTAACCCCTGCCTGCCTTGTCTTCTTAAAACCGCTTTGGATATCTTCACACTAGGCTCCACAAAGCACTCTAGTTTCCTATAGTTTTAGGAGAGATGGTTTAACTAGAGACAGCAGCTGCGACAGGGGTATCTTCCCACCTGTACAGACCAGTTTTCCCGGACACCGAGGCCTGAGGGACCATGGTCAGCCCACTCCTGGCGTTCCAGTGCAGCACAGCATGAATGTCACCCAACAGCTGACCTAATGCAAAAGAGAATGCCTTAAGTTTCCTATCTGGCTGTGCCATTAAGCATTTTGAAGACTTCATCAACTTAGTTTTTGAGGATGAAACTTTCTTGCTACTCTGGCTTTTGTATCAACAAAAATTTGCATTCAATCAACTTCAGAAGACAAAGAGCTGTCCCTTGCTTCTCCCTGCCAAACAAAGCAAGGAAAAACAAACTTAAAAAAACCCTAAGCCCTACTACCACCACCACAGAGTCCCATACCCAAAATTTTGTGTAAAGGGATTTGATAACCTCACCTTTTCGCTGCCCTCCTTTAGCTGAATGCTGTTGGGATACACATTTACAAATCAGGCTTTGGTTTCTAAACTGAAAAAGCAGTTGAGACTTCTCCCTGCCTCTGACCTCCACAGGATTTGCTAAGGTGGTAACTCCTAACCGCTGCTACTCCATCAGCTCTTCCCAAGGCAATTGTCGCACAGACGTGAATGTCAATGCTCCATTTGTAGCCCGAGCCTGGTTTTCTGTTTCTTGGAGGAGGTTAAAAATATGGGGCACTGTACAGATTTTAAGCACCGCTCTTCAATCAAGTGAAATATTAAAGCCAAAACTAATTCAGTGTCAGGCAGTAAGCATTGGGGGACCCTGCCTTATCTAACTTGCTGTCATCTGCACTAATCTCCACTATTAATATTACCATGAAAAACATGTCAAAAGCTTAAATTCATCACTTCAGCATGGTCATTCAGGGAATGTGTGCCAGCAGGAATGATTGCTCCTCTTGCTTCCTCAGCCTCCACTCTGAATATTGAAACCCTAACTGCAGTGCAGCAACCACGACAAAAATAACTACCCAAATGCCTGTGCAAGGTGCACAGCCATCAGAGGTTGGTGACAAATATTCAACAGAGCTTGAGGAATATCTGGGGGTCTAAGTCCTTCCAGGAGCAGCTACCCATCATCAAACGTGGGATATGGAGCTTCTGTGGTTCCCAATTCCAGTACAGACCCAAAGGATAGAGACAGACCAACCACCACTCCTCATCTGATGTATAATTTACCTTTTTTGGTTCGTATTAACAAAAACAATTCGAAGATGAATGGACCAAGGGGTTATTAAACTCACACAATGTAGTGAATTGCTGCTTCCCTGGGGATGTGTTCTCTGCTAGAGTCACCTGGTGTCACAAAGGTCACACAACCGGGGAAGAACAGGGGGCAGAGAAGGCCCAGGTCAGAGACCATATGGTGGCCCAGAAACAGCTAGTTTAGAGGAGGTCTCGCTGGCTACAACCTCATAAGACCAAATCCAGGTCTCAAGGCAGCTTGGCTGGCAGTGCCTCACTGGTTCAGGAGGAGAAAACTGGGAGGCGGATGGAGGGCAATGCAGGTACGGTTGCACAGCAAGTGAAAGCGTACGTCACGTCAGGGGAGCCGTCCCTGCCCCAGCTTTAGCCTGGCAGCACAGATGAGGATAACAGCAATAGAAAGGACCCAGGTGCTATCGCGTGCTGCAAAAGCCTTCCAGCAGCTCCTGCTGACCTGCACACGCATTTCTCGGCTATTGCTGGAGTCAGGCTAACAAGACTCGTCTTGCACACACCGCAGTAACACCTCTATTTGCTCTGCAGACATACTGTCAGTGTTTCAAATTAGACACTTATGCCTCACCCCACACCTTTCTAAGTATTAAACTGTTCTGTATGTTCTGACATCTCCTCCCGGTTAGATCTTCCTTCCTACAAAGAATACTTTTCATTTGATGTAAATTAATCTTTCTATTCCTTATTGAATTCCGTGACCTAATAAGATAGCAGTACCTTATAAAGCAGAGGACAGCAAATGGCAGCTAAATACTGTTGCTATTATATCAAGGAAAACTAAAACATGGAGAAAATACTTAAAGATGAGGAGAAGAATGCTATCCGTGCAGCAGAGTCGCATACTGTACGCCAAAAATCTTGGACAGGATGCCCCGTGCTGGGGGGGCAGTGGGAGGACATTTTCCTGGATCAGCTGTAATCAGAAGTGTCCCCTGCCAACTTGGGCACTAGTGCTGACAGATGGTGTGTGATGGTCTCCAGTACTAACATCGCTGGCGCAGGGCTGGAACGAGGGATAGGAAATCCAGTTCAGCATTATTCAGCTGCTTTTGGATATAATCCAGGAGAAAAAACCCATTGCTTATCTCATGGAGAAACCGCACCACTCTCCACTAACCCGATCTTTATCACAGTGATTACACCAGGTGAGAAAACCCCCAGCAGAATCCCAGCTACAATTAACTGACATCTAAAGGCAAATTGTACTTGATGCTCATTGTCCCCTCAATACCTTTTGCTGTTAATAGCTATGGTCACTGATTTGTTGCTCCTACTCAGACTAATAAATAGTACAAAGTATTTTATCCCTTCAGCTGGAGCTGGAAACCATTCAAATGTAGTTTTAAGAGATCAGGGTTACGTTGTCGAGTGGCAAAACACCGATCTGCTGAAAGAAGAGTTGTTGGGAAGGAGGGAGAGCCCCAGCAGTGCCTGGGCAGCCATTAACCCCTCTGATGCTCAGGTTCTACCACCAATCCCAAATCTTGTGCTTAATTGACAGGCTTGGGCCCTGCTAGAACCAATACAGAGCCTAATCGCTAGTCCAGGAAGATCTTAAAGTTTTACACAAAGCAAATGCTGAACTCGCTTACAGGGCACACAAACCGCAGAGCTCTCAAAGCTGGCTGGACATCCCTTCCTACACGTCAGAAAGCACAGACACCACCAGAGGTTAAGAGAAATAAAAAAAAAAAAAAAAGATGTTTAACAACTCTCTGCTGTGCTTCAACACATTTTTGAATACAAGCACCTTTGGATTTTTTTAAAAAATCTTTGTTTACCAATTTGGATTAATTACAGGTTTTGAAATACAGAGAAATTTTCTGCAGAAATGTCAATACTGAAGTTCATACAACTGCTGGTATTGGAGCTGACTATGGGTAACAGTGTAAAAAGTTACAAAACAGGCTACGAAGACTTAAAAGTTAATATAATATTTACGAATAAGACTGCCATCTTAAGCCTCAAGTCGTCCTTTGTTACTGCAGGCCTGCCCAGTCATCAACCACCGTTCGTCAGACCCCTGGACCCTGTGCAGCCCCCTCTCACACCAGACCAGCTGACGCCTGTGCCTGTTGGCTGCGGCGCAGGGAGACACACTCACCGCCGCCTGGGGCACAGCGGGACGGGCAAGGTCTGACTTGGACCTACTCTCACCCAGTTATCAGACGTACTGCCTCTTTGCCCACATGTCCTGGACCAGCTCTAAAAGCAAAGCCACTGAAACACCAGAAATACAGGTGGGTGCCTGACCAGCCAGCGTGGTCCTACAGCCACTCTCAGCTCTCGCAGGGCAACTCTGGCGTTCCTGAGCTGACGCACGAACACTTCACCTTGCCCTTTTTGGAATTAGGAACGTGAGGAGAGGAAGCCTTAACTGCACCATTTCCCCATGGGGATCCCACCACGCACAACAGCAACAACAACGCAGTAAAAATCAAACTAAACCAGAACCCAACCATATGGTCTGCAGACCATGAAAGAGAGCCCAGTTTGTGCAAAATGTTTCAAAGTTCTGCACTATTTTTTCATGTTTTGATATTTGCTTAGAGGTTTTTTTTAGAATTCAGGCTTCAAGCAAATTAGTCAATAATGAGAAGTCAGCACAGAAGACATTCAACTCTGCTGATGGAGTCTAATGCTGTCTGATTCATGCATTTATTAAGCACATTAAATAATTTTTTTTCCACTCACTTTTTTATTGTTTGGCTTTTCAGCCTAATTAATGTATTAATCTGTTTACCACCAGCAGCAAATAAGAGTTTGTGGGATGATTTTTTTTTTCTTTTTTATTAGTCCATTCCACTACCCTACACAGCAAAAGTTCAACCACATCTCTCCCTGACACTGATTAGGTTCTGAAGTGTTTTAATCAATAATCATTATAAGCCTGAATGTAACCAGAGGGATGAGATGGTGAAAGGGGATTTCATACAAGGTGCCTAGTTTTACACATTTTTCACTTGAGACGTGAAAGCAATTTTTGTGGGTGTGGGGTTTTTTTGTTGGTTTGGTTTTTTTTTTTTTAACTTGATAGCATTCAGTAGAATATAGAGCTTAGACTGGTCTTGAGAAAAAAGTTTTCTCAAATCCCCCCATAGATATTTTCTTCAGCAGACTTTCAATGACTTTCTTATCTTTATAGGGAAAAAACCACACTATGAAGCTGAGGCTGATTAAGATACTTCATAGCGTAAAAGACTTAGAAAATAATACAGAAATTTTCTGGGTTGGGTTTTTTGCTGTACAACATAGGTCAGAAGGAAGGCACCCAAAAAAGACCATCATAAAACCTTCAGGATGAGTTTCCAGAATAAGAGACCTTTCAGTGGTTAACTAATTAGAGCTATTTTTGCTGTTTGCTTGCCATTTGGATAGCGTGGACCAAAGTATATCTGTTTCCAAAAAAGGACATACTAGTTTTAAGGAGGGAAGAGAGGAAGGAAAGGTTCCCTCAAAAGTATTCACACCTGAGAAATGAATGCCACATACTCATTGAGGGCAGACTTGCTGAGCTGAAGGAGTGATACAGTGGATCGAGTGCCTGTCAAGCTCCCTTCTCCCAGGCCGACTGGGCCAGAGAGGCTCCTGCCAGCTGCCCGCGAGGGCTGCTCAGCTCTCCCCGCAAGCAAAGCATGAGTGCTGCGGAGGGGAGACCAGCACGGAAGAAAAAATCTGAGAAAAGATAACTGATATTAACTGAGATCTGTATTCAGAAGAATTTGAGAGGCTGTAACACTGCACAATAAGTGGTGCATCCCAGTAGGCATCCCACAGTACAGCCTTTTTCTTTTCTAAATAATTGCCATATTTTAAAACTTTTTTTTCTTTATTCAATCCTTTCTGTGACATGCAATGCACTTATCTTGCTGTTGGTATTAGCGGCTCAGGGCTGCCATTCTGTATTACATTCTGTAGGGCTCTCATCAATATAGGATTTAGGTACACAGTGAGATGCTGGCAGGGAGGCTGTGGACTTGAGCGAGCCCGCCATGTGCTCACGGAAGGGCAGCGTTTGACCCTCTCGTTATTGTTCCACGTTCTCTTCTGCGGAAAATATCAAACAGCAATTCGCTGGAGGAAGAACAATCATTTTTCAGATACCTCATGAAAAAAATACCAGTCTGGTCTGCACTAGATTATGTGGGACAACATGTAATACATTCCTAGCAAGTTATGACATTGATTCATTCCTTGTATTGAATTTGTTCACAGTAATGAATATATTACTTGTTCCCTGAAGGCTCCAGTCTTTTCTCTCACCTTTATTGATCAATGGTTTATAACTTTGAAACTATTTGCAAAAAGTGATTAATGTAACTTACTTTCTAGTCTTAAAAACAGTGTAAGCAATTAGGTGTCATACAGCAAGCCCCTGCCTAGCCAGCACTAAAACTGCTGGAACTGGGTAGCATTATCTGATACATTAGCCTATATTTCAGCACAGAAAACACTAAAAGGTTGCATCAACACTGAACTGAAGCACATTCATCTTTTCAAAATCACTCTATAAAATATGGAGGATGGGCTAAGAAGAATTAATGGCTACTGCAAAGTCTCCTTATAATCTTTAGAAGAAGTGCATGGAAATAACCGGGGAAGTGTGATTCTTAATCATAAGCAATGGCATAATTCTTGGCTTCTGCAAGACAGCCAAAGAATTAATAAAATCTTGCAGTTGTTGGGGTGAGAGGACGAGGGCAGGTGAGCTGAACAAGGCTTTAGGAGAGATACACCACTTAGATATAAAGGTGAAGATGAGATTGACAGATGCAACTTGAAGTAGACAAATACCACTCTTGAACCTTTCAGTAATTTCTTAAAACAGTTAATTGTGTTGCAGTCAGTAGTGAGGATCTATATAACCCATTCCCTCACCTAAGGTCTATGCAGTAAAGAAATGGCAGCAAACCCTCCAACAAACTCATATAGATAACTGGCAAAGTGGGCAGCTACTGGAAGAGCCTAAACAAAGGCAGGGCGTTGGGCAGGCAGAGAGAACGCCTGACCCGAGACAAACCCGGCCATGCCTGGAGCTCTTTAAGAAGACTGAAAATGGAGAAGTTGCACTAAGTCATGCTAAAATAGTTATCTCTAAAGCTGCTTCATTTACTCTCATTTGCAGAAGGGCAACAGTCTGTGGACATTTAATTCACATGTAAAGTATGCACAGTGACATTGCCATAAATTATGCTATAGGTTCAGAAATAACATCATGCACCTAGGTAACATATTCAACTATGGTTAACGTCAAGGAATATATACTGAAATTGAAGAGTGATAATTTTTATGCAGTCCCAAACAGGGCTGTTTTTTCATGTTTAATGAATTGAAAAGGTAGGAAAATCTGTTTTGCTGCTCAGGATTCCAACACGACTTTAGAAAAATGCAATACATTTGTAGAGCAATAGCCATTAGTTGGACAGTCATTTCTACTCCTAATTACAGATAATCAGGATGAAAGTGGTCTCTGGACAACAGAGTTCACAATTATAAGAGGAAGGAGTGAGGGTAGCCCAATGAAACCAGCGCAACAGAGAGCACGAGCATGTGGAAAAGCACACTCCCCTCTTTTAGGAAGTTTCTCTCTAATCTGGGTCCTAGCCCCAACGTCAGCTTTCAAACTTCATCACTCCACCTGAGGTGAGGACAGAAAGCATTCAATATAGATGTCAAACATTAAAACTGCCCCAAAGCAGGGATCCAGCCTGAATTATCTGGGTTCCTCCAGGGGACTCGCAGTCCAGGGTCCTTGGGGAGCTGATTCCAGCCCAGATTCAGGTGGACTTTTGCCAAGGCTTCAGGCATGGGATGTTCCTCTCGGTTTTGTAGATGCTTTTTAATGCAAGTGCTTTCTAATAATATTCTAGTCTTTTAGGGGCCGATTGCCAAAGTTCCCACTGTGTGTGGATATCAAGTCAGTGGCCTGAAAGCTCCAAACCTTCCCTGAATGGAGCCTGTAATGCTACTGAGATAATCCCCAGGGGAAAAAGCAGCAGTCTCACTGAAATTATCCAGAAAACCCTGGTGAAGTTTGGGAAGCCCAGCAGTAGATTGTGAATGTTTTGAAGCTTTTGGAGGTCTTATCTCCCTCTCTGTGATCACACCACGCTGTTGGTGCATGGCTGCAGTGCCGTGTGCTTTCAGACAGAAAGCACAGAAAATGAAGGTTTTAAGTGGGAAGAAGAAATAGAAAAATGATCTCTGTGGACAATACTTAATCTGAAAAGGACATGTTTTGATAGAGGTTGCAGTTGCACTGGAAATGCTTCACCTAGACACTGTATTAACTCTGCTTTCAAGGAAATCTGTTGATTCAACAGAAGACAAGCAGCAGCACGCTGCCTGACCCAGGGAGTGCCCTGTCGCGCAGGGCTTGCCTCTCATTCTCACTGACCACAGCAGTTTTGTGCAGTTAGTAGCTCTCCTATATCTCAGTTCAGTTTGACAATGTGTCAGCCTGACCTAGGGGCTGCACTCCCCCAGGTTTCCCCTGGGCTCTCAGCTATGGAGATACAAGGCGTTCCCAGAGCAGGAGAAGGGGACAGGCTTGCTCAGCCAGAGGCAACCAGGCACCCTAGGAGCCCTCATGGGCTTCCTTCTGCAAAACGTACCCAGCTGGGCAAGCAAGATAGAATCATAGAATTAGTGAGGTTGGAAGGGACCTTTAAGATCATCAAGTCCAACCGTTAACCTACCCTGAAGAGAGAAAAAAGAAAAAAACAAAAACAAAAAAACCCACACC
>VUYV01000243.1:1232909-1257306 GCA_008711295.1 Anarhynchus alexandrinus
GGTGAGCACTTCCGCCAGCTCCTTCAGTACCCTTGGATGGATCCCATCCGGCCCCATAGATTTGTGCACCTCCAGGTGCTGAAGCAGGTCCCTCACCATTTCCCTTTGGATTACAGGGGCTTCATTCTGCTCCCCATCCCTGTATTCCAGCTCAGGGGTCAGGGAACTCAAGGAACAAGATGTACTGCTATTTCATGGATCTCCTGGAGAAGATAACCCAGCTACTGCTGTGGTATGCCAGAAGCGTGAGAACTGGGCTTGAGCTTTGCCCAACCAAAGCCCTCAAGACAAATGGGAGGGGGTGAGCAGACACCTCACAATGCGCTCCCACTGGTACCAGGACCTCTGTGTGGTTTTCTCCTCCCAGGTGAGACAGTCCTCAGATTATCTCAGTGCTGCTTCTTCACTGCTGAATACACACACCTACAGGAACACTATTACTGCATTTTTTCTTCTTTACACTTATGAATGATCACTCAGTGAATAAAAACACTCACATCTCCCAAGCTCTGTATGCGCCAGGAGAAGGAGATCTATTGCCCCAAGGCTTTCTGATAAACCTACATTATGATATCGTTTAAAAACAATAACAACAAAAAAATCAATCCAGTGCCTGTAGGAAAAAAACAGATGGTATGAAAGCATACGTAACCATCATTGATCTAGAAGAATACAATGCAAGACACTGCTCAAAAGAGCAAGCTTTCTGTTGATTTTTGCAATGAATGTAAACGCGTGCAAAGTAAGTGCAAGCATACAATATAGCCAATCTTCTCCCTGCAGCCGCCTTATCTTTCTTGTACTGGATATATACCAGAAAAAAATGTAATTCTAAATACGTTTCCTTTACAGATATGTCCAAACCCCCATAGGGCAAATTAGTTATTAGCATAGTTCACTTTATGTCACTAGAATTACACCAACATGAATAAACACCACTGTGTCTCTAGCAAAATGAAATAATTGGAGGAAAATCCCCATCTAAATAGAAACATTTGTCACTTTGCATTCAGTAAAACAAACCGGCTACCTGAAATCTCACTTCATGCGCTGGTACATAGGTCTTACTGTAATATGTGCTGTTTTCAGGAAATCTAAAATTATTTACCAACAATTAGTTGTAAAATTAGGAAAATGTTTTCCAAAACAGCATTTTCTTGAGGTCCAGAGCTCTGTCCCTTACCAGGCTGCAACCACATCCATTTTGCTAGTTTACGAGCTACTAAATCACTAGGAAAAGTGATGAACCAGAGCCTGAAGGAAGCAACAGCATCGCCCTCCGCATGCAAAAATCCTACAAACTGAGATTTGGAGTCCAGAGAAGTGACTGAAGTCAAGGCAGCAGATAAAGATGGCTGGAATGCACTTTACAGTGGAGGTGAAGATCATCATCACCAGATAATAAGGTTACAGACACTGAAGACAAATGGGAGAGCTGAGTTGAAAGCAAAAGTGGGGAGCAGGAGGACATGCTGGAGCGTTACTGCTTGTGCACAGGAGCACTTGTTTCTTTGTCTGGTGTTGTGTTGCCTATGAAGCCATCTCTGATCACAGATATGTGGCATGACTATTTTCTAGTAGCACCATAGTGCAAGTCACAACACAAGTCATCAGGAGTGATTTATCATAACATGTGCAGTGGAAATCAAGGCAACTCATTTAAAAAAAAAAATCAGTTTAATACTAAGGTAGAAACTGGAATCTGAAAATTGCCTTTACTTACACCCAGATGTATATATAAGGGCTCCTTTCTTACAGTGCATGAAATGGTTTTTAACATGCTGCTTCTAAAACTGAGGCATATGCAAGGATCAGGGGACAACCAACTGCAGTAATAGATGGGACTATTTTCATCATTATTTTTAAAGACATTTAATACTACAGTTTGTTCAGCTGACCACAGTACTCATTGCTAAAGGTATATGGGTCACAGGACTTCCATGGGATTTTCTTGTCTCATACTCACAGGGATGCACTAATCACAATGGTAAAACAGACTTCTCCCAGGGAACATGTCCCTAAATCAGGAGTCGCAGGGTCTTAGGGACAACAGCATCCTAAACCCAGATGCTTCTTAAAATTCACACCAAAGAAAACATGCCTTTTTTCATGTTTTGAGAACCAAGATCGGTTTGAGCATTGACACAGAAACTGCAAGAAAAATCCATTCTCTGAGGCTTACATTTCACATATACAAAGTGTTTCTGGTTAGAAATGGGTGCTTGTGATGCACCTTCATGCTCCATGTCTAACTGTGAAACCACTTCCCACTTTGGTAAAGCAGTTGCTAAGTAAGGAATCACATGCAAGAGGACCAATGGTCTAAACAGCCACAGAATGACATAGTAGTGAGTAATAAGCATAGTACTGAGCAGAAACTATGTCAAGCCATTAGCAAAGGGTTCAATACAAATGAAAAAAAAACCCAAACTTTTTTTTTACTAAAATTGCGTGCTTAACTGAGTGACTTTTTTTTTAAAAAAAGATAGATACCCAGGTCAAGTTGTGTTGAGTTTTTTCCAAAGCCTCTCAAAGCTTACATACCTTCATATTGGTTTGCAGCTCATTTGGCTTTGAAAATGACGTCTGTGATTTGAGTTACAACCTGAACACTCAACCCAGCTGAATAATGCCAAATTTTGAATGAGTCAGCAAGCAATCACCAGTCGAACAAATAATTGAGACTCAACTGCCTCCAGAAAGAGCTAATTTTCCTACACACACGTAAGAGAGCTGCCTGCCACTCCGGCATACGGCCCCGCAGTTCAATTAGTAGCTGCCACAGATATTAAACAAGGTCCTAAGCAAGGCATCTTACCTCACATTCCCAATGACAAAGAGAAATGGTTTTGATTTGAATCACTAATCCCTCAGGTGCTCTAAAATAGATCTCTTCTGGGCCAGCTACAAAAGAAGGATTCTGAAGCCTAATGTTAGTCACTGCTTTAAAATAGGGAAGTAAAAGCAATGGTCACATTTTAGTAACAAGCAAAGCAGCTACCTTAGGGACAGGGAGATGCTTTTCCATACTTACTAACCACTGGTAGCATAGAGTGGGGCCACAAACATCCTCTATCACATCCATTTTTTATTTGGGGCTCATTTTTCATATTTTGCCCATCAAAAATTTAGGCATTGAGTCTAAAGACTAGTCAGTGAAGAGCAATAAGCAATTTATCCCATTTTCTCTTCAACGGACAGATTGTCCTTTGGAGAAATGGATCACTCCCCATGGACTGTGACTGGGCCCTAGAGTAAAAGCTGATCTACACACCTACCTTTCAACCAGCTGGAGGTAGGGGAAGTGAATCATACCATGGGTACTCATACAAATACTACAGAGATAAAAAAAAGAAAAAGAACCAAATGACTGCCACTTAGAGGTAATAATCATTTGGGGGCTGCTGCAGCTGCACACTTTATGTTCAAGTGATAGACACTTGTCTGAAATTAGTACCTAACATTCAAATACAAGCCTGAATGGATAATACCTCC
This sequence comes from Anarhynchus alexandrinus, assembly GCA_008711295.1. Classification (NCBI taxonomy): domain Eukaryota; kingdom Metazoa; phylum Chordata; class Aves; order Charadriiformes; family Charadriidae; genus Anarhynchus; species Anarhynchus alexandrinus. The sequence goes on from VUYV01000243.1 coordinate 1,236,405, forward strand.
CAGATGCTACAGACAGTATGAGTTTGGACTAGAAGGGTAATTCTTATCTAAAGCCATGTTCAAACAGGGTCAGGAGATCAAAAAGCCCTAGTATCTCTGTTTAAAGAACCCTTATTATAAGAGATAGGAATGGGATGGGTGCAGAAAACTGCAATAGCCCTTTGTATTTTGTATTTTCTAAGGAGGCTTAGTTCCCAGGTTTGCTGGCACATCAGTGACAAAACAGGCAGCCTTGGGAAGTGCACGTGGAGGGTAAGCCCTGCGCTGGGGGAAGCGGGGCTGGGCAGAGTACCCCGACTTCCACCCACTGCGCTGATGGTAACTGGGCTATACAGAGGTGCCTGGAAAGTGTCATCTGTGTACATTTCACCATTCTAATATGCAATGACAACTTGATACAATGAGATATGGAAGGGATGCAAGCAAAACTGTACAAACAAAAGAATCTAAAAACTACAGTAACAGTGAATCAAATTGATCACTATGCGGGTAGTGGAAATTAAGCCCAACTAGCACTCAAAACAATGAAAAAAGATCTATTTTATCCATTGGGATTCTCAGAATTAATGCGCTAAAATAGAACTCTAAATACCTCCCCCAAAAGGACAATTAGTCCTGCTTTACCACACAGGCTCTGTTCCTCTTTGCTGTGTTCCCCAGTTTCAGCCACTGAAGCGTGACCAAAAGCAGAGGGCAGCTTTCCCTTCTCTGTCCTCCAGTCTCTTTCTCCTGTATGAGATGGATCTCATGGGCTTTTCATGCTTAGATAAGAAATGGAGACTTTTTTTTTTCACCAGGGAACAAACCAAGGTCCAAAGCAAGGGCTGTTGCAGCTGACCTAGCCCTCAGTCTTTACTTGCTACCAATGATCTTTCACCATAGGAACTCTGAGAGAAGCCATATAGCCTCCTGTTTCCTCTATCTCCTCTCCTGCTGGTCTTCCAGATCATGAAAAGCAGAAGGATAAACATCATTCTTGGTCATACAAAAAGTCAACTGCGGAATGAAACCTTTCTTCATAATGCGAACGGCAGCTGAGCAAGACGGACAGGAGGCAGCTCATGACTGGTGTCAAGCACAGAAGGAAGCTGTCTTATTGCTGTCAGTCTATGTAGCTGAGATGATCTATTACTTAGGGGTCCAGGCAGCATCTAAGTACCAAGCAATTCAGCAAGAAAGGCTTCTTGGCCCCCAAATCATTTGACTTTAAAGAAGTGCAGATGCAAAGCACATTTAAATGAGGGGAAATCTTGATTTTAGATCTAAATTTGTTTCTGATAAGGTATTTTCAACTCATCTAAATTGTGATGTGGCTTTTGAGTTCTGCACTGATTGAGTGGTGACTAAAGAACAGGAGGAACAACTAAAGAATTCACAGCAAGTCAACTCTGCAGACTACGGCTTGTTTAGCAATTACACAAAATATGAAACTAAAGGAATTTAAAATCAGCAGCATCTCTTGGAGTCCTATGCAACAGCTCACCCTCAAACCTAAGTCGTTAAAATGACAAGTCAAATAGGATTAAACAAGATTCACACGGCTGTTCTGCACTGATTACAAGCTCACTCCATCACTCCCAGGGCATTTTACTGATTGACAGCATACAAAATGAGGGATGTTCAGGACTGACCTGATTCTCCTTGTTGACATACCTGTTATGACATTGCTTCATTACCACCCAACCTTTTTTTCACCACTTGAACACAGTAATGAGAGAAAGATGCATTTCAGAGAAGAGAGGTTTTGGTATGAGAAGCAAAGTAGGGCAAGGTTTCACCCGCAGCTCACTTTAAAAACCTAACTCCCAATTATTTATAGGAAACAATGTTGCAAGCCAAGGCCAGACGATGTCACCTTTACCAGCAGTGACAAACAAGCCCCGAAGCAAACACATGACACATCTGAACATGGAGAAAGAAAGTGGGCTGTGCAACTCTGTGCCCAAGCCCTGGCAATCACAAATTGAGCCAAGGACAAGAAGCAGCTAATCCCACCGGTTTATAGCTTTCCCACCATGAAAACTCCACACCAGTTACTGCTAATAGGGTGAGTTCTGGCATTGCAGGTGGCTGTTTGTAACATTTATTAACCAGTCTGGAACAGGGTAAGTATCTGCAAAGTCTTTGGTGGTGGGTTTTTTTGGGGTTTTTTTTTTTTTTTTTTTTTTGTTCAGAACGTCTCCATGAACTGAATACATTCTTTTTTAAATTGCCATTGACCTTTGGATACTTTAGCATGTAACACAAAAATTTTAAAATCTTTTGATTAGCAGCATAGGATGCCTGAAAGGTTTCTTTCTCTATTCAGTTCTGTAGCCAGAGATTAAAAATGTTCTTCTTGAAAATACTTTAAAATATTTCCTCAAGCTTTCTTCAGACTACTGGGAGCATCACTCACATGGTCACATTCAACTGCAATTCACCTGAAGTCCTTATCTGCTTGTGTTTCTCCCTTTGTAAGACAAGGAAAAAAACCCTTAATTCTGCTGTCTCCCAGCGCAGGCAGGCCCTCTGAGCTCTGCCCCACACGGCAACATGAACATTATGGCAGTCAGTGTGGCTTCCCACTCGTGATCACTTGCCCTAAACACGGAAGTGTAACTTATGCACAGTGACTTTACTCCTCATGTGAATGCTTTGATTTAGTTTTTGAGTGTTCCTGAGCACAAGGTTGTCCCTTGCCTTGTGCTAAAGCACAACCACACAGGCATATAAAGCTTTGTCTGCTCTCCAGTTGAGATTTTTCAAAGCTTCAATCTGTAGGCGGAATGATGTGTCATCTACTGGGCTTGCGATCCATCTGTTTATGTGGGACAGCATTTGAACGTGAACACTTCTGAACTTCACCTCACAGGACAAGGGTGATGTAGGGACAAGATGTAATGAGCAGGACCAGTAGCCTGCCATAGCTGTGTTTCTTCCCCGTGCACCTGGTGATACCAGGATGCTTGAACAGCCCTGGAGGAACATATTAGATAGAAAAAAATAAAAAGATGGGGTATATTTTTTTTTTTAATACTGTACAACCGCAGAAGTATAACCATGTGTAGGGTGGCACATGAGTTCTTGATAACACTGTATAACACTGTAGGCTCTGAAATTAAATGCAGTTACTAAGAAAGTGTTTTGAGATTTGTTAAAGGAAGGGCTAACTTTCTGTAGATAAAGAAATTTGGAAGGTGCTGTATACGTACCCTCAAGCTACAGAATGAAGAGCTTTTTGTCATCATTTCAAACTTAACCCAAAGATATCATAAAATCCTGCAGCTTTATGTTAACATACAATGTACAAACATCAAAGTCATAAATGTTCCTACTTAACAGTTTTTTGTTTCGTTACAGTGAAGTCTTTGGAAAGGGTTTTCTGGTGTCAACAGCCTTATTTATAGTTACAAGAGCAAAAGAGCACATGCTGACTTTTGATGGATGCATTCTGAAAAGACGAAGCCACAAGGAGGCACAAAGGTAACACAGCTGCAGGGAAAGACCTGGTTTGCTGCTTTTATTTGGCACCAGCTCTGGAGAACAAGAGGGTTTGAGAACTTTGTATAAAAGGCTTATGGCCACCAGAATTTGAAAAATTCCATTAAAGCCTTCCGTTTTCACCAGGGCAAAAGTAGCAGGAAAGGTGTTCAACAAGGAGGCTAGTGAATAGTTTACATTAGTGCTCTCTTCTGGACAGAAACTCTGCTCTTCTGGGGAGGTGAAGAGTGAAGGAGTGTCTGAATAGCTTCAGGGAACTATTGGGAGGTGATTTTCCAAATACTAAGCTTTAATGCCACCATAGGAGTTATACCAGAGCTGAGCTTACACCAGTCTCTAGGATTTTATTCTGAGCATGCCTATGAACTGGCTTCTTTCCTAAGCCCATGGATCAGTCATCATTTTTGTGCTGTTACAGAACTGACCTGGTATAAAGATATCCTTCAGCACCAGTTAATTTTTCCTAACCACGTGTCCCAGCATATGTCAGTAATGGAGTTGCAGGCAATAGAAAGATGCCCATAATAGTCACTGCTGACCACCTTATTTGGGTAAAAGACTTCACAGCAATTTCATGTATATGATTCTTTTTTGTTCCCAAATAGTCCTCATACCTCTCCTCATCGTTAGGAATTAACCATATCCTTTCTGAACCATCCTCATCTATTTTACAGAGGAGAAAACAGAGTATACTATGAGCCAAATTTTTAAATGTATTTATGTACCTGAAAAGGCAGATAGGCACCTGCTTGGATTTTAAGATGTGCCAGAGCTGGTTAGGTGTTCAAGTGAGGTAAAAGGCAACTGAAACTGCTCAGATACTTTTAGTGAAGGGAAAAAAACCCCACCCTCCTGTCCACTGCCTGACTATCTATATAAAAACATTCTGGAACTAAATGCCTTTGATCATGCAGACCTCAAAGGACTTGTCCGTGCTCATGGGGGTGTTTGTAGCTCCCAGGGATCAAAGTCGCCACCCCAGCTGTCCGAGCCCATCCATTCCCTGCCACGGGCTCACACTTCACAGCCGTAGCCCCACGGCTCTGCTGCAGCGCGTCAGCCCGAGGCAAGCAAGCCTGTCTGAAATCAGGGTGATGCATCAGAGAGCAGAGGTAGCTGGGGACAGACAAAAGGACGTTTTCCTCAGGGGACCTTTAAACTAAGATTAGAGTTTCCACAGGCAGCAAATGTGCTCTAAAGCATGTCTCAGCTTTTATTTTTCTTGAGAAAAACATGAAGAGGAGAAAGGCAGCCAGCCAGAGTAGCCTTTTATCATTGCCATGGCAACGACTGTACACAGTAGGACTTTGGGGATAACACCAGAGGGAAACCTTGCACAGAAAGATTAATTAGTCAGCTCCAACATGGGATGTTACCTGCCTCTTTCAAACCCCAGCCCCAAAGACAAACAGGGGCTTTCTCTGGAGACCCCTGACAAAGTAGCTGTCTCAACATTCAGCTACGCTGGGCTGGAGCTGCCATCAGTCACAGCTGTCAGAGAATAATTTGCTATAAATCCAGCAACTGACCACAGACCAACTGCACTACTTTTTTTTTTTTGAGATACCATATTTGGGAGCATCTCTTTTTAGAGATGAGCTTCTGCCAAAGCATCCAAAATAAGTTAATGAGTTTCTGCTAGTGAAATCTTTGATTTGCAGCCCAGCTCTTCTTTGTGAAGGGCTGAGGCAAGCTGGGAAGTTGGAAGAGAGATAATAATTCACCACGGAGGACTGGGGACTTTGGTGCAGACAGTATTTTCTAACAGCAGCGGCCATGAGCTGCCAAGCTTCCCGCAGACAAGGTGCCGCCCGCCCGCTCCCTTGCTGCTGGTGGGGATGCAGGCACAGGCTGAGCATCGCCCCGTGACCGCACACCCGTCCTCTGCTGCTCTGGGAACCCCAGTGCGCCCTTCTCAATGGACTGAGATAGTTTTTTCCCCTTCATTAGTGCACAGGGCAAGAAAAGCAGTCAGTCATGTACCCAGAGGGGCAGGGGGGAAGCCCCAGATTGAATCTCAAATCCTAATGCAAATCAATCAGGCTGTTGGGAGTTAATCATCTCCTAAGAGAAAGCATTGGAAGAGAACTCCACAACAGTGCTCTGGTAGTTTTCATCCAACCACAAGCCAAACAGTCACTTTATTCCAGCAGGTAAAAAATCCTACAGTGAAACTAACTGGAAGCACAGAACATTCTTCCACTTTAGTTCAAAACGTGCCCACTGCAGCTGTGCCCTTCCTCCTCCTCCTCCTCCTCCTGGGGCTGCTCGAGTGATGCACTGGGAGATGACCCAGCATCACCACAGCAAATGCAGCCTCTCACAAACAACCAGGGCAAACTCCTCCCTGAAACCTGTGCTCCTTTTAGCACCCTAAACTACACCTGTTGAGGCAAAATGCTCTGAGATTAACAAGAAAACTCTGAGAGGAGTATCATGAATAAAGAGTCACACAAACACCAACAAAGACATGAGTGCTGACTGCCCATGATCGATGTATGGTAAAAATCTGCACAATTAATTGACATAAGTCTTTTTTTGATCTCACATTAGCTTTCAGGAAGCTATTCTGAAATATTTCCTATTGACTAACTCCATTTTTACCACAAACACCTAGAGAATAGAAATACACAGAATTGACATTTCATCAGTTCATATCATCATGAGATCCAGACTTTCATTCTTATTTGGCCCTGAGCCCCAAATTCACAACTGAAACTGAAAATCAATTCAGATTGTAACCAGGCCAGCTTCTGTCCATGTCTGGGGGCAGGCTACAGCCCTGACTCTGCTCTCGGTTCGAGAACCCTTCATTCAGAGCTAACAGAGTAAAACCGAGGGGGGGAAAGAGTTCTGTACAGCTTTCTTCACTGTTTAAATGTTTCAGTTGTCTCTAGACAATCTGAAATTAAAGGAACAGTAAGAGTTTAAAAGGAAGCCATTCCTGTGACTCTAGGAATGGAAATTACTAAGATTTGTTAAAAATAACGCATAACCCAAGATGATGAGAAGTAGTAGCTTTGAAGTAATAGGTGGATGCTTTGATGATAGCCAAATTTCTGTAGCAGAAAGTATAAAATTTTTGCTTTGTTGTTCAAAAACACTGTTCAAATCCCAGGCACTGTAGCATCATTTAGAATGATGAGCATATTTTATTGAGAGTGTCATATCATTACTTTTTATATTCTTATCTAAGTGTCAACTTGAAATTTAATGCCAAAAGAATGGATTATACTAAACTTCCTTTACTGGTCAGACTGAAATCTCTACTCAAATGAAGAAATGAATGCTCAAGAAACCAGCCTTTTGCAAACATCTGGTTGTTTCTACAGTTAAAATAAACAAATCCCAGTATATTTTAACCTTTCCTATATTTAAAACACACTCCAATTGGTTTCAGGAGAGTATGGAAGGTGAACTTTAAGTTCATCATTTGAGTATCTAATCCTCTAACAGAGGGGCTGAGCATACGTGCTGCCTCATGTATCGTGCAGCAAATCCATTGTATAGCCTACTGATGAATGTGTTACAGAACGTGACATATTACAGACAAAAAATGAAGTTTCAATTGATCAAAACTCAATTCCAGCCTGGGAGGACTCCCAGACATCTCCAGAGTTAACTAAAATGGAGACTTGCATGTGCTTTCCTTCATGGACACTAAGCATCTCCAAACACACTGTGTTAGCACGCGGCAGCAAGCAAGCTCGGTATTTTGCCATAACTGTGACAGACAGTGAATTTCTGAGACAGTCACTCTCTGGCTTCAGTTACAATTTTCCTCATGAAGTGTCTCCCTGTAGTGTCGGCAAAGGAAACCCACAGTTAATTAGCAGCTCTGCAAACCATCAGGCTTACGAAAAATTGCCAATGTACTATTATTATTATACTGCATTTCTCCAAAACCACTAGTTATGGTAGATTTTTAATTCTAAGCATTCTTGTTGGCATGTGATAGAAGATACATTTTTAAATAGATGCTCTGGAGCATCTCAGGCATTCAGGTACTTCTGTCTGGAAGTCTGTAACACCCTGGGAAAGGGGAGAAGTGCTACACATGCAATGGTGACAACTTGGGCACAAAACACTCAGAGCATTGTCTCCCATAGGAGGAGATCATTCAGGAACACATTAGGTCTCCTCTCTCAACATTTTCTGGATGCATGACTTAGTAGGAAGAAAAGAACAGAGCAAGAGCATTTTTCTGGTTTGACTAATACTGAATAGAAGTATACTTTTAAGACAAAGTATACTTAACCTTGCTAAAGGTGGTATTCGTAAACTTTTGAAACTTCTACAGAAAGCAGGCGATACATAATCCATGCATAAGGATTTCGTATGAAATATATGCCCAGTACTCTGAGTTCAAGAATTGCAAAGGGAATCACCTCAGGGCTACATGGAGTTTCAAGGCCAGAGGCACCTGTTGGATTCAGGCCAGTCCCACCTGCCTGGGCCGCGGTGAATTGGGGAGAACAGCAACAGGAATGAGCAGAGGCTGCTGAGGACAGAGATTTAGGAGATGAGAAAAAAGGACTCAAAACTTTGTCTCTATTTTTCTTCTCAGCAGAATACTTCTTTTCCTTGCTGTCTTAAATACAACATGCCTGCCATTGTGAGAAGGCACCTTGAACGGTTGGTAGCAAAACAAAGTTGTCCTTAACAGAGACATCACCAGCTCCAGGTGAACAGCGAGGGAGCTCAGTGCTGTGGGAACACGTTTCCTACCTCTGAATGAACGACGTACCCTGTGCTTTATACTAGAAAATGTCTAAAGAAACAGATAGAATGAGGGGTAATGGTTTTAAACTGAAAAAGGGTACATTTAGATTAGATAACAGGAAAAAATTCTTTACTCTGAGGGTAGTGAGACACTGGAACAGGCTATCCAGAGAAGTTGTCGATGCCCCGTTCCTGGAGGAGTTCAAGGCCAGGATGGACGGGGCAACCTGGTCTGGTGGGAGGTATCCCTGCTCATGGCAGGGGGGTGGAACTAGACAATCTTTAAGGTCCCTTCCAACCCAAACCATTCTATGATTCTATGCTATAATGCATATATGTACCCAATAATTGAAGCAACACCACAGGTTACAGATAATCTACTAGCTTGTACTATGTATGTTAGCAGCAAGACACACATATCTCAGTTAAAGGATGACAGATGAAAACATGATAGATGTACATCCCCAGAGCGTACAGCCACCAGCCAGCAGGTGAGAAGGGCAGCCACCAACTGTTTAAAACACGCAGCTGTGTGGGAACAGGGACACACATCAGCTATAGCCATTAGTAAAACCAGGGAGCAGCAAATGGCAACACAACCAGTCTGTCTCAGTGCCACTGGCTAGCTGACCCCTGCCCACGCATTGTACCTTAGCTCCCACGCTGCTCCTCACCCTTGCCATGCTCTCTGCTGCTCACTCCCCATGCGCTTCAGTGTCCATCAGGAAACAGGACAGGGTCTAACCAATTTAATGTATTAAAGACTGCTATTGTTTCTAGTTACATCATTATTCTTAACTCTGCAATCTCTTCTGGATATAAATCACTCTTTTCCTGGGCTTGCGAGACCAGTCAATGTTAAAGATCAAATATCTGCCTGGCATACGTTAGAGCTCTGACGGGTCTATTTATAACCTCACGAACAAACTATCAACTACAAGCAGACTTTGCTGATGCTAATCGAGCTATTTGTTAGCCTTGGGTATTTAAATATAGTTAGAACTCGTCCTAAAGCCTCAGCTACTGTCAACCTCATTGTATCAGCTCTATTTGGAAAGTAATATTATTTAAGATGAAGCATCAGAAATTTTGAATACAGTAAAAAAAAAAAGGAAAAAAAGAGAAAAGCAGACTGAAAGTCTCCCAAGTCAAGACACAATTTTTATGCCTGTTCTTTGAACAATTCTGTGATTTGGGGTTAATTCTAAACTGCAATTCTGGATCCCACACGATCCCGTAACATTATATAGAATGGAGGGGGTTGGAGAGGTAGGAAGGACTCGTATTCACTTTACAACCGAATAAACTGAAACATGCCTGGAAAGATTTCCTTGAGACAGCAGCAAGTCAGGGCAGAGATGGAAGCGGCGACAGAGCCCCTCCTGCACCAGCTGCCTGGAGCTGCAGTCAGGTGCCCTGCATGGGCACCCTGCTGGGACCACCTGAGCTGGGGCTCCTGCTGCCCCGGCTCCTGCGGGGCTACCCAGGGCACCCATCAGATGCCACCATGTCCCCATGGCCTGCTGGGTCTCCCCTGCACGCCTGGCGCTTGCAGGTGGCTGCAGTAGAAGATGCACATCTGTGTAACCTACCCGCAAGGGATGCACTGCCCAGTGTCACTGTCACCTTCCCACTGCCAGCAAAATGAAACAAACAAACAGGGATTTCACATGCCTTTCATCTAGAATTTAAGATGTTAAGAAGGAAACACATAACAAAGTTGGCTCAGTTCTCTACTGGGATTCTGTAAACTTTTGGAGGTTTTTTTAACAGTTTGGACCAAAATTCAGCTCCAACTCAGTACACTTGCAGGGGAGATAAACTTGGGATGTGGGTTAAAGACACATTCCCAAGCGTACCCTGGGCCTCTGACAGAAAACTGCAAATCAAGATAAAGAAGAGAGAAAAGCAAGATGTGAGCTGTGTAAGGCAGTACATCTCAAAACCAATTGTTATTTCCCAAGATACCATACAAACTCAAATCTAACCAGTAGTGCAGCAAGATAGATATTTACAGAAATGTAGCTCATTTATAGCCCTGCACAGCTGCTAAGCAGTACAGCACTTAGAGAAGCATCACTGAGGACACACTCAGTGATTGGTTTTGACCCCATTGCAGCCTCTGAAATGTTCCAGAGATTGAGACACAATTCCGACATTAAAAGCAGCCCTAAGAATGTTTTGTTTTGTTTTTTTTCTTTTTAAATAATAAATGTAAATTCTTTTCAAAATCTGTTTAAGGACTTTGGCACTGAGTTGGAAAGCTTGCTAGCTTAACGGGGTGGAGAAGGCGCAATCCGTATAAACTGACAGAAAGACTCCCTTTGGCTTCAGCGGGTTGGATCCAGTCCCTTAAATAAATAAGGAGTAGCACCATTTAATTATGATGGAATCAAAAAACACCACACAGGAGTGGGGAACAGACTGTCTGGAATATAATTAAAATAAAATCAATTCAGCAAATAAAGCAACCACATGACTTTTTATTGAATAGTGGGGGACTGAGTGCCTATTTTTTGGTGCAAGGAATTACTTTGCTTATTTGTTTGATTTGTGTAACAGTTGACTTTCCATTAGCAGCCACCTCCTATTTTATTTCAAAGGGTTTCTGCAGTCTAATCAGTCTGTAAAATGTTCCTCATCCCAGGACAGGGGTGTGATTTAAACCACTGTATTGCTCTGAATTACATCTTTATGACTGGCAAGCCAAACTGTGGTTCACGGAGCAAAGAAAATTCAAAAATGTTTCAATTTGTTCTTTGCTTATAGAAAGTTCAAAGGAATCTGAATTACTGCACCAGACATGAATGTTAATAGACCAGTCGTGAACTGTTGTAGGCTGCTTGTGACACACTGCACTGTGGCAAACCCTGCTATATTTGAGCATAATTGAGAAAGATAAACTTCAAGCTGCAGAAAAGTCTGTCTCTGCTTTTATTTGTGGCTTAGCTAGCAAAGTACGTGAAAGCGGGGCTGTCCTGCGGGGGGAGGTTTGACTGGTCAGGCAGCCCTTCCTGAGCACCTCCTGGGGTTCATGGCTCTCATCCTGGGTCAGCCTCACGGGATATTCAAACAAGACTAAGAGTCGTAGCCCCAGTCTCTTGCATATATCAGATGTGCCCTTTGGGTTTCCAGGAAAGCCTCTGAAACAGAGACCTGTTCCCCCCTGCACGGGAGCTTGGCTGGGGTGCTGGCACAGGCACCGGCTGCAGCTCCCATGCCCTGAGCAGAAGCAGCTGTGCGCTTTGCACTCATACCTTGAGCATCCAGACAACGAGCCATGCAGCCACCAGCCAGTTGTGAAATGTGGCATAAGCGATTTAAAAGCCATCACAACGTGAATCTGAAGCAGAGGCTGAGACAGCCCCCATTTTCCAATGCAGATGTTACCTCAGCAGGAAGAGCCTCCTTTCTCTTTGCTCCTCTCCTTCACCGCTTGCTGCCTACCTTGTACAGAAGCTACGAGGTGCCCTGGCCCACCAGCCCCGGTCCATCCTCACAGGACATGCTTCCCACACATTGAGGAAAATAAACGTGATTCTGTCACTTATGCTAGCAAGGACTTTTAATCTGGCTGGACAACAACTGCCATACTGCTTCCAGATCTAAGCTATTAAGTATAAGTTCTTCTGATGAACCCAAAGCTTGTTTATATCCTTGAGAGGGAAATGATGCCCATTTCCTTACAAGTGTCCTAGACTTTACTGCAATTCTTAAAGTCATTGTTAAAAGGCTGCCTGATGACAGCAGCACCATAAATTGTCACTCGGTGGTGCACGAGGCTCCCTCCTCCTGTTGTAGCACTGAGCAGCGATGCTGCAAAGCAGCACAAAGTTGGCCCATTAAAAGGAACTTGGAAAGGGCAGGATGAACTAGCTGGACTCCGCAGCTTCCTATGCACTGGGGCAAATTCTGCTTCTAACACAAGGGCACAAACTTAAAACTACAGCAACAGGCATATACTGGATTAGCCTGGATTCAGACACGTGCAAGAGAACCCAAAGTAACTGGTTAGTAGAGCTAACCAGTCCGGTGCACTTTTCTCAATCCTCATTAACGTTAATCACACACTGAAAAAGGGAGCGGGACAGAAGTGAGGCAGAGAAAGCACATTTGAGGGCAAGGCATATTGAATTGGGAGGTTTTTCTTACCTTGCTTTCTAGTCGTGATTTGGTAAGATCAAGATTTCCTTAATAGCTTCCCCCATGTGGTACTGCATAGCTGTACCAGAGCCTTATAAACTGACAACTTCACCATCACCAGGCACAGCTTCAATGCCCCAGAAAGGTCCATAAATGTCTTCATGGGCTCTCAGCCTGACTTAGGAGACCAACACTTCTACCATCCCTTGAATCCACTCTGCAACAGTGTGACCTGGAAAGGGGTAATGGTTTCCAAGGACTATGTTTCAATATAAAGTCAGATATCTACTTATAGAGTTCATAAAGCCTCCACCATATGATCACACCTCTACAGGCAGCACCCACAAGGTACGCTTTGACAGAAGGGAACACTTTGCTCTTACTAGCAGTTATCCTGTCTGATCATTTTGCAGAAACCATGACTGTGATTTTAAATGCATGTTGATGCTCCATCTTATGAATGACAATGTATTGCCAGATAACAGGTGTTTGTAATTTCTGCTTGGTTTTTGGCAGTTTAGGATAACTTAAACAAAAAGGCACAAGAAAATAATTACTACATGGTCATTTCATCAGAAGTTCAAAAAATGCCAGGAGAAAAGTGTCTGGGCAATATTACTAGAAACTGCATATGCCCCATGGAGTAAACAGATATTATTTTTAAGTAGGACCCGGGTTTCATCCCTTCAGAGGGAATGGAAAAGCTTTAGGAATAACCCCCCGGGCTGTAACGAGTGAGGTTACTATCTGTGGGAATGCTGCATTCTCCCCCAGTTCAGGAGTGAAAGGTGGAGAGAGAGGGAGGGAACTGCAGGAAGAGGAATGGATGATCTCAAAATTGGATAATATTATTGTTCTGGAGAACGGGCTACACCTCTGCTACAGGGTTCTTGTTAAATCACTAATTGCAGAAATAGTCACCAATTGCACGTTCATCGTTCTGTGCTCAGCATGAGAGGCTGGGACTTGATTTGTAAAATGTTGAGTACTCAGCAGCTTCAGCTGAAGTCGATGTGAGCTGTGCTTTGATCCTCTAAAGCGCTACAAAACAGGGAATAACTTGAAAAGTGAGGCCGTGGGTATTCCCCCTGTACGGCTGAGCCCAGCATGCTGATGGCCCGTGTGATCACAGACTCATCGTGCCGGAGTGCTGTCAGGATAAACGCATTCAGGTTTATAAAGCACAGGGTGCCACAATGATGGACAGCTCAAGAAAGCAAACGTATAAATCACCTACTTACACTTTTGGAAAACATTTTTCTGTGGCATTTGTGAGACTTCAAACTGACCATCCACATCGGAGGTTGTGCTACAGATGCCCTGAGCTACACACATTAAACATACCAAAGATTTTTATGTTCAAACAATATACCTCCAAACACATTCCAGTATCCTGCAAAGGTAACAAACCTCTTAGAGGAGTTTTGCTTCTTCACAGAAATCAGCATTAATCCCTGTCTGGAACCTGCTCCAGGTTAACCCTTGGCTAGCAGCTGCTGCAGGTGGGAAAAACACCCGTTCTCAGACCCTTTCTTCTCAGCAGAATGCTGATTTCTCATGAACCATTAGAACAAAACTCTCAGAAAAATATTCCAACCTTGCTTTAACCACGATGGTGATACAGCCTGGAACCAAAAGTGAGAGCTTGGGAACTGCAGACAGAGTGATAAACTGGGACAGAGAGTCTGTCACCTCTTTTAAGAACATGCAGAATGTTTAATACCTTTCCAAACTACAGATGACATTCCTCTCCTACTCCGCCTTCTCTCGTGCAGGGCATGCAGGTAGGTGTTTCACCTTCATCGGGTACAAAAGGAAGCACGAGAAAGCAACTTTTCAAATACAGAGAGCTTTCACTTGTTACACTTCATATCCCAATTTGAGTATGTGCTTGTTGCAGTGAAGGTGGTCAGAGTTCTTGCCTGGGAATATAGCTGGGATATGTTTCTAAAGGATTCAGAAGAAAGTATGCCACAGAGGAACCAAAGATGGTCATCCATATTTTTAACACATGCTAGGCTTTTATACTAGAGCTTCAATTATCTAATAGGTAAATCTGCCTCAGCACAGGCCATTACCAAACTAGGTCAGCCTGGCAAGGTTGGGGACAAGAGGAACGTGCTGGGTGTCCGTTCAGCCACTCATCCCCACAACCTGCCCTGGGAAGGGAACCTGCAGGTCCTGGGAGAAAGGACTGTAGGATGAGGCTGCAAAGCACAAGACAGAACACAAAGTTGGGAATGTTTGCCTTGGTCCCTTAAAATGTCTCAAAGCATTTCACCATCATTTTTATTAGACTTTGCAGAATACTGGAAATCTTTTTACCCACTACCAATGTATCTATTTTTGTTTCTGTACAGATGTGTCTGAGGATTTTTGGAATATGCTTCTGTCCTTCAGGCATGTTTTTCATACAGGAACAGTAAACAGAGCTCTTTCCAACCTCAGCCAGCAGAAACACTCTTCCCAGTCTCTGAAAATACCCACCATATTTTTCCAGTTCTTTGCTTTGTTCCTTTATTTAAAATATAGCTACAATAAATATCATACATTTTATCAAAGTCACGGTGAGCACCTGAGAGAGCCCTGTTGTCATGGCACCTCCAGGGACTTGCCATAGTAAGAGCAGAGATGATTCTGCTGTGCAAAGCAATGACTGTTTTAAGGAACTCACGTTTAACAGATCAATATGCCTTAAAGAATCTCTGCCCCACTGTGTAACACGTTTTTTAACTAAAAACTGGGTTTATATAAAGTGGATGTTACATACATGAATAATCCCTACGCATTTGCAGCACAAACCACTCAGTGACACAGAGCTCCTAGCAGAGCTTTGTGGTTGGAACCACAGGTAGGATGTCTTTTTAGAGCTGGTTGAAATTTGGTTTTAGTAAGAGTTATTTATTGTAATAAGTAATTTAACAAAAGAATTTTGCTTCAGCTAAAATGAATGTGTGCTTGCTATGGCTTCAGCTAAGATGGATGTGTGCTTGCTATGGGTTTGGAAAAGGGATAGTGTTAGACAGGATATCAGACGAAAGCAACAGTTGAAAGTACCGAACGTTGCAGAACAAAGGATGGTGTAGTTAGCAAAGATAACCACAGAAGTGTAAAGAATAAAGAAGCCACAAGAAGGACATGGTGATAAAGACTTCGAGCCTCCCTGACCACTACCAGGAAGACCCCTGAGGAAGCATTAGCGCTTACTCCGCTAGAAGAGAGGAGGCATGTTCGGGGGTGGGTTGCATTCCAAAAACTCATTGATTATGTATTTGGGGGTGGACTGCATTCCGAAAACTCATTGATTATGCAAACTATGTTCCAAGAAGAAACATGAATAGGTATAAGGAATACAAAATAAAACCAAGCGTTTGTAAACGGAAAATGAGCCACAGGAGGAGAAATCCCCTGTGTAACTCCCAGCACTGTAATAAATATTCTTTGTTCCACCAAATTTGCCCCGGACTAAAATTCAATACAGTGAGCATGTTTCTCACATTTATCAGTTCTACTTTTAAGTTCATCTCCAAAATTTCTAGGGGGTTGGGTTTGTTTTGTTGGGGTTTTTTGTTTGTTTGTTTAGTTGTTTTTTTAAGAAAAAACTTTCTAGGTTCAGGTATAAAATATAATTTCAGTCTAAAACATACTAGAGCAAGCCTAGCCTTTTCTGCAGAGAAGCCAATAGCTGGAAGCTGAAATTGTGACTTTGGGCAAGAGAAGATGCAGGTACAGGCCCCCATCCTGCCTGCTCCAAACTAAGGTCTCAGCCCAGACACTGCCAGGCCATTGCTCTGGTTGCCTCACACCCCCACCTTTCTCCTTTCAAAAAAACAGGTTTGCCCCAGTTTCATCCTTGCACGGAACAAAAGAAAATGCTGCAATATTCTCAAATCCCTCTGTACAACTGAGCAAGTTTCCCACCAATCTTCTCTGGTTTACAGGTCTTTTGAGATGAGATGGTTCATACATGGAGATTTATGAGACACAAGGGAGTCAGGGAAAGTGACACAGTGCCAAGAAAAGCCTTACAAAGAGCCTACTGGACAGGGCATAGCTGTGACCACCAGCCACTGCCAGAAGCTCAACTAAAGAAAGAGCTACTCATTGTCTCCTGCATCCTCTGCCTCCTCCCCCAAAGCTGAGCAACTCCTGTCCAGAGCACACAACAGAAAGCCAGACTCTCTCAAGCTGCAGGACTAAAGCCTGCTGCAGAAGAGAAGAGCAGTTCAATTACTATGTTTGAAAAAACAGATTTCACACTTTTCCAGCGACAAGTTAAGAAACATGTATCAATAAGGCAAAAAAAATTGTTTTGACATATCCTGTTCCTGTCTCGTGGAGCTGGAGTAAGAGGCAGCCCAGCAGGCTCACTGGCCTAAGCCTGTCGCCTGCCCAGCGGGCTGGCATCAGCAGCACAGTTTCAGGACTACCCGGGAGTGCAAAGCCACTGGTAAAAATACAGGAGCACCAAGAAGCGAGTGGCTTCTTAGACACAGTGCAGGTTACAGGAGATGAGTTCCAGCAGCTCTGCAGGGAGCCGCACAAGTGGCATTTCCCTGGGTTCTCCTGACAAGAGCAACCTTTGATATACAGAGATGTACAACTACAATTACTTTATGGAAAAAAAAATATTATTAGAGGCAGGAAGAGATATCCCTGTCACTATGTAACACAAGCTGAAAGAAAAAGAAAAAAAACCAAACCGACCTTTATTACACACCTCTGAAGCTTCGAATAATTGCAAAGACCATCCGCCGGTACCAATGGCTGCCAATTTGTCAGCACCAAAGTCTCTGAAGGACTTCAGTTCTTGGCAGAACTCAAAAACATTGCAGTACTCTTCTTACACCCACCTACTCTTACATTTCAGGCTTAAGTTTTTCCCTGGTACAGGCCACAGGATCCCAAATGCAGAAGGCTTGTGCACTTCCAGCCATTTTAAGAGCACCATAAACCCTCTTCAAAGGCTGCATCTTCCAGATGACTAAACACTCTGTTATGTGCCTTAGCTGTTTCCCAGTTGCACTCACAAGCTTTAGCCAACAAAATCCAATTCTGCTAGATATTCTACTAATATTTACAGAGCAAGTTCAGAACTCCAAAGTATAGGTGTGTTATCCAAACTGCCCCTGACACCAGCTGAACTTTTTGGTCCCTGACATTTGGAGTAAGGCAAAATTGCACTGCTTTTGGAGGAAACGCTGAAATCCAGTTCAAAAGAAGAAAAATGACATACAAACATGTACTAGATAGGACCACAATGGAGATAGGAAATGCTTTGGGAAGAGTATAAGAACAAGGGAAATATACAGAGTCGGGGACTTCTTGACCTAGAAGTCACTGTCTTGGTATTTAAGAAAGCCTATTCAAATCCATAGTGTACTTGGAGCTTCATTCTACCATGGAAAATGCTCACCTAAAGCAGCAGCTGATCTTTGATGTGGAGAGCGAGAAGACATGAGGTGTAATGCAGTGTCACTGAAGCTCTCATCTGCTGTCACTCAGTGTCCCCACGTTCCGTGAACTGGACACAAGCAGCACAGAATAATTCTCAGTCTAAATGTCATCTCTGAATATCACGAGCCAATTTGGTAAGACAAGTCAAAAGGAAAAGTCTCTCCCAGACTCAGAATGGTGTATTAGGCATGTAAGAAACTGTAAAATTAAGGAATTAATCATTAGTATGGGAAATGTCAATGCCATGAGTGATTATATTGTATTTATGGAGAATTAATTTGTCCAATCCTGTACACAAAGCAGGAACACCAAGCTCCTCCACTGAGGTTTTAGACCAAGTCAGAAAGGTATGTTTAGAAACTGCTCATTAGGGATATAATCCATCCCCAAAAAAGCTTGAACACAAAGCTTTTGTACTAAACACAAACCACATAAGCCCCTTTGTGAGGTTTAAGTGATCCACAGGCTTTGCACTGGCACCCAGCTGACTCCCTCCTGCATGGCCTAGCACTTAAAACTCAAGCACTGCAGAAAATGCAGTTCAACAGGTTGTCACAGAGGGGGTTTTGCAGGAGGAACTGGTCTAAAGTTCATTACTGGTTTTGTTTTGTTAGATACTTAAAATCCCATTAAAACCCCAGAGTTCCTGCAGTGAGGAAGAAACCAAATCTGCATAAAAGTGAAGCTAGAAGCCATCTGAACGTTGCACAACGGGAGGGTGTGGAAGGAAGCAAGGACAAAAACAGAAGCAAGGAGGAGAAACTTGGCATGGAAGGGAAGCACAGTAGTTACCGCAGACATTTGTAAAGTGGTTGACAGGTTTAGAGTGCCTCGAACCCACAAGCCACTCAATAGCGGCCCACGGAGGGAACCGCAAGGGCAACCAGGGTCAGAAAGACTTTGCAACATTTTTGATGATTGCTGTGCTTTGAGGAAAACAGAAATACCAAAGCCAGGAACGCAATGGTAGCTGAGGAGTGGGATCCCAGGGCTCGCTGTTTCTCAGGTGTTATCCACCCCCTTTCCTCCAAACCACCCACCTCTGAAAGAAATCCCGGCGCTCCTGAGGAGCTGCACAGTGCCAGAGCCATAGGAAGGGATCACAAGTTACCTCCCACAGCAGGAACAGAGAGGTGGAAAGAGGTAAAAAGGAGACAGCAAAATATCCAGAGAAAGAGGAGAGGAAATGGAACAAAAGGGAAGAAAGGGAGGAGAATCACATGGCAGGGAAAAAAAAAAGTAAAAATGTAAAAAGAAAGGTTTATAAAAGAGCAGGATCTTGAAATCAAGACGCAATTAAAATAATCAGTGCCAAAATGCCTGGAGAGCAGCCCAGAGCTTTGGCAGGAGGACAGCACACCGGCAGAATCTGCAACAGGAATAACTTCTTCACCAGGGCCCTTTTATTATTCAAAATACAGTGGTTTTGAAGCTGGAAGTGGAAGAGTAGAAAGTATTTATGTGCTTTGTTAAAGGCCTCCAGAGATGCCTCATGCAGATACAAGCTCACTAACCTATAGAAAACCTACAAAGCCCCACCTGAAGGGCGACACTAAGCATTTCCCTCAGCAAAGGAAACATCCCACCACCCGAAACGCTATTTTACAGGCCACGACCCATTCCCCATGCCCACACGGACAGTGGCATAACACTGTCATCCTCCACAACATCCAGAGAGAAGTTTCCTTCTGTTATTTTTAGCTTTGAGAGAAAAACTGTGAGCTTTGATGAGTGAAATATTTGTCTTGGTTTGAGCTGCTGAGGAGATCCCCAGTTCCCTGGACTTTGCTGCTTCTCCAGTTGGATGAGGGACAGTGAGGGGAGGGAAACAGTGCTGCACACACAGCACATCAAGCTAAGCAAGTCACGATTTTTAGGTATGAAACATCACTGTTAAAGGTAAGTGTGCTGCATCCTGAGCCTGGTGCACAGGAAAGGAATACACGGGCAGCAGAGGAGAGCAGGGAGCTCTGAACTGCTACCCCAGCGAATCCTCACTGACACGTCTCACCACAGACTTCGGACAAGAAGGTGAAAACTGAGGTGAAAAGTGATGTATTTGAGGGACACACAGAGGTGGTTGAGTTGAGGAGGAATGTTAACGTTCACACTTTTGTGTTGCCAGTCACGCTGCATTTAAGATCCTGTTCTCCTGCATATGTTTACCCACAGATGAGATGAGAAACATCAGACTTTAAAGTTCCCCACCTAAGCCATTCCAACCTGGCTATGCGGTGGAAACTTCGATGCCTGCTTCTTCTTGAGCTATTTTTGCTAGCCTGCACAGAGCCCATGCCATGGACAGCTTTTTACCCTGTTCCTGCTTTCAGAGACCATGTCCTCACCCCCTCAGGTGCTAATTATAGCAACAGATATAACTCAGCAGTTTGTTGATGCAATTTAACTGCTGAAAATAAGAGACAGGAGCCATGATCCACAGCCTACCAGTGATCCAAAGCTGAGGGATTTGGATTAAAGGGAATCTTTTTCTGCACTAGCCTAAGGATGGGCTGTATGACATGACTTAATTTTTCCCCTACATATTATAGCCATACTGAATCATCAAGCTTCCAGCAGAAGTGCAGGTCATTCCTGTGCCCAGGCAGCTGCTGATGCTGGGCACCTCCTGCTGCCATCAGTCGCTGTCCCCACCTGTCCCATCTCTCATTGTTTGGGATAATAATAGACCTCAAGGTTTCCAAGACCCAAACTCGCTCTTTATATAGGGGTAACACAATAGCCCCGGCTGTATTGGTCACTGCCTTTCCAGAGAGTTCCTCACTTCTGCTGCATGAGAAAAAGAACCAAGAATAACACAGCACAAATAGTAAGAATAAGCAGAATACCTACCAGAGGGGTCACTTCCTTCTCCAGCCGAAATCAAGATCTCAGAGCAGCATTACAACACATGGTTTATTAGGCCCTGATCCAAAAGCCCGCACTGACTGCTCTGGGATGTGTCCCTACCTGCCTGCGTGCTTTTACAGCCTTGTTCAACAGAAGCAAATTGTTTCCTTGCCTTTTCTTGGCTGAGCCAGATGGGCCTTTGTATTCCCTTTGCCATCTTGACAATGTTATTTGCTTTCCTCTTTGCGCC